>CM051822.1:106023233-106341129 GCA_028451465.1 Erethizon dorsatum
TTAACCTGTATTTTTCAGTGGATTGTCTTTTTTATTTTTGAGCTGTATATTCTGAATGTGTTCTTTTTTTTTTTTTGTGGGTACCGGGGGGTCGACCTCAGGACCTCGCGCGCCAGCAGGCGCCCGTGCCGCTGAGCGATATCACCGGCCCCTTTTTCGTATGTGGGTTCCGGGAGTCGAACTCGGGCCCTCGCGCTTGCTGGGCAGGCGCTTAAGCCGCTGAGCCATCTCACCGGCCCTTCTGAATGTGTTCTTGGTTAAACACAAGTTTTAAATATCTTTTCCCAGTTGATGGTCGACCTTTCCATTTTTAATGAACATACATTTTTTTAATCATTTTCCTTTTCATTTTTGATGAACATAAATTTCTCATTTTAATTAGTTCATATTAGAAATCTTTTTTTGTCATTAGTGGTTTTGCATCCTGTTTATGAAATCTTTTGCCTATCTCAAAATCACAAAGAGGTTTTCCTATGTGGGCTCTTTTCCCCTGGAGCCTTTATATTTTGCTTTTCAAATTTGGGTCTATGATCCACTTCAGTTAATTGTTATGTGTATGGAACCAAAGTTCATTTCTTTCTCCACATGAGTAGCAATTAGTCCAGCACCACTTATTGAAAAGAGCCTGCTTTCCTCACTGACTGCAGCTGTGCCTTTGTTAAATCAGGTGACTGTGAGTACTCGTGAGCCCAGCCTGGGCTTCCTTTTACTCTACTGATTTGTTTGCTTATCTGTGTGCCAAAATCAAACTGTCTCCATTGTTGAATGTTGTGAGGGCTAGATACCACCTCCAAAGGTATCCTGGGATCGCTGCCTCTATGGAGAGAGCTTGAAAGGCCATTTCCTCATGCTGGGAAACAGATGCCCTGGCTATGAGGGGCAAGGAAGTTGAAATTGGGAAAACAGACCAAGTAAGCTATGTCCAGAACTGAAATAATTTATCTAAAGACTTAAGGGTTCTTTTTTAAAGGATGTATAGAGATATTGGGGGAGGGGTGCCTAAAGAAACTGAAAAGTCAACCTCATTTTAGATTTTAATTAATTTTTTAGGCAGTGCTGGGGATCAAATGGACTCAGGGCCTCACACATATTAAGCCTGTGCCCCCTACTACTGAGCTACATCCCAGTCCCTGCATTCTCATTTAAAAATCTCAGAAAATAACTGCCCATCTCTTCCAGTATTAACCCTTAGGTTAATATAGAAAAAAAGTAGAAAATACCACCCATCACTCCTTCACCCATAGTGAATCACAGTGCACCTCAGTTCCTTCTTGAGTATCATTTTCTTAAACCACTGGGAGCAACAGTCTGCATGGCTTTATAGCCTGCACTTCTGGCTTAGTGTATAAGGATTACCTGGGTCTCCGAGTTCCTTTCACATCTCAAGCCAGGGAAGTTTAACCATTAGGGAGGATTTCCTGAATTTCCTGGAATGATCACAGTGGCTGGGCTTGGTCTTCCTGAAGCTTATGACTTTAGATTATTTCTCCCTCCCCTCCTTCCAAGCTGCAGGTCTTCCTGAGAGGAAAGGGGTGTGGCCTTCAAAGGCCTGATTTCTCAAAATGGTGATTATTCCTTTTAAAGGAATTCAGAGTTAATATCATAACTGGATGCAGTACTGGAGTAGGAAGAGTATTCAGAAACTGCTCAACAAGAATTGGGGCCTAGCTGGGGAAAGACACACGAGCCTCTGCAATGCAAGGTGACAGAGCCCTCCTGAAGGATGAAGAAGGGAGTGTGGCAGCTGGCCGAGTGGAAAAGTACCTCGACTGTGAGTCATCGGGGATAGTGTTCTGCTGGTGCCACGCCATCACCATCCGGGAGTGCAGACAACTGACAGCTGAAAGTCACATCAAAAAATGGAATCGAGTTTAAGAAAAAATTGAGACAGAAAATGCGTTCTTCCTGTGCTGTACTCGATTGCTGCTGCGTGCATCTCTTCACGCGAGCGACATGAGATCAGAGGCTTCCATGTGGCCAATGCTGTAAGGCACAATGAGGAAGTCGGCTTTTTGTGCCAGGCAGTGCCCAGTCTGCTGGGGAAGGACAACGTGGCGGCCCATCTGGACACAGATTGCCTGGTCAAATAAAGGTGAAGATGCTGGGCGTGGCGGTGCACACCTGTAATCCCAGCACTCGGAAGGCTGAGGCAGGAGGATCGCTGTGAGTTCGAGGCCAGCCTGGACTACGTAGTGAGTCCAGGCCAGCCTGAACTACATAGCGAGACCCTGTTTCAAAAATAAAAAATAAAAGTAAAAAGTAAAAACACATAAAGGTGAAGAGCTGAACAAGTAAAATTCCCAGTGTCATCAAGTGTTAGACCTTCAAGATCATGACCCTTCCTAGAATAAGCAGATGGTTTAAAGGTATACACACACGGTGATAATACATAGAAACAGCCTGTCCGTGGCTGTCAGGCCTACTGCGCACTGTAGCCCAGGGGTGGGGGAAATCTTAAAATCTGAGACACTACAGACCCTCGGTCCTTTCCAGAGTTCTTTTCTTAAACAGCTTTATGGCTGTGTAATTCAAATAGCACGCAATTCACCCATTAAATTTGTACAAATCAATGGTTTTTGGTAGATTCATAGTGATGTGTACAACCATCAACACAATTTTAAAACATTTTCTTTGTCTCAAAAATAAGCCCTAAACCTGAGCTCTTCTATCTCCTCACCTCCCACCCCCTCAGCCCTAAGCAACTGCTAATCTTTTTGTTTCTGTGGATTTGCCTGCTCATGACATTTGTCGTGAATGGAGTCATGCACCATGTGGTCTTCTGTATCTGGCTTGACTGAGCAGTGTTTTATGGTTGGTCCATAGCACAGCACGTGTCAGAACTTCATTTTTATATGGCTGCATAGTATTCCACTGGATAAGCCACAGCTTGTTTATCTACTCACCAGCTAATGCACATTTGGATTTTTTTCCACCTTTTGGCTCTTATGAATAACGCTGCTGTGGACCTCCGAGTACAAGTTTCTGTGTGGACATGTTTCCATTTCTCCTGGGTATATACAGTGCCTAGAAGTGGAAACGCTGGGTCATATGCTCTTTGTTGAACTGAAGAACTACCCGACAGTTCTCCAGAGCAGCTGTGCCATTTTACATTCTTACCAGCAGGGTACAAGGGCTCTGATTTCTGCATATCCTTGCCGTTGCTTAGTATTGGCTGACTTTTTGATTCTAGCCACCCAGTGCAGAGAAAAGGGGACCTCAGCGTGGTTTTCATTTATTGATTTGCTGCTGACTATGTTACTGAGGATCTATAGTACCCCTAGAGTTTTTGATTCAGTTGATCTAGAATATTTTCCTTTTCCTTTTTAAAAAAAGTTCTTTATTTTGAAATAATTTTAGGTTTAAAGAGAAGCTGCAAACTAGTATAAAACCCCAATCCAGATTCCATAAATGTTAACTTTTACAACACTTGCTACATTATTCTTTGAAAATGATCAAAATCGGAAAATCAACATTGATTGGGTTCTATAAGCTAGTGAACTTAATCAAGTTTCCCAACTTCCTGGGTATCAGTCCTTTTAATAACCTACACAGAGGGCTGGTGAGATAGCTCAGTGGCATAAGTGCCTGCCTGGCAAGCGCGAGGTCCTGAGTTCGACTCCCGGTACCCACACACACACAAAAAAACTCTACACAGAAGACCAGTGAGATAGCTCAGCGGCATAAGCGCCTGCCTGGCAAGCGAGAGGTCCTGAGTTCGACTCCCGGTACCCGCATAAAGAAAAAAAAAGAAAAGCAAAAACTACACAGATAATTATAATAACCCCAGGACTTCTGTCACTTTCTCTGATAGATGAGGAATGTGAGAGCCAGAAAGGAGGATGTCCTCCTCAAGGGCACTCAACAACTTAGGGCACAGTTGTCATGGTGCTTCAACCCCTGGGGTACCTTTGCCTGACTTAGGAAAAGATAGCTGAGTGAAATAGGCATCCGGCTGGGCAACGGGACAGCTCCTTTGTCCCTGAGTCACATCCCTCCCTATACTCCAGCACACAGCACTTTCTCCTCCAGACCAGGGGGATTGTAAGTGAGGTGGGGAGGGCTCCTGGGGCCTGGGGCAGAGAGCCTGTCCTCCTGAGTGGGGCATGTACCCTTCATTTCCACTGCAAGGGTCTGGGCCTAGCACTGGAGTGGAAAGAGAAGAGGCTGGTGAAAGGCAGAGGGGTAATTGTGGTTTTGCTGCACTCCATGATCTCAGATGCTGAAATTCATGCCTTATCAGCCCCTCTTCTCTTTTTCTAGAACTGCTTCTGGACTCCTTCTTCTTCCTTGCTTCTCTCCCTCAGACCAGCTTCTACCTGGTCCTGGTGGCCGTTTCGGCACAGGACTCTGACCACATCCTTCTCCTGGCTGAAACCAAGGTTCCTCCAGATTCAATAAATGGCAGCAGGGTTGTGGCTGCTTAGCCCTATGCTACCACTGGTCCTCCCTCATGATACCACCCAGAGTGAACTGGAGGTAGACCAGGGACAGGAGGGGACACAGAGGCTTCAGTTCCATGGCTTATTGACCAAAGCAGGACCCCTGGGCCAGTAGCATCAGCATCACAGGGAACTTGCAGTAATACACCTTCTCAGGCCTGCCCCAGACCTAGTGGGAAGCTCCAGGGCGGAGTCCAGCAATTTGCATTTTAACCAGCCCCAGAGGGGCTTCTGCTGCCTGCTCAGTTTGAAGACCTTGTAGCTACAGCTGCAGGGAGGCCAGACAGAGCCATGGCCAATGTAGCACAAAGTAACCCAAGTACATCAAGCAACTCTTCCTGTGCCTCAGTAACTCAAAGTACATGTTCTCAACAGCTGGAGAGTTGGGAATACAAATGAATACATCCACTGCATCTACTATGAGCCGTACAAAGGCAACAGGAAAGTGCGCTAAGTGAGAGAATGTGACTGGGGTGTAGAAACCAGAGCACAGAGAAGGCCATCAGAGCACATCCTCAAGCAGGTAGACTGGGTTTGGAAGGAAGCATAAACCTCAGCGGTCAGCCAGTTCTTACCCAGGTTTTTAGAGCAGTATCACTCTTTCTACAGGCTCATAGTTTTATATTATTCATTTTCCTCATACATTTAGAGATTAGAACATTTCCCTGTATGTATAAGAAAACTACAATGCAAGCTTGTGGAGAATCTGGATCTGCTGGGTCAAGCTGGTTTAAAATGTTGAAACTGTGTTGCCAAAAACACTTGGTAAATGACTTTTAATGTTTACAGAATTTTGGCCCTTCGTGCTTACTGTAGGACTACATAATTAGATAATGAAATAACTCAAAGGTTGAAAATTTCATCTCCTTTCAAATTTTTTTCTTTTTACAAGCACATTTAAAATTCTGGGTCATAATTTCCTTGATTCAAAATCAAACAATTTTGCCTAAAAGGCAGCATGTCTTAAATGGAACTTGTTCAGCTTTACATGCTGCTCCTGCATATCAGAAAATTGACAAGTTGTCACTCATATTTAGGCAGCTGCCTATGGTTCTATTTGAACTTGCGTCTGTCTGATCTTCATCATCGAGGGCGAAGAACTGGTCACATACCACGCACTTTTAATTTTCTAAAGCAAATATGTTCTAAGGAACAAGTTAGTGCAAACATGGACTGTTGGTCTTATGCAATCTATTTAGGAGAAAAGTTAGTCTAAATTAATGAAAGATCTGAATTATGGATCTTAAAAATATATAGAATTTAAAAGATTGAAGGGAAACAGCAGCAGGCAGGCCTGGGATTAGCATTTAGGGTTTCTTCTTTAATTAATAGACAAGAATATTTGATGATTTTATATTAGAAATAGTAGTCCTTCTAAAGTGCTATAGAAGTTCTCAAAAAATATTTTCAATGTTATCACCTTGTGCTATTTTTTTTTTGTGTGTGTGTGGGTACCGGGGGGTCGACCTCAGGACCCTGCGCGCCAGCAGGCACCCGTGCCTCTGAGCGATATCACCGGCCCCTTTTTCGTATGTGGGTTCTGGGAGTCGAACTCGGGCCCTCGCGCTTGCAAGGCAGGCGCTTACGCCGCTGAGCCATCTCACCGGCCCCCCACCTTGTGCTATTTTTGAAGACAGATTTACATTGAAAAAGTCATGCTGAAGTAAATCGTTAACAAAGCTAATGGGATCACTTCTTAGCCTATTAGGTTATATTAACTGCATCAATTTAATTTATAGTACTCCTCAACCTCAAATGTAATAATGCATGTATCTATATTTAAAAATGTGTTATTGAGTTTTTTTTTTTTTTTTTTTTTCATCTTATCATCCATACTGTAGCAAGGTGATGATGTCAAAACACATCTAAACGCTGACTGGAAATTCTCATCAGCACGAATGTGAATGAAGTCCAAGTTCCTTGAGAGAACAGCGAGAGCCCAGGGCCCAGGGTCCCCTTCAGTTGTCTCTCCTCCACTGAGGACCCCTGCCGGCCAACAGCCACATTCCACAGCTTGGACACCCCCACCCCTGCCCCAGGTGGATTCATAATGCTGTCCCCAATTATGTGCTTCCCTTGTTGTTTCCACCTACCAAATCCACTCTTAAGAAGCAACACAATCTCTTTTCAAGAAATTTTAAATGTTTTAAATATATAACATTGACATATAACATTTGTACATATTTAGGGTACAGTGCAATACCTGTATATGATATATAATGATACAATCAGGGTGAAAACATTTCCACCTCCTTAAACATTTATCATTTCTATATGTTGGGAACTTCAGACTCTTCTAGTTATTTTTAAATATATTATAGATCGCCCAGTGCTAATTCCTCCCAGCTAACTGCTTTGCGACCTGTTTCCAACCCCTCTCAATCCCCCTCCACCGCACTCTTCCTAGTCTTTAGTGGCCACTCTTCCACTCTCTTCTATGAGATGGATTTTTTAGGCTTCCACAAATGAATAAGAACAGGAGAGTGGTGGCACATACCTGTAATCCCAGCACTCAGGAGGCTGAGCAGAAGGATCGTTGTGAGTTCAAGGCCAGCTTGGGCTATAAAGTGAGTTCAAGGCCAGCCTGAACTACATAGTGAAGCTCTACCTCAAAAAGACAAAAAATAAAAAATAAAAATGAATTCAGCTCTGATCTGGTGGCACGTCCCTCAGGCAGGATTCTGTCACTATGGGAGATTGGATGGGTGGAAAAAGATGCCTGTAACCCTGGGACTAGCGGGTAACCTAGCATAACAGGCAGTTTGAGTGAGTGCGTGGTAGGCTTTGGAAGTCAGGTGAAGCAGCATGGACTTGATCTCACTGAGACAGACAGCCCCTGGCAATCAGAGTAGGGCAGGGGTAAGGTTATAGGAAAAGTTCAGACTATGAATACAGCTCTTTAGACTGTAGGTCCTGTGAAATAGGACATTCAATTTGAGTCCCCAATATTTGGAGTCCTTTGTACATCTAGGAGAACAGAGGCCTTAGAAGATCTTTCTCTTACTGGGCAGCAACCGTGGTTGCTGGGTTCCAATTCAGGAGCCTCATTTCATAATTGAGGCTTTGGCAGCTATGGCATTTCATCGTTCATTACTTATGAATAGACTCGACTGTTCAAATTAAAGCTTAAACACTTTCAATTAGGGATGCAGAGAGGATGGTAGGGAACTCATTTGCTTGGCTTCAGAGCTGCCCCCTTTTCTCTGGAAAAATCCTTTCTAGAAAACAGTGCCAAGAGCTGGTGGGTGAGAAATGCATTTTCATGATGCATCAAAAAAAAAAAAAAAAGTCCTTAAAGAAACTATCTTTGCTGGGCATGGTGGTGCACACCTGTAATGCCAGCACCTGGGAGGCTGAGGCAGGAGAATCTTGACAAGTTCAAGGCCAGCCTGGCTACATCGTGAATTCAAGACCAGCCTGAACTACATAGCAAGACCCTGTCTCAAAAAACAAAAAACAATACAAACAAACAAAATCCCAAAAATATCTTTATAAATGGCAGCAGATGGGGAAGAATCTAAAAGAGAGAAAGAGGCTGGGCCAGCTGACATGCGCCTATAATCCCAGCTACTTGGGAGACTAAGGCAGGAGAATCCCAAGTTGGAGGTCAGCCTGGGCAACTTACTGAGACCCTGTCTTGAAGTGAAATAGAAAGGACTGGGGATATAGCTCAGTGATAGAGTGTTCGCCTGGTATGCATGGGACCCTGGGTCCAATCCCCAGTACTGCAAAAAATTTAAATTAATTATAAAATAAAAGAAAGGTTAACACTTCCAGATGAAAAGCATTGCTTGTGGATAAGGATGCATCAGGATGCAAGGAAGATCAGTGATGGGCTCATGACACCAGGTTTCAACTGGTTCGTCCTGTTTCCTTCCATGTGTGCACGATGCATGGATACAAACATGGACACATGCAGGCACACATGCACAAACACACAACACCCTCCTGTGTGGACTGTTCAGGGTTCCCACGATCCTTCCAGTGGAATGTTTTTTATTTTTCTACGTCAAAGGATTAGCTGGGGCCTGCTTTGGCTATGGTTTGAATACGTCCCCCAAAGTTTCACAGGCTAGAAGTTTGGACCCAGAGTGGTGGTGCTGGGAAGTGGTGCAAACCTTAAGAGGCAGGGCCTGATGTGACGTCACTAGGTCACAGGGGTATCACCTGAGAAGAGACTGCTTTAGTTTTTTTTGAAATAGTCTCACTATGTAGTTCAGTCTGGTCTTGAACTCATGGCAATCATCCAGCCTCAGCCTTCTAAGTGCTGGGATTACAGGCATGCACCACCATGTCCAGCTCCGGGAAGAGATTAATATAGTTCTCAAGGGACACTGGTTAGTACAAGACAGAGTAGGTTGTTCTAAAAAGAGTGAGCCATAGTCAGGTGTAGTGGCGCATACCCATAATCCGAGCATTTGGAAGGCTGAGGCATGAGGATCACTTATGAGTTTGAGGCCAGCCTGGGCTACGTAGTTGAGTTCAAGGCCAGCATGCACTACGTAGCAAGACCCTGTCTCAAAAAAACCAAAAATAAATAAATAAATAAATAAATACTGAGCCTGACCCCTGAATCCCATCTGCTTTCCATCTCACCATGTGATCTCTCTTACCTGCTCTCCTCCATGAGGCCATCTGACATGTCGTGATGTAGCCAGAGGCTCTCACTAGGGTTGAACCAATGGGGAGCCTGGCCTTGGACTTTAAGCTTCCTGATCCATAAGCTAATAATCTGGCTGTATAATCTGGCCTCAGGTGTTTTGTTATAGCAATGTAAAATGGACTAAGACAGCGCCTCTCTGCAAGTTGCTTATTTTCTCAATGACCTGTGTGATGGTTAGAGCAGCTGAGGTGACCTGTGCTCAACAGGGAGATGATCGTGTGATCATGCTGGGCAGCACCTCTGCCAAGTTGGTCTTTCTAAGCCCCTGGCATTGCAAGTTCTGCTTCTTGGGTACCACATGGTTGACCTTCCACTGATTAAGCCCCAGAATGACTCTCAGTGTCAGATTGGCGCCATCTTTTTCTCTGGTAGAAGGCCAGCTCTCTAGGCCTTCACGCATTTCCACCCTTACAATGGCCTTTTCAGGTAGACGCCGTCACGAGTGGTCCCAACTCATCAGACACTTCCCCAAGGGTGGGCTCTTTGTCATAGCACTGTGCTGGCACTGGGACTTTCAGAGGTGAGGATAGGACCTCTGCCCTGAGGATGGGTTGAGACAGGCTAAAAGCTGCACAGAGGTAGCTGAGGAGAAGAGGCAGAGGAAATGGCCCTGGATGGGGGAAATGAGGATAGAAGACAGGGCTGGAAGGAGCACAGAGCAATATGGCACCCAGTGCATGGGCCACAGCTTAGTCACTCCAGGAAGATGTGCAGTCACGGCCATTTTTCCTGGTGAAGCTTCCAGATGTTCTCAGAGAGCTTGCTTAGAGTCACAGAATTCAGGGTCAGAAGTAGGATTTGAAACCTAAGTCCCTCAGATGACACCCTGGTTCCTCAGGTCACACGGAGGGAAGGAGGTATCTCTGGAGAGAGAAGACCTGGAGCAAAGGTGTAGAGATTTTAATAAGCAAGAAAGTATGTTTCAGCACTGACAGTGAGTGGGAGAAGTGTGTAAGTGCGGTGAGGGCTGGGGCAAGAGAATGGGGTTGAGGCATGATAGGAAAAAAAAATAAGAAGACAAGGCAAACCATAATTTTAAAATTGTACTTTTTGTAAAAACTGCAGCTTCAGGACACAAAACCTAGTAAAAAATTCCTACGGTCCTTAAAGACATAATAAACCTGGGCCATTTCTTTTACCTGTAAATTGGCCTTTCCATCTATGAATAGACCATCCCTTTTTACTTGGGAAACACAAATGTATTCAATACACCATGAAGCTAGCAATAATTATCACCACAGCTAGATAGAAGTCTTTATAGATATTCACTTAGTTTTTACTGTTAAGGCAAAAATTTAGATGCCTTTAACAGGTTTACAGGGTGCCACTGCACTGACAAGAATTAAAAGACAGGTTTAGAGCTCTTATAAGTTTAATGTGTTAATGAATAAGTAGACTTATTGCCCCAATGTACATGTGTATCTCATTTATACAATAAAAAAATGCTTGTTTAGTCAAAGCCAACAGATACAGATCAAAAATGGCAGTTCCAAATTTAAAGAGATGCCAAAAATGTTGATCATTTTATATGTCCAAGGCCTAGATCAGTGACGGTCTTTTATTTATTTATTTATTTACTGGACCTCGCGCGCCAGCAGGCGCCCGTGCCGCTGAGCGATATCACCGGCCCTTTTTTTCTTATGTGGGTACCGGGAGTCAAAACTCAGGACCTCGCGCTTGTCAGGCAGGCGCTTATACCACTGAGCTATCTCACTGGCCCCAGTGATGGTCTTTTCAGAGCTTTTCAATGATACAAACAGCCCACTGAGGCATGCATGTCACAGGTTTACCACCACTGGCCTAGCTGTAATGCATATTGTGAAAAAGAGAGCACTTATCAGTTACTTTGTATGTATTACACTTTAAAGCTTAGATTCATAGCATATTTTGTCTTCAGATATATATACACACACATACATATATATATATATATATATACATACATATATATATATATATACATACATATATATATATATACATATACACACACATCTCTAGTCCCAGATAGATAGGATATGTTACAAACTAAGATAATAATTGTTCATTCAACCAGTTATAAACTTATTATTGACAACATTTTACAAATCAACACTTAAATAATCTTTAACTCTTAAAAACTCAGTTTCTTAAGTAACCAAAAACATAATAGAAAGCACATGAAATTAACTTAGTAAAATATAAAACATTTGTTTTTTATCTAGTTTTTGTAAGTTTAACCAAAAGCATTTGAATAATTTAAGAAAATCTTATTGCTTTATAGAAAACTTTTAACTCTTTTAATTATAGCCAACTTAAATATATATATATTTTAAATAACATTTGTTTGGGCATGGCCCAATAAGACTGGGAAAAAACCAGAGAAGCCACCCATCAGTGGAGAAAACTGAAACAAATTGGTTCAGGCAGCTGTATTTTCAGCCACAGAATAGAGTGTTGTCCCATAGCTACTCAGGCCTAAGGGCCCCCCACTGTAGGGCAAAATTTTAAAAAATATTGTTTTAATATAAAATAATATACTGGAAATTTAATCCTTAGTCAACTTAAGAAAGCAATCTTAAACCTTTATATATTAATAATTTATGAAAACATATTTAATAGACCAAATATATTATCTTTTATAAACTTGAAGCTAATACTTGAAATCATACCTATCAACTGATGACTCAAATGTTGTTACATTTATAAACATTACTTTTAGTAAATAACAATTACTTTAGATTACTCTTAAAAACCAAAGCAGAGGGCCAGTGAGATGGCTCAGCGGCGTAAGCACCTGCCTGGCAAGCGCGAGGGCCTGAGTTTGACTCCCGGAACCCACATATGAAAAAAGGGTCGGTGATCTCGCTCAGCGGCACGGGCGCCTGCTGGCGCGCGAGGTCCTGAGGTCGACCCCCGGTACCCGCAAAAAAAAAAAAAAAAAAAAAAAGCAGAGCATAGTTAATATTCTTAAGCTTTCTTTTTCTCCATATATATATCTCTATAGTTATATAGATAGATAGATAGATAGATATGTCTTTAACCAAGGAAAAACTCTTTTAAATACTGCACACAGAGAACAATGCACATTGCATTTATAAAACCAAAACTTTTTTTGGTTTCCCTCTGTAGTTTAGGCTGGCCTTGAACTATGTAGTCCAGGCTAGCCACAGACTTGTGGTGATTCCCCTGCCTCAGCCTTCCAAGTGCTGGGATTACAGGTATGTGTCACCATGCCTGGCCAAAACCAATTTTTCATAGATAAATACTATCTTGATTGGCTAACAACCTGGAGAAAAACATGTCACCAACTTTAAAGATATCTTTACTCTTACCTACTAAGCAATTTTAATTAGCCCTACTGTTTAAACCATATGAACAAAAGCATTTGGTCTAATGTTGTGAGTGTCCATTTATCTACAGCATAAGCCAACCTAAATAGAACTTTTAGAGAAAATACACCCCTAAATGTTAACAAACAGAAACATACATATTAACCTAAATATACATAACCTTTATGTTACCAAACTTTAAAGTTCTTATTTGCAAATTTTACGTAAGCCTTGAGCCTACCAGTTTTTACTCTTTAATATTTTAAGTGAGTTTGGTGACCCTTTAATATTTGTATCTGTTTTTTTAATTATTATTATTATTATTATTATTTTTAATGGAAAGCCCTAACAAAGCCAGAAAAGTCTGTAAGGACAAAAACAAAATAAAACAAAAAAACCTGATATGACTTCAAAAAAAATTTTTTTAATAAAACAGCTGCAGGTACTTTAACCAGTTACTAAAACACATTAACAGGCAGACAGACAAGAAAACACAGAACACAAAAATAATTACATTAAATCAGGTGCACTTTTAGGCTATGCTGAATTACATAATCTTTTTTCACAGTTTTAGGTTTATAACTACTATAGGCTAGTCAGAATTTTCTTTAGGGTTATTAATTAGCACTTCTTTTTCTCTCATGTAATTCCTAGCAGTAGTAATTTCCTTTTATACTTTAAGCTACTCTGAGCACTTTTTCTTGTTAGTTAACATCACACACAACTGGTAAAGGTCAGAAGAGTTGCAGATTGCTACATGGGATCTTTGTTCATTTTCCCTCCTTATTATAAACCAAGTTTGAGGCCTTGTCTCTTACATTCAGAGAAAAATCAACCTTTTAAAGTTCCTCCAACTTAAATCAGTCCCAAGTTCATAAAATATAACCTAAAGGTAATGTTTTGGGGGAAAACAGTGAGTTACTCATAATCATTTAAAATGTACCTCACGCCTTTTAACATCTCTTGTGTACTTTTGGAAAGAAATAGAGAAAGAAAAAGAAAAAAAGGGAGAAAAGATGGGATTCTATTTAGGTCCTCTGAGGTCAGGCTGGGTGAGCCATCTGCCTCATTCTAGGTCACACGGTGCATGCAGGGGCTCCCCCGCCCCGGTTTCCCAGAGCCGGAACTGTCCAGAGGAACAGTTCTAGCGTGTGCTTCCCTAGATTGAGAACTGTGAGGGGGCAGCTCCACTACATTACTCTAGAGTTGGAACTTAGGGGGGGGGGCGGTTCTGCTCTGTTACCCCAAAGCCGGAACTGCCTGGGGGGGTGCAGCTCTGCTCTGTTACTCCAGGGTCAGATGCACCTATGATTGGCAGCTCTGCCCTGTTTTCTGTCACTAACTAGTCCTAGTGTCCCTGCTAGTCATGTAGAAATCTGTTGCTTAAGTCCAGGACAATCATGCTTGTTCCCAGCACACAGCCACTCCAACCTTCATCAAAAGATTGGGGAAAACAGGAAAAAGGAGCTGTACACACAGCTGGGCTTTACTCAAAATTCACCCCAAAGGTCTTTATATCTAGGGACCCCGCAACATAAAGAACACAGAAAAGGTTAAAAAAGTCTGCAGATGTCGCTTACCCAACTGCAAATCACATACTGTTTTAGATATGAGATAAACTTGAGGCCAAAATTATCCTAATACCAGAAACAAATAAGGTGGAGGCAAGAAGTGGAGACAGGAAGATCACGAGGAGTTCAAAACCAGCTTTCAAGACCGTGTGTCAACAAAACAAAACAAAACAGAATTATGACTGTCTCTTTTCTGCCTATTTTTAAATTTCTTCTTTCCTACCTCATTTTGATACAGTCCAGTAAAAGTATGTGTGCGGGGGTGGTGGTGAGGCTCAGGGACAGAACTTTTTAAAGTGGAGAGTACAATTCAGATGATGGGACCACTCCCCCTCCAATCGCCTGAACCAGGCAATGCCCCAGGGCCACCCTCCCCACCTTTGCCACAAGCGATACTACCAGAGACAGAGGTAAGAAAAAAATCAAAGACCCCTGGCCCACCTTGATAGGTCTTGAAATTCCAAACCAGGAAGCTTGGGAGCTAAACTCCTGCCATTCTTCCTTTCCATTTGTGCTGTTTTCCTTTCCACTGGCAGGAACCCGTTAGTTCTGAGCGTAACTTCGCCCTTTAAACTTTATTAAACTTAGCTGGTTTATTCTGTACTGTTGAGTGCAATGCCCAATGCTTTGTTCATCATGTACAAGAACCTGGAAACCCCTTCCAGACCCCATTATCAATAGTAACACTTGAAGACCCCTCCCCACTTTGGCTCCTTAGCAAACAGTGGGGAAACTGATCACATTATGGAGCACTTTTTTTTCCCTGTTTTGAGACAGGGTCTCGCTATGCAGTCCAGGGTGGCCTCTAATTCATGATCCTCCTGCCCTCAGCCTCCCAAGTAATGGGAGTACAGGCAGGTACCAGGACACTGGGTTTTACATTGTTTTTAATAAACTAGTTCTCTCCTCCATCCTGCCAGTTGACTGGAGAGAGAAGGAGGGGCCTTGGCTGGCAGAGTCCGTTCTGCACATGTCCCGGTTCCATCTCTGATCTTGTGATGAAGGTGTGAGTGTCGCGGGTAGTCACTTAGCCTTTCTGGCCCTTGGCTTTTTTCTGTAAAAATAAGGGAATTGGAAAGAGAAATGTTCACTAACTTACTCACCACCACATGCCCCTTTTATTTTATCTGGCCGGAAATTTAGGGCTTTCCATCTGTCAGCAGAGGTATCTGCCCCTTGGGAATTTGGGTCAGGTCCTCCCTTCCCACAGGATGAGGTTCTGGCTTTACGAAGTTCTGGGGGTCAGGTTGGGGACACTGAAACATTCCTCGGGTCCCATGTTTCCTGGCCCTTGCTGGGAAGGACTTCTCTGGAACCTAGATGCTGACAAAGTTCACATTTGGGGCGTGTTTTAAGGCTATAAGTCTTTGTTTTCAAACTATTTTTTCTCAGAAAAGGGATGTGTGCACAAAGAAATAACCCAGATGCCTATTAGAGAAACATCCCTAAGCCTCTTCCCTGCCCCAAATTCAGAAGCTGTCTGTCCATCGGTCCTCAGGTGCCTCTGCCCAGGAGGGGTAACTGCAAAGCGCTTCCCCCAGTCTTCCATACAAGCTCTGCCTACTTGCTCAGTGTTGACCCAAGGCCACATGGGTACCCCCCTCCCCCACGGCCCCTGCCCTCCTAGACTTGTCCGTGTCCCAAAGGATGCACTGAAGACTCCTAGATGAAACAGCAATGGTAAGCTCTTCTATCTGATAACAAAATGTTCTGATACGTTCACGGGGGGAAAATCTGAAATCGTACAAGGCTCATCTCCACTCGAGACCGTTGCCTACACCACATCGTACTAACTCCTGAGTCTCCTTCCTGAGCTGCTCCGTGCCCGAGTAGCCTGCACGCCACCGATAACAACTTTTTACAAGCACCAGATGAGGATTATGTTCTAGTTACTTCTCTTGGCTTTTTCACTTAACTGTAGGTCTGGACGCCGCCTTTGTATGATTGCATCAGGTCCACAGGCACGGTCCCGCGGGCTGGGCGTGGGGCTCAATTCCAGCGCGAGATTGGGGGCAGGTAGTGCAGTGGCCTCGGGTCTGTGCCGCGGGCCCCTATGTCCGGGCCGGCCGCACCGCACTGCCTGGGCGGCTCCCCAGCTCGGCGATCTACGGGAACTTTACCGGGGGCTCTGGCAGGTTCCTCTTTACAGGCTGTCGCTTTTGTTTTAAGATCGCGAACCGTGGCTGGAGGAGAGCACATGGTGCGTGAGCACTGGGAAAGGGAGCCCTGCGAGAGGGCGGAACCGCGCCCGCGCCCGCGCCCGCGGAGCCCCGCTGTGCCGGGGCACGCCCGCCCTGCCCCGTCGCGGGCGGTCCCGCGTCCCACCGCCGCCCCCATCCCCCGCGGCTCGTCACCGCCGCGAGGCCAATGGGCTGGGCCGCGCAGCCGCGCGTACTCGCACCCGCTGCCCCGAGGCCCTCGTCCGCGCACTTTTCCCAGTGCTGCTCGCCGGCTCTCACCAGTTCGCCGCCGTCGGAGCCGCCATGCACTCCCGGTGCGTCGCGCTCCTTCCGCTGCTGCTGCTCCTGGCGGCGCCCTCCTCGGCGTTGCCGCCCCGGGCCGGCCGCTCGGCGCCAGTCGTCTCCGGATCCGCCGCGGGCTGTCCCGAGCGCTGCGAGCCGGCGCGCTGCGCCCCTCCGCCGACCAACTGCGAGGGCGGCCGCGTCCGCGACGCGTGCGGCTGCTGCGAGGTGTGCGGCGCTCCCGAGGGCGCCGCGTGCGGCCTGCAGGAGGGACCGTGCGGCGAGGGGCTGCAGTGCGTGGTGCCTTTCGGGGTGCCAGTCTCGGCCACCGTGCGGCGGCGCGCGGAATCCGGCATCTGCGTGTGCACCAGCCCCGAGCCCGTGTGCGGCAGCGACGCCAACACTTATGCTAACCTGTGCCAGCTGCGCGCCGCCGGCCGCCGCTCCGAGAGGCTGCATCAGCCGCCGGTTATCGTCCTACAGCGCGGCGCCTGTGGCCGAGGGTACTTCTCCCGCTCTCGGACCTCGGTCGGTCCATTCCACTCCGACCCGCCTCTGCAGGGCTGGTGGGGGGGTGCAGTGAAGCATGGCAGGATGTTCAGGGCACCCGCTCAGAACCAAGCTTTGCGCCCAACCCGGAGTTGGTGACGCGCCACGCGGGTGCTCCCCCGCGTTCTGCCCACAGCCCCGGGGTCAGGGCGACGAGGCTTCCAGCCAGGTGTTGGCGGGCCGCTGGGTTTTGGGGAGCCACACAGCGCCCAGGACAGACAGGAACGCAGACTCAAAGGGAAGAGAGTACAGGTCTGGAAATGGTGCCTTGTGCCCAGCCGCTTTGGGACCACAAGGATTCATTTATATTGCTTTTCTTTCTTTCTACTTCTCTGCCTCCCCCTTTAAAATGAACCATACATTAATTTTCACATAGATCCTCTTCATGAAAACTTTAGCTTTTTTGCGGGAAAGGAATAGCGTTTCCTTGCCCCGGGCAGCAGTTCCCCCTGATGATCTCCTGGGGCAGGGACCGGCTTAGTTCAGCAGTGTTGCTGCCTGTCTTGCTTCCCTGGTTTTGAGCCAGCCCTACCAAAATGAAAGTGGCTCCTTTTGAATAAATTCAGTCTGGTGCTGGATCATGGAATCTGCAGGGCAGAGGAGGGATGTGTTTGGGATGAGGAATAACCACCCCCCCCCTTCTCCTTCCTTATCCAGCTTTTCTGTAGCAAGACCGGTGGAGGGGAGGTGGTAGTGATGGGGCAAAGGAGAAGTTCCTGATTCTTGGGATCTTCCGGAGAGATGCTTCTGTCCGTCTCCATGCAGAGATGCCATGTGGAAAAACAATGCGGAGGTCAGCCCCGGCCAGTCCAGCGGTGTGGGGAGCAGCCAGCTGGGCTTGGCAGTGCGCTTGGCTTCAGCCACGGGACTGCTGCCCAGACCCAGAGTAACCTCCTCAGTGCAGGCAGTGCCTGGGTTGATGGATGGGGGAGCTCAGTGTAGAGGGACTGGCTCTGGATTTTTCTTTATAGGAACATGGTCCAGCGTGACCACCTGGGGCCTGGCAGTGTCTCATGTGGATAGGAACATACCAGTGTGGCTTGGGGACAGATAGTGTCACTGACACAGGAGCACAGAGCCCGGCCTCGGCATTCAGGAAACTCAGTATGTTAAGGGAGAAGAGTTTTTCTAGAGAGAAGTGATCCAGAGGCTCTGAAATGGGCACGATGGGAAGGCACACCTGTTGAACACAGGTCCATGTGCCGGGTGAGTTATCCCATGACCTGTTTTCGGTCTTTGCATCCTCAGAGGAGGAAGCCTCTACCCTCATCCCTGTTTCACAGTAAGTGTCCGAATACTGGTTTGGACACAACAGAGTCCAAATACTCAGCTGGTTGAGTCTCCCTGTGGAGAGAAACGTTCCTTGCGTTGCCAACAGGCCTACAGTGGCCCCCAAGGTACACCAAAGTGGGGACAGTCACACAAGAATGAGGTGTGTGAGGACCTGAAAGGAGGGAGACGGGGTGTGACACTGTCCCATCTGTCTCTCCTACTTTTACAAATATTATTGAGCTCTGTAGCGTGTCTGGCGCTGTTTGCGTGTCTGTCTGCTTGTCGCTTAGGCAACTGGATGGTTATGTGGGGATGGATGAGTGAATGAATGGATAGATGGATGAATGAATGAGAAGAAACAGAAGGTGTGCAAGACTCACAGGCCATCCTGTCCATCCTTAGCAGAAGGTATTGCTTTGCTGTGTCCCTCGTTCCCCATCTGATCCCCACCCTGACTTCCTCAAGGTGTCTTCAGGGCAGGAGCCTGGAAGCCAACAGCCTTCCTTTGGCCTAAGCCCCACTCTGGCAGCTCGTGCCCAGGGCAGGCCACCTGATGTTACAGCTGAGTGAGGAGAACTGGCTGCCCTCTGGTGCCAGGTGTTGGCAGGAGCGCTGTTTTGGCTGGGTGGATGTGGAGGCCTTTTTGAGAGGTGCCTCAGAGTAGAGGAGGAGTTTTGAGAGGTGCCGAGAGGCAAGTAGAAGGGAGTTGTCCAAGGCAGCAGTGGGCTGAGAGCTGAGATCACACAGATCTAAGGAGGTTGCTTCTAGGCAGAGTAGGGGGGTAGGAATGCTGTCTGAGGAGCGGTCCCTGGGCAGTCAGGCCACACTTGAGTCATGGTGGCCCCTGGTATGGAGGAAGTGTCATTGAAAATAAAGCACTTTTGTCTGCTGTTTAGTGAGACTTCAGAAAACGTCTGTAATCATGGTTTTGGAAATGAAAGCAAGTCATCAATTTCAGAGAACATTGCAGCTGACAGAGTTCGGTCGGGAAACTGTACAGTTATACCAGAGAACGAAGATTGTCATCTCCTCTGTTTGTCTGGAGAGTACAGAAAAAGAAAAAGCATTGCAATTAGTAATAGGATGATAATGAGGGCCAACATATAGTTCATTTATTCTGTGTCTGGCATATAATTTTCAACTCTTTTGAGCCTCCTAAAAATGCTTATGCAGTAACCTTCCTGGGTTACAGCCGCAAGACAGTCACAAAGCAGTGCCTTTTTCAGGACTTCAACCTGCACTTCTGATTCCAGAGCTCGCTTCATAAACCACCTTTCTGCTGTTGACAGAGCCACAGAGATTGTAAGCCAACTCCAGCTAAGCCACCTCCAGTAAGCTAATAGCTGAAACGAACAGTACTTCAGATGGCCATGGCCTTACGATGAAGCGGGGCAGATCCTGGATCTCATCAGCAGGCGCAGGAGTCTGAGGATGAGGTTGCCTCCAGTTGCCATTCACACAGCCCTGCCAAGGAAAAGTGAAAGAGAAGGAGGTGTGATAAAAATGTTTCCAAACCAGAGTCCCAGACCCCAAACTGCTCTCGAGGAGGGAAAAGCCCTTCCAGATTCCTGGATGTTCTAGAAGTCCAAGCAGGACTGTGCTGTACTGCAGATCTCTGCTAAAAAATGGACAAGAAGCCGGGAAAGAGCTCTGAGGACTCCCCAGATAGTACAAGCCTAGTCCATTTCTCCTCTTAGCTCACACTCCAGGAAATCGCACCCCACCCCAAAGAGCAGCCCTTGTTAATAAGGCTAGGGGTCTCTAAGGCACAGTCGAAGTGGGAAAGAGGAGGACACCCAGCGCTCCTTACTGGAGGTTTTCAGGTCCTGGTGTCGCTTCAGAGCCTCCAAAGATGGAGGCCACAGAATAGACAGTTGTTTTACTTCCTGGAGGCATAGACTTTTTTTTTTCAGTCTTTATTTTTTTATTAGTACATGTTTATAGTGCATAATGATTACATTCCTCGTAGTTGGACTCTTTGTGTTTTACTTCATTGGTTTTTTTATGGGAGCCTTGGGCAAGTCTTTAGTTTGTTGAGTGCCAGTGTGCTGAGCGCCAGTGTGCTGAGCTGTGGGGAGACTGCAAGGAGCAAAACACAGCTCCTGCTCCAAGGGAGCCTGGATGTAACACTGCCAGCTGGGGTGTGGGGGATACATTACCTATGTCTGCATTTTCCTTTGTCAAATACAGTGTTTGCTGGAGCAATTCCATGATTGGCCATTGAACTACATCTTTTGTCACTTAAAGTATGTGTATAATGGGTAGCAGGCTTCCTCTTAAGGCAAGGTTGGTGAAAAGACTTGTCTCTCCGGATTTCAATCATTTGTGGCATGAAAACAGGAAGGTCTTTTGAGGTATTTGTAAGCCTTTATTCACGCTGGTTCCTTTTTTTTTTTTTTTTGCTCCTGTGGTTTTATTAAAGAGTTAAAATATGAAGGCTTTATAAAATTAGTAAGTTAACAGGATCAAAAGCTAAGTGTTTGACTTAGAGAGCTGTAAATAGGTTAGAGCTTAAAATAACTGCACTCAGAAAGTGATTACGGTGGAACTATGAGCTCACTGCGGCCAGACAGCCTCCACACGGCAAGCTGGAACTCTTGTCTATTTGGAGTTGTGTGATCCTGGGCAAGTTTTATGCCTTGGATCCAGAAATCAGATTTTCCATGAGCTTATATTTTTAGTGAATAAATAGCTGTGGTCAGTCATAATGTGAAGGGGAGCTCAGGCTTGGCAGTGGTTCAGGGTTCCTTGGAAGGCCAGCTGGGGTGGTGGGCCCAGCAGGCTGCCACCTGGCCTGGGCCTGTTGTGTGTGCAGTTACCTGACCTGTCTACGAGCTCCTGGAGCTCTCAGAGCCTCAGCAAGGAAAGGACTGGGCCAAATGACCTCCGAGGTCCTTTCCAACTAGAATGGTCTGTGATGCTAGTAGCAAAGTCAGTTTCTGCCGAAGTTGTGGTCACTGCATCCTTATTTTGAAGTCGGGGCTGGCTGCTCTTCTTTTTCTTACATTATGATGGTTATAGCCAAGGTTGACGTTGTGACCCATTTGAGCTTTGTTGCCTCATCCTGGGGCTTGTGTTGGCTGCTGAGAATCCCTGGGAGACCGTGGGAGTCATATGCCCACCCCAAGGACTGAGTGTCAGTGAGCCTGGTGTCCTTTGCCCCTTCCCCTGGGGCCATGAGGCTGGGCTGCCTTTGGGTCCTCTGGAGTGAGATCTTTGCTGAGCTGTTTCTTCTTTTCCTTTTCCACCTTCCCTGCCATTAAGGGGGAAAAATAGCTGTGTGCGGTGGCACAAGCCTGTAACCCCAGCTACTAGGGAAGCCGAAGCGGGAGGATCAAGTTTGAGCCCAACCTGGGTAGCTTAGTGAGAATATGTCTCAAAATAAAAAGAGAAAAGGGCCAGGGATATGGGGATGATGGGGATGTAGCACTAGGTTCAATTTCCAGTACCCCCTCCCCCAAATAGAGAAGTGAAGCCATTCTGAATGCTTTTCCTAAAGACTCCCAGAAGCAGGAGGGAAGTTAGTGCAATTCAGCTGTGCTTGGCGATGTGTGTCAAGACCCACAGGGCAACGTGCCTTAGGACAGAAATAAGTGGCAAGAAAGAGGCATGTCTGTCACTGTGGAAAGCATGCTGAGTTTTGGGATGAGTAACATGAGTTCCATTTCTGAATTCAGAGCATTTATTGAACAATCACTGCGTACGCAGAATTGTGCTGGGCACAGGGAGTAAGAGGCAAACAAGATTCTTTGACTTCTGATTTCCAAGTGCTCAAAGTAGGATGTATAATGCCTGGCTCGAAGGCTGAGCTTCTGAAATCAGATCACTATTTTCTGGATATGTGATTTCTTGGATTTTTTTTTTTGTGGGTACCGGGGGTCGAACTCAGGACCTTATGCACCAGCAGGCGCCCGTGCCACTGAGCGATATCACCGGCCCTTTTTTTGTATGTGGGTACCGGGAGTCGAACTCAGGACCTCGCACTTGCTAGGCAGGCACATATGCCGCTGAGCTATCTCACCGGCCTGATTTCTTGGATTTGACTTAATTTCTAAGTCTCATTTTCCTCATCAGTAAAATGATAGTAGAAATAATAGCATATATACATGCACTTCTTAGGGCTGTTGCAGAGTGAAGGACCTTATTTCACTACATAACACTGTACCTGGTGCATTGCTTTTTTTTTTTTTTTTTTTTGGTGGGTACCGGGGGTCGAACTCAGAACCTCACGCGCCAGCAGGCACCCGTACCGCTGAGCGATATCACCGGCCTTTTTTTCATATGTGGGTACCAGGAGTCGAACTCAAGACCTCGCGCTTGCCAGGCAGGCGCTTATGCCTCTGAGCTATCTCACCGGCCCTGCATTTCTTGAACTCCATCGATACTAGCTGTGATATTGGTGGCATGTACCTGTAAGGCTGAGGCAGGAGGATCATGAGTTTGAGGCCAGCCTGGAACATAGTGGGACACTGTCTCCAAAAAAAAAAAAAAAATTATGTATAGTGACCATCGTCAAGGCATAACAAAGGAGTCAACTCAGAGAAGACATGCTGGAATGTCATCCCTGGGGATGAGTGTGGGCTGGTCAGGAAGGAGTCACAGGAAGGGGAGCCATGTGGGCACATGTCCTGAGCTGCAGCGAATTTACCAATGAATATGTTGGAAAGGTTCTCCGGGCAGAGGGAGTCAGATTCTGTCTTCCTGTCACCTTTTGATGGAAACCCCTGGTTGTCTCCTGTGTGATTTGAAAAGTAGGTGGCGTCTCTTGAATTAAGAGCTATGTCTGGGTAACCTGGGATTTTTACAGAAGTCATCTTATTAACCCTCCCTGGAGTTTGTGACACCCGAGAGATGGCAGCTTAGAGATGCCCTGGGACCTTCTAGAGCAATTCTCATACTCTGAGAATTCCTCACAGGGAAAGATTTGTCATGCCTCAAGAAAAGAAAAAAAAAAAAATAGATTGAGAGTCTATGAATACCCTATTATTTTAGATTCCTAGGAGAAATTGTCAAGTAAGCATATTTCACGAACACAGTTCTCCACATCGTCTTGTGACAGCAGCTGGTCCCTTGTCTCCCTGTACACATGAAGGTCTCTGAGAGCATATTGTTGTGGCTGGAATTTCTGATAATTTCCACATTTGCATAACTCCTGTCTTAATGAGTCAGAGCCTTGTGCAATATTTCAAACCTTGGGAACATCTTTTTCGTTAGTTGTGCAATGCAGTCTCCAGCAGGAGATGGTAGGCCTGCCCGTGTGATGAGCTGTGTTTTTCTTGGTGCTGGTGAGGTTTGCAGTAGGATTCTCTTCCACATAGTCTTGGGCAGGACTTTACCCCCTTATCCAATACTCACCTCATCTCACACTTTGTGACTAAGATGAGCTGTTTCCTTAGTGCCAGTATTCTAAGAGTCAGTCACTGCTTGGTGGGGATGGATGGATACAGAGTTCTGGGCACTGGTGTTTCCAGGCAGTTGGCTGCCAGCTGTATACAGGAGAGGGAAGGCTGAGCACTCAGCAGTCATATCTGCTTTTTTCTGGCGCAGAGTGAGGTGTCTGGGGATCGGGGCATTGTATGACGCTGGGAAATGTTGCCAAACAGAACAGTGATCCAAAGACGACCTACCTCCAGGTACTTTGTTGACTGGACAGTGTGGAAGTGTGTGATGGGTCTTGCTTCCTTCCCTCCCAGTTACCCAGGGAGGAACGGGCATTATCCCTGCAGCCCAGCCAAGGACGTAGATGAGGCTCCGAGACACTGATTGTAATTCACCCAAGGCCACCCTGTAGGAGAAGGCAGAGCCAGGGTTCACACCCAACACCGTCTGGCTCCCAGGCTACTTTTGAGGCTTCTTTGACTCCAGCGTGGCTTGGAAGCATGCTGTTTAATCTCCAAATATTTGAAGGGGTTTCCATTTATCTTTCTGTTACTCATTTCTAGTTTAATTCCATTGCGGTCTGAGAACATCCTTTGTATGGTTTCTGTTCTTGTCAGTTTTTAGAGTGTGTTTTCCGGTCTACAGTGTGGTCGGTCTTGGTGGCAG
Source organism: Erethizon dorsatum (assembly GCA_028451465.1). Classification (NCBI taxonomy): domain Eukaryota; kingdom Metazoa; phylum Chordata; class Mammalia; order Rodentia; family Erethizontidae; genus Erethizon; species Erethizon dorsatum. The sequence goes on from CM051822.1 coordinate 106,047,546, forward strand.
TTCCATGCGGGGTTGAGAAGAACATGCATTACGCCATTGTTGGATGGGTGTTCTCTAAACATCAGTCAGATGCAGTGGGTTGATAGCGCCGTTCAGGTCAACTGGACCCTCACTGATTTTGTCCTGCGGGTCTGTCGGTTCCTGAGAGAGGTATGTTGAAGTCTCCTGAGTCTGTTCTGAGACTTGACTGCTGTCTTCATCGTGGACCACCAATGTTATGAAACCCGGGGTTAGCCCCGGTTGCACCTTTTGAATGCGTTACTAACTTCCCGCAGCCTCAGTTTCCTCATCTGTTACACACGGACAGCGTTGCTGCCCAGGAGACTGAGGTCAGATGAGAGAACAGGCCTGAAGGAGCTTTGTCAGCTGGGAGTACTGAAGCACTGACGTTGCAGGAGATTAGGACTTCTAGATAGCAATTCCAGACGCTTCCAGGACTCCTGGTAGAACCAGCACCAAGAATAGAGCCAGGGGGATGGAAAAGTAACATGCTTCCTGGGTAGCTCTTGGTCAAGGTGACTGAATTTGACCCTCCATTTCAGGGAGGTCAAGGACAGAATCCACTGGCATCTTGTCCAAGGGCAGAACAGTTTGGTTCAAAACACTGGCATTCCAGTTATTATACTGTGCGCTCAGCCATCTGCTGTGCCTACATGATGGAGGGCGTGTATTCTTCACCTGCGAGGCAGCGTTCTTCAGTCTTATGTTCCTCTCAAGCCCAATTTCGTTTTGTTTTGGTAATGGGGATTGAACCCAAGGCTCTCACAGTGAGCTACATCCCCTAGCCTTAACAAATTTTTATTTTGAGATAGTTTTGCTAAGTTGCTCGGGCTGGGCTCGTATTTGCTGTCCTCTTGCTTCGGCCTCCCAGAGTGCTGGGATTATGGGCATGTATCCCCACTCCTGGCATCAGTCTCGGTTTCTGTTGAACATTTTTGCTGTCAAGAAACAGCCTGAGGTGAGGCTCCTCAGGTTCTAGCCTGACATTTCTTCACTAGTTTGACATTTTGGGCTCTGAAGAATGTAACCCAATACGGCGTTGACCCCATTGGAAAAAGCCCAGTAGGAAAAAACCTGTTGGTCCAGGAATACAGGAGGAAAGGTAAGGACTTGAGGCAATCTGGAGGGGACCCAGGCGCCTGGATGTCTTTCTGTCTGTAGGTTCTGGCATCCTTCCCATCTGCAGTCTATTCCCTTGCCATACTCACTGGCCACTGCAGGCTCTTCATCCTTTGGAATATATCATCTGTTCTCACTTTCCACAACACATTTCTAACCACATCAACTCCTCGTTTTCATGTTTTCTTGGGTCTTGTGGATGGGGGTGCTACCTTCCCTGCAGCGACACTGGTGGCTAGCCAAAGCCACCAACTGACTTGTAAGGGGGACAGTATCCCACAGCATGAAACCTAAGGGTAGGTTCTACCTGCAAGTTCCACAGCCCGACCACCTTGCAATTCATAGCTAGGGAAATGAGGTATCCAAAGGCAACATGACTCACAGGCCAAGCAGCTCATCAGTGGGGGCTTCTAGGACAGAGCCTGGGAGCCTCTCTTGAGGCTACCTCTTCCTGGAGGAGCAGTCATGTGTTGGGGGTGGGACCCGGATCCTTGCCTAAGATTTCCCTGTGGGCTTGAGAGGTGGTGGGTGTCTTCAGCTTTTCTCCCTTTTTAATAGGATGTTGGAGATAATTTTTTTTCCCCCCAAAACTTTTCTCCTTGGGATGGAAAATGACCACAGAGCAATCCATGTGATGCCTGGCTTCTGCCCTCAAGAGTTAAAAGTGCCTGGGAAGGCCTCAAGTGACGCAGCGCTCTTGCTTTAGGGAAAATGTCCTAAATGTCAGAACCATCATGGTGCACACCTGACATCACGCACAAGATATTTTCGTGTCTTTAACCTGTGGTTCAGTTTTTCCTTGGGTTGAATCTACCAGGTTTTTCTTCTTAGCACAAAGGCTTTTTAAAATTTTCTGTTCTCCATTTTGTTTAACCATCGTGGGAAGTACATTTCTACACCTGATGATACATTGCACTATATCAGTTTTTTAAAGTTAGGAAAGTAATTTCATCACATCAAAAATAAAGAAGGAAAAAGATTTGCAATTTTACCTTCACCATCATTCCAGACACTTTATCTCTGTCCCAAACATGACCACCATTTGGTTAATAATTCCCCTACTCAAGTTCATTTGAGCCATTGCTGTTATTGCAAAGAATATGGAAATGTGTATTTTCACGTCCATGGCTATTTCTGTGTCTCGGGTTAGAATCTATTCTCTTAGGATAGATACTGAGAAATGCAGTGACTGGATAGAAGAGTATGGATTTGTTATGGTTCTCTAGTTATTTTCTAGAAGGGTTAAAGCAGTACTTGTTGCCAGCTGCTGTAGAATTTCAACCTTTGAAGTCACTGAATGTCATAAAGAAATTCCACCGAAAGAGATGCTTCAGGATACGTGGAAGACAATGGTTCCGAACCAGTCATTCTGCTCAGTTGATAGACCTTGGCGGTCTTAAAAGTTACATTTATTCTCAGCTTCATCACCTGTAAGGGATGAGCAATGTTTGCAGTAGAGCGAGAACTTTCAAAATTTGGTTTTACCTGGGGATGGGATGAGTTGTGATCACAGGACGTCTGGTCTGGAAGGGCCCGTGTAGCTGCCAGGTCATTTGGTCCAACACTTGTATTTTGGGTGAGGGGCCTAGGACAAGTGAGGGGACATGAAGGTCTTATGTCACCAGTCAGGACTGACAGAGAACAGTCCCTGGATGCCCAGTTCAGGACTTAACCGCAGAGAACCCTTGATGTTAGCTCTGTCCATGATGCAGGGGGAGGCCAGACTGCAGCTTGTTTTGATAAGTGAAGAATATGTCACTCGAGTGTTTTGTACACATAGAAGTATAATGTGAGCTGCATTTATAAAATCAACTTTCTGGGGGCCAGTGAGCTAGCTCAGCGGCATAAGCGCCTGCCTGGCAAGCGCAAGGGCCTGAGTTCGACTCCCGGAACCCACATAAAAAAAAAAAAAATCAACTTTCATGTATAGTAGTTACATTACAGTAAACAGAAACAAAGAGCATTATTTTTCTTTTTAAAAATAACTTCATTGAGATAATTTGCATACTATGAAATGTATCCTTTTAAAGTTTTTATATGTTCACAGAGTCGTACACTTATTATCACTAATCTGAGGACATTCTAATCACCCCAAAAGAAATGCAGTACCCATTAGCAATCACCCCATATTTCCCTTTGCCTGGCCCTAGCCAGCCACCAATCTATTTTGTGTCTCTGTGAATTTACCTATTCTGGACATGCCTGTAAGTGGAATCCTGCAGTATGTGATCCTTCCTGACTGGCTCCTGTCACTTAGCATACTGTTTTCAAAGTTCATCTACATTTTAGCATGTGTCAGTACTTAATTCTATTTTATGACCGAAGACTCCATTGTGTGGTTACAGGAAGATCGAGTCCCTCCTTCTGGGGAGTCCTAATCCCAGTCCTGAAAGTCACTTTGAAAGCTGAAACTGCTGACACAGTTCTGATGGCTGTGTCGGAACAAAGTGGAGCACATGCTCCACGAAGCCGGCATTAAAAATAAGAGTATTCTATATGGGTGGGAATTATGCACTAAAAAGGAAACATCAGGAAACATACTTCACAGGTTTACTAGCTCATATGGCATTTTTTGGAGCTGGAAAGGATGTTGGAAATGGTCTAGCCTCCCCACCCCCACCTGACAGACAAGGTACCTGAAGCCTAGAAAGGGGTAGTGGCTTGTCTTGGGTCCTGAATCTACTTTTCATTTCTTGAGGCAGTTTCTTTCTAGCCTGTGTTTCAGATTCATGAGTTCCCCTTGTCCTCTGTTCCGTAGGATAGGAGCTCATTAGCAAATGGATGTTGGATATCGCTCTGATCTTCTGATTCCTGGACAAATGGGCTGGTTCAGCATCTCCCACCCTGGGGTCTAGGCTTGGCTCTTTGCCCATCCTGGGTTTAGTAGGGGTAGCCTCCATGGCTTTGCTTCCCAGCCGTGTGCTGGAGGCTGGAGGGCCCTGACAGCCCCAGACAAAACAGCCAGAGGAGTAGCAGCAGGAATAAAGCCCAGCTGAGAAAGCTGTGAAGGTCAGGACTGGAGACAGATGCTTATTAGAAGAAAGTTGATGGTGATGTTGTGGACTGAGCGGTGAGATATTTCCCTGCAGATAATAATAGGTACATCATCTTGGGCAGTTAGAGACTTCTGGAAAAAAAGTAATTGTGCAATGGAATTGATTAAAAACATTTTTCTAATGAAAAAAAAGCTAGGCCAGAAAAGTTGATGAAATGCAAGGGCACTGACCAGACCCAAGCATTCACCATGGGTATAAAAGGACAGATCACTGTCATTGTTTTGTTTCGTTTATTGCCACTGAGACTGAGAAGTAATTTTTCAGAAACAGGAACCTTTAAACATAGACACATTCTTCTGGAAAAGGCCCATTTTCCCAGTTAAGCCAAAGCTACAGAACGAGGCTGAGCTTGTGAGTCACAGCACAGTTAGGGGCTTGCAGCCAGCTGGCCATGTGCCCCCAAACGGTCCCGATGCAGCCTGCTTGAAGGGGAGTGTCTTAGACTTGTTTGGGTGATCTAGCTCCTTCACTTCCCCTGCTGCAAGCCTTTTCCAGGCACCCTCCACGGCGACCTTGGCCCAGCCACTGCAAATAGTTACCGCTTAGAGCACCACCTTGGGCATTGCAGCCTGAGGCCTGGCATCCAGTGGGCTTTTCCCACTCAGCCGTCTGGGAGACTATACCGGAAAGAGAGGGGCTGCCAGCGCTTGGAAGTACGGGATGGGCTGGAAATCAAGGCCAGGCCCTGGGCTCCACCACCTCTTCCTCCTTTATTCATTAAAAGAAAGAGGTCATACAAAACCCTCCTGAATTTTATTTCTTTACCTCTAAGCAGCAGAGAGGGAGAGAGTATTTTCATCCATCACTCAATTTGTAATCTTAGAAACAAATGTTATACTTGTGAATTCAGTATATTTTAACAAGGGTAGTTCTGAAGGCCATTGTCTTTCCTGTTTCATTCTTTCTTCAGTCTGAGTAGGATCTTCAGATTTGTTTTAGACCTCAGCTGGCTGCCTTAGTACCCTGCAATGCCTTTGTCCTTCCTGAGCATTTTCTCTGCAAGGTAGAGGAAACCTCTCTGCCTAGGCTCCTCTACACCCTGGAATTTGCAGCTGTCACACTGATTAGGATGGGGGTCTGGTTTCCTGGAATGTGCAAGGTCTCACTTCTGTTTCCTCTACCTGAACGCCTCAGACCAGCTTTGGGCCTGATACTGGCCCTTGCTGACAAGTTTCCTTGGAATGTAATAGAGCAGGGCAGAGAGAATGCAGCCACTCGGACCAAAATCATGAAGCAAGTGAGACTTGAGAGGCATCTTTGCTGCACTCAAGGCGTTATGCCTTTTTTTTCTTTTCCTCCAAGCAAGTTCTCTTGCAAGCAGGAGGCCCCCGCCCTTTGCGCTTTATGCCTTGTTAGCCATTAGGAACCTGTTTGGGTTGATTTCCCCCAGACTCTCATGGAAGAGAATAGTTCAGGTTCCCTGGAAGGGGAAGAAACTGAGTTTCTGTGCAGTTCGTGCTCCTTTCAATGCAGCTTCTGCCTCTGTCTCCCCACCCAGCTCATCTGGCCTTCTGCCCTTGTGCTTCTCAGGTCGTTTTCAAATTCAGCAAGAAACCTCACAAAGGGAGCTTGTCTTATGGAAAAATCATCTCCCCTTCCTCCTTGAATGCAGACGGGCACCCCTCCCCAGCTGCAGGTGTCGGGTTCATTAACTGCCTGCCTCCTGGTCCTGTCTTGACATGCAACTCATATTTGGGACAGGTGTGCTGCCTGGGCGTCAGGTGCCTATGTTTGGCCAGAGTGCTGGGTCCCGAATTCCATCCTGACATGGAAAGCCCCCAGGATGGTCACTGTAAATATCAGTAGTATTCCTTAGGAATGGTGGCACATACCTGTAATTGCAGAGGGGCTGGGAGGCTGAAGCAAGAGGATTACAAGTTTGAGCCCAACACAGGCAACTTGGTGACTTAGTGAGACCTTGTCTCCAAAACAAATACAAAAATTGCAAGACTGGGAACTTGGTTCAATTCCTAGTACCCAGAAAAAAAATTAGCATCCTAGATCCTCTCTTTCTGCTACCCCTGGGGTGAGCCAAATCAGGCATTTGGTATCAATTTACCTGGGCCTGCAGCCTACACATCTCTGCTATGTTATGTGTCTCTGTTCATGTACACTTCTCTCCATCTAAAGTGCCAGTGGCCTTTTGGCTTGGGAAGGGGTGCTGGGAAGCAGGAGGAGCCCTGGGGCGTTGGCTGGGCTTTGCATCCAGACTGACTGCCCTTGTTCTGCTCTGGGCCCTTGTCGAGGTGCTGGGCTGTGAGTGGAACAGACAGATGAGCATGTGCAGATGGGGTTCCTGGCGTGGGATGGTTTTTCTTCCTGAAGGTCCTCTTTGGATCTGGGCCTGGATTCATTAAGTACCCAGGCTACTTGGCCATACTAGAGATCGAGGGGTATTCTAAAGCATGCTAAGACATAACTCTTGCACCACCAAAAATGAGGAAGGGGTTGCTTTCATCATGTATCTGCCCATGGCAGCAGGTTCGGTGGGGGGGTGTCACTGCATTTGAGACCTGTAGGAGGCTGCTGGCACCTGGAGGATGGGATACTAGAGGCTGGACAACACACAGGGACTGCTGCCTGGAGTATTGGCCATGGGAAAGTGTGAATGATAGATGAGGAGCATGTTCTGCCCCTTCATACACTGTGTTATTCCCAAAGATCATTCTCAATTTCTTTAGCACTGCACTGGAGGCCTGCTGTGTTTGCCTTCATTATTTACAGTTTCCTTGCCAGTGAGAGTGCTCATGTCCGGAGGAGGCCAGGGGAGATTTTCCCAGGCTCCTGGGCAGACTTTGGGACCACAACAGTGGAGGCCCCAGCAGGCAGTCTCCAAGATAGTTACTTCTCCTTGTCCTCAGATGGTCAAGGTGGCCTCTTGGCCCTTTAGGTATGAATGGGCACATGTTTCCCATCAGCCTTAGTTTCCAGCCTCTGCACAGTGCATTTGGTGCCCTTGACTTTGAAAGAACTTTCTTGCCTTTGTTGCTGATGGCCAGGCCTCCATGGCAGAAGGAAGCCACACTGAACTGGAAGTAAGAGAGAGGAGGATGAGCTGCCCTCACGTATCTGCCTGGTGCTGTAGCTCGTCCTGGCCTACTCCTGAGCAGACCCTAGTACGATCCAGTTGTAGGTTTTGCTGACTTTGTGCACTGCTGGGCTTGCCCCTGAATCTTGGTAGCTGTTGGAACTCACCTGTACTCTTTCTGGTAGTCTATCAGATACAAATGCCTGTTCTGGTATGTGTATTTGAAATTTGGTAGGAAAATCCTGAGTAATTTGAGGGTCAGGAGTGAGCTTACAGGACATCCAGTTGAGCCCTTCATTTTGAAATTGAGAAATCCCCAGCCTAATGGGCCGACCTAAGGTTGCATAGCCTGCCTTGGCCTGGTGTGCACTGTCCCCACATTACAGGTGACTGAAGATGGGCACTGTCTTAGTTACTTTTCTGTCTTGTTGCTGGGGCAAAATACCCGACACTCAAAGAGGGAAAGGTTTATTTAGCTCATGGTTTGTGGAGTTTTCAGTCTATAATCAGCTGGCTCTAAGTCAGGGTGGCATGGCAAAGGGACAACAGTTCATGGCAGCAGAAGATAGAAAAAACAGCAAGAGCAAAAGCGGGGGAGAGCAAACCTCTTTTCCTCCCTTATTTTGTATGCAGGTTACCCTCCCTTGGTTGAGTGTAGCACTCACACCATCTCTGTGCCTTCCTCTTGCACCAGCTCAGGGTGTTTACAAAGTGAGGGCCTTGGCCACTTAGTCACTTAGTTAAACTTAATTAAACTTCTAAACTTCTCAAGTAGACACAATGAACAACATCCTAGAGTGGTAAGGGCATGTCCTCTACACCCTAGGATGTAGAACTGCTGAGTTACTTTGTTAAACTTCTAGATTTCTCAAGTTGACACAATGTATCAACCATTACAGGCACCTTATCTCCCTGCAGGTATGTGCCCTCTCAGCCCCTGCAGGTGGATGGTTGTGGGCTCCTGGGTTCCACAGAATAGCCTGCACCTCTAGCAGCTCCTGAGTAGTGTGTGATGCTTTTCACTGTTTAATCTGGATTTGGGGTTTTAAATCAAATGAATTTGAAACTCAGGTAGAGTAGGCTCCATGGCACCGACCTGTGCAGTCACACAAGATCGCATGTGTAGAAAGATTCCACCCCTCTTAATGCTCTGCTGTCACTATCTTGAGATTTGTCATACATTTTTGTACAAAAATTTTTATTTTGCCCTGGACTGTGCAAATGATGAAGCCAGTCCTGAATGTGGGACAGTGCATTAAAATGCCAGGGGTTTGATCGGTCTGTTCTTGCAACTGATTTGAATTTTGGGAACATGCTGTTCCCTGTGAAGAAAGGAGGATTCATTTCTTTTCCTCTGAATACACTGCGTTCTGTTTTCCAAATTAGCTGTACTTATCAACTCTGCTGAGAAACTGGATGGCGGGATTGTTCTTGCCGGAAGGGAAGTCTGGGTTGTTAATCCCACATCCTGGTCCTGATCTCTTGGCCCGGAAGTGTGAACTATGTTCCCACAATGGTGTGTGCTGCAGGGGTCTGAAAGGTTGTGACCAGGAAGGGAGGCCACAGATGCAGAGCAAAGAGCTCCAGCTCCGGAGCTCCAGATGGATGGGTTAGCCTCTTGCCTCTGCCACTTCCAGTTCTGAGGCCTTGAACAACATGCATTCCTTCTCTAACCTTCTATTTTTCCATCTTTCTGTAGGCTGAGCATAAGATCCACGTTGTAGACTTGTACGAAAAATTAGAGATCACATCTGCACCCAGCATTGTGCTTGACACATAGTAAATAGTAAATGTGCAATAAATAAGTACTATTATTCTTAGTGATATTTTATTGCCAATGTCAAAGGTTGGGCGGGATTTGACTAGCTGTAAGGGAGGAGGGTAAAGTATTCCAGGCAGGAAGGAAATACCTATGAATGCAGGGGATTGGGGTGGAGTGGAATGTTTTGGAGGCTGGGAGAGAAGTGAGTCTTAGACATTTCTGAAGCAGGAGAGGTGTTACCTGGTGGAGTTGAAATGCATTGATCCCGCGCTGGGCAGAGAGCTGGGTGATGGCAACCTTGGCCTTGAGGGTGGGCATACGATTTAGCAGTTAAGTGTGTTAGATCACTTGGGACTCCCAATTGCCCTTTATATGTTACATCTCCATGTTCCAGGAAGAAGGGAGGTGGAGGCCTGGACAGGGACAACCATGGCCTGAAGTGCTGCAGCTATAAGTTGAAACCATACTCTTTAAGTGAAATAAATCAGACACACCTGTTTAAATATTGCATTGCTTCTCTGGTGTGAGAAACAATGTATAAATAAGGGCCAAAATATACAATGGATATTGGGAAATGGGAAGAAAATGTTCAAATGAGAAGGGAAGGGGGAGGGGGAAAGGAAAGAAGGGATAAGAAAAGAAAAATAGAAAAAAATGGAAACAAAGCTTTTGTAAATGAGGGGAAGAGGGGTTGAAGGGAGGAAAGGGGAATGGTGAAAAAAAGAAGCAAGATATATCATGTACAGTAACAAATTCCCTATGATGAATGTGATCATTATGTATATCTGAAATGTATCAATAAAATTTTTAAAACTGCAAAAAAAAAAAAAATTAAAATGGGATTTGATGCCAGACCTGCCTCTGAAGCCGAAGTGGCATTCACTGGGAGGTTGTGACCTCTCTCAGCTCGGGTAACCCTGCTAGAAATGCAGGGGACAAGGAACAGAGCTAAGAACACAGGCACAGCATCTGGTTCCAGTGTTGGGATGATGGGGGCCAGATCTGGGATCACTACTTGTTTGTGTAGGACAGGGCTGGCCTGGGGCTCCCGGGCTGCCAGGGGAAGGCCTACAGTGGAGCCCTCCCTCCTGGCCATGGGGTATTGGTGGCTGAGGGTCCTGGTTGACCGGCCAAGATGGCCTGTTACATAGTCGTAGCTCAGGTGTCCTGCTGGTGTGTCCCACTGGTGTGTCCCAGCTGCCCTGTCATACTGGGAGCCAGTCACGTGCTGGAGACACAGGGAGGGAACGAGATCTGCTACCCGGGCAGGAATAGGGACTTTCCCTTGGCAGGTCCAGGCTTACGGGATCTGAGACTTTTACAATTCAAGAGATTCTTTAAGAAAACTCAAAATTACATATGCAACATTAAATATGAATTAGATTGAAAAAAGAAACTATCAAGTTAAAATTTCAAAAAACAAATACTGTAAGCATCACAACATTCAGCAAAATATGATATTATTAATTAACTGCCAGATACACCTTCACTTTCTACTTAATTTTATTTGGGGGGGTGTTTTTTGAGACAGGGTCTCGTTATGCAGTTCAAGCTGGTCTTGAATTCATCATGTTGCCCAGGATGCCTTGAACTTGAGGTGATCCTCCTGCCTCAGCCTCTGTGCTGAGATTACAGATGTGTGCCACCATGCCCGGCTCACCTGCACTTTTTAAACACCTTCTCCACCCCTATATTTTCTGGTTGTCAGCTGTGATCACTTTTTCATATGCTAATGATTTTGTAATGTTTCCTACAGAGGGAAAAAAAGAGTTATTTATTGTTATTTTTATTATTACTTATATTATTTTGATTAATTCAATGTTTTATATTTCCCTACTACCAACATGCTATCCTCGGAACTGCCATACCACCCTGCAGAACTGGGAGTGGGGTGGGGGATTTAGCTCTGTGGCACAGCGCCTGCCTGGCAAGCATGAGGTCCTGAGTTCGACTTCCGGTACCCGCCCCCCCCAAAAAAGAACTGGGAGCAGAGCGGGTGGTAGGTGAGTCCCTGGAAACTTTATCTATACCAGGATGAGGATAGTCACTGAACTAGAGACAGAGTAACTGCAGGGCATGTAAATGCATCTCATTTAAACCAAACAAAATGATTCTCCAGCTGTACTTTCTCCTCTGAGGAGCTTCCCCTGACAAGATAGCTGCTGTGTGTGTGAGGGGGGAGCCTATGGTCTCAGCCAACTACATTATTTGTTAACTACTTCATTTCTACAAAATTCCCAAAAGCACATGATGACTACTTTGCTGGGGTAGCCCCAGAGCAACAAGCCACAGCTTTGTTGAGCTTCGCTGTAAGTCTGCCTGCTTTCAGTTACTGCATCCATGCAGTGTTCAGCCTTAGTCACTGGAGAGAGCCCATGAGACATCAGGCAGAGGTTCCCAAACTTTCACGGTTCATAGCACCCTTAGTAATTTTTTATGGCACCCCTAGGCCAGAAAAGTACTCCAGGGCTCCATTTGTCAAGTAGTTAGGTCCAGAAACTTAGTATTGTGAAACAGGAAGAAAAAAATTTAACTTCATTTTCCAATAACCACGATTCCCTGTGGGTGCGATGTGTGTGCCTGTTGGATGCTAAATGCCCTTTGAATTCTTGGGATCATACTGGACACTGTCACTGCCATTTCTAGTTCGACACTGATTTTTGAGCAGTATATTCACTTTATCACAGCAACTTCCAGAAATTCAACTTCAGGAAGGTATGGAATCCTCAAAAGGAATGGCATGCCATCTGGCTTCGAAAATGAGGAAACTGGAGCTAGTTTACGAGGTGTCCAATGAGTATGGGTGCCATTGTGTTTCCCCAAAGAAGGTGAAAGAGCCTGTGTTTGCTGCGATGTTCTGTGGTGCCTTGGGGCCTGTGTTGAAGAGCATGGCATTAGGACAGTAGGGCTGATTATTCTCTTCTTCCTGCCTCAGTTCTAATGTTTACCTGACATTTTCCCCTTGAAGATGAAAGAAACACATATTTCGATGATGTAAAGCAACCCAATTTTGTGCTTATGCTTTTGAGAGAAACACAGGTAATAAAACCTGTCCTTTGGTTCCTGCTACCCTGCGATTTTCATCTTCACTGCAACAGTTCTGAAATATGTTAATGTATGTCAGGTACATACAGTGCTGTGTATTTACAGGTTTCTCATTCATGGATTCAACCAACTGCAGATTGAAAATGCATTTTATATAACACATGTAACATATATTAAAGTAATATAAAATATGTAAAAGAAAATGGCGTCAGTATTGAACATGAACAGACTTTTGTCATTGGTCCTTAAGCAGTACAGTATAACAACTCTTTACATAACATCTGCATTGTACTAGGTGTTATAAATGATCTAGAGATGATTTACAGGGTGTGGGAGGATTGTGTAAGTTGCAAGCAAATACTGTGCCCTTTTATATAAGGGACTTGAGCTATGTGTAGAGGGTCCCTCAGCCAGTCCTCCATGGATACGGAGCAGTGGCCGAGCTTAGTGGCTTGTTCTTCTTAGTAAATACTCCATAATGGATAATAATCATTGAAACTTCTCCATGCTGTGTGTTTCCTTTCTTCTGGATGGCAGCTGTTAAAATAGTTAAGAAGTATTACCTGTAAATCCCCAGTGATGATGGGATCCAAGCAAGCCATATTTATGAAGTTGTATGTTTGTTTAGTTTATAAAGAGGAGAAATGAATCATTTATTATCTTGGGATGGAATCCTAGCAACTTTAAACTCATAAAGCGATAGGAAATGTTGGCTATACTTAATGAGCCAGTTGTGTCAGAAATCAGTAATGATAAATAATCATTAGGTGAGAAGAAAAATTTGCCTCTAAATTATAGTAACTCATCTTTTTACTAATCCTAGTTATTACAGAATTTTTGTGTTTAAAAATGAAATACCATAGTATGTCATTCAGTTTTTTCCTTTTTGAGAATTATTTTAGATGTTCAAGGTTATTTGCTTTCCATGTAAATTTTAGAAATAGATGACCGATTTCTTTTTTTTTTTTTGTGGGTACCGGGGGTCGACCTCAGGACCTCGTGCACCAGCAGGTGCCCGTGCTACTGAGCAATATCACTGGCCCTTTTTTGTACGTGGGTACCGGGACTCAAACTCACGACCTTGTGCTTGCCAGGCAGGCGCTTATGCCGCTGAACTATCTCACCGGCCCCTAGATGACCAATTTCTTTTTTTTTTTTTTTTTTTTGTGGGTACCGGGGGTCGACCTCAGGACCTCGCGCACCAGTAGGCACCCGTGCCGCTGAGCGATATCACCGGCCCTTTTTTTGTATGTGGGTTCTGGGAGTCGAACTCGGGGCCTCGCGCTTGCCAGGCACGCGCTTACACCACTGAGCCATCTCACCGGCCCCTAGATGACCAATTTCTATAAAAACTCCTGCCGAGATTTTTTTATGAAGACTTTAATCTACGGTCAATTTTTGGAGAATTGATAGTTTAACAGTAGTGAGTCTTTAAGCGATAAGTATGATATCTCTCTGCATTTATTTAGGTCATCTTCAATTTATTTTGGCAGTTTTTTGGAACTCTCAGTGTACAGTAAGTAATTTTTAAGTAGTTCCCTAAGTAACATTTTTTGGTGCTGTTACATTACTTTGCAACATTGATAAAGTCACTTCTTGTAGTCCTATATTTGTAGATTCCCAGTCATTTTCTAGAAAGGCCATCATATCATCTGCAGATAACGACAGTTTCATGTTCCTTTCCATCTCCATGCCTTTACTCCTTTCCCTTGCCTCATTACGTGGCCCATTACTGAATGGCAGCCAGCTTCAGCTTTCAGTTCTGCGCAGTAATGGAGCAGTTAGAAGGGCTAGGCTTTGCCCTCGCAGGGGACTGCCCATTCTCATGACCCTCTGCATCAGTTCTGGCCTAAGGGAACAAAGCAGAGAGCATGCCAGATCTGCCCCCTTCTGTTGGCTGCTCCATCAGGGTGAGAGCTTAGCTGGGCTGCATTTCCAGCCTGATTATCTGCTGACCTAACACTCTTCCCCCTTCTCCAGTGGCTGTGGCATAACCTTGTGAGCCGGGGAGCACAGGTGCAGGTTAAGGCCAGAAAAACTGGCCTGTCTCATAACCTCCCTGTGATCATGCCTCTGCAGGGGTGGCCAAGATGGTGCTGTTGTTAAGAGAAGCCTCCAGGACCCCGATGAATTTGCCAAGGTAGTGCCTCCAGCTCTCCCTTTCTGTAATCCTGCTGCTAAATTGAAGCACTCATATCTGCCAACAGCCTCCTTCTGAGCAGCCCCTTTGCCAGTCCTTTTCCTTTTTTTCTTTCTAAACTATATGTCTTGTCTGGGCAAGCACTTCCCAGGCAGTAGCTCATAAAATCAACATAGTGAACACACTGAAGTAGGTGCTCTTACCATCGTATCATAGAGACATGGGACTAAGCTGAGGCCACACACCTGAGGCCAGAGTCTCTGCTTGATTCTCTCGCCTGCAGAGTGCCCTGGCTGCCACAGCGTTGATCCCTCCCCATTCCTTGGATAGTGGGTAGCAGATTGCCACACAGCTTGTGTGCCCCCGCCAATGGGACATCTCCACCTGGATCGACTCCTCTGCAAGGAGGACAGTTGACCACAGTTGAGATCAGAGCAAACAGGGCCAGCCAGGGTGTCTGAGACCAGATGGCAAGTCCCTCTGGTTTGGGAGACAAGCCTTGTAAGTGGAACAGGAATCTGACACTGAGCAGGCTGCTTTGAGAGACACTTGAAATCCTCGTTCTGAAATTGCATTGAGAGAAGCCAAACATTTCTTCATTTGGGTTGACATTTTGACCATCTTTGAACAATATAAAGTTCGTTGTATTTAGTTTTTGCTGTTTTGTTTCCCCATGAACGCTGGCCACGAAGTGATGACAGTGGAGGTTGGGGGTCACCTTTTCATCTGACTTGCACAGTTAAGGCTTTTCGCTTGGGCTTTTCAGCATGGTCTGTCCTTGCACGGCTCCTCCTTTCTCTTTGGTCATCTGCAGATGGGAAGAGCCTGCACCCATTCCCCAATCCCACGTGCTCTTTGTCTTGTGCAGCCTGCTAGGGTGAGAGCAAGAGGTAGAGGTTGGATCAGAGTCAGAGCTGGAATCAGTGCTGCTGCTCATTCTGGAGGCAGCAGCCCCATTTTATAGGTGGGGAGGAGGAAGCCACCTCACAGACTGGGGATGGACTTCAGGCCTTTCAGTGCCCAGGCAGATCTGCTGTGTAAGCGTTCCTGGTGGACAGCCCCTGGAGCCACGTTTTCTAGCTTATGAGGAAGCATCTACTTTTCATTTGAGCTAGAAAACCTCATGTTCTTCTTTATCCCTGATGGGAGTGGATTTTCCCTTTCCTAATTTGGGAAGTCAGAGGAAGTGAGTTCATGATCTTTATTGGCAGGACTCTGGCCACTGTGCTTCTCTCGAGAGCCTCAGGAATGCCATGCCCCTCTAGGGTTGTTGGCTTTGCTGAAATTAAACCTCTGCTTGGCTCTTGCTAAGAAAGCTGGATCCCGGAACCCTGTATGGGTTTGTTTACAGCTGTCTCTGGTTGATGTCACCAGGATCTGTGCTCAGAACAACATTTCCACCCCCTATTTAAATCTCCCATTGAAGTGCACAGGGAGATGCACCAGTTCATCACAGTTACTTGAAGACCCTGGAGGGTAATACATAGAAGTGGGGCCAGTACTGAAGAGGAAAAGCTGTGAATTTGGTGATTTTCTTGCTATCTGTGGTCTTTATTAAGATTTAGTGTCCACAAAGAAGTTACTCAAAGTCTATGATCTTCCGTTTCCCCAAATATGGGACGAATACCTGATTCTCCCCTTCTAGAGAAAATAGGAAAAATTAAAGTAGCATGTGAAAGTGGTTTGAAAACAGAAATAATAAAATGATGGTATCGTGAATTTGTCAAGTTAGTTTATTTTCCCTAGTAATTGCACATCTTTGAACCTAAGAACATCATGCTATGCAAAGAGATCAGATTTCAGCCCTGAGATAAAGCAGTTTAGGAAGAGGAGCCAGCCCGGAAAGGGGACTTTGTTCATAGATGCCCCCTCACTGCCAACAGGGGAAGCTTGGGAGCGGCAGGCTGGCCCCAGCCAGTGGTATTGAGCTGGGTCACCACAGTTCCTGGTGGTACAGTGGTGGCAGGAACCAAGAAACAGTCTACAGATGTTCTGGAGCTGCTGGCCCAGCCTGTGGCTCTGCAGCTGTGATGGGTCACAAGAGGGCTTGGAAGTGTCCCAGTATTACTCAGCCTGGGGAATGGTTGTTTCTTTCACACTGAGGGAGATGTGGGTTTATATGTGACTGTATGCATGTGTGTGTGAGTTTATGGGTAAGTGCACATGTGTGTTTGTGTGCAGGTACACATGTGTATATGCCTGTACAAGTATGGGTGTGTTTGTGTGTGTGAGTATACATGTATGTGGGCATGTTTATGAGTGCACATGTGAGTCTGTATGTTTTTGCTGCAGTGCATTTTGGCTCCACTAACCCATATCTTTCTCCAGGTGACCATGGCACAAAAGTCAGTATCATTAAATGTCTATTCTTTGCTTTTGTTCTCAGGGCAGGAAGATCCCAACAGTTTGCGCCATAAATATAACTTCATTGCTGACGTGGTGGAGAAGATCGCTCCTGCTGTGGTTCACATCGAGTTGTTTCGCAAGTAAAGAGGGGCTTCCTTTTTTTCTATAATTTATGGAGCTTTTAGTGATAAATGCCCTCATTAGCAAAATACCAGGACTATTTTTTTGAGACACATTAAAGTGTCAAAGTGTCACTGAATAGATTCCTGTATTGTGATAAAGATTTCTCCCTTAGGATATTTTTCCATCTGACTACTTAAATCTACACTCTTGACCTTCAGATGTTTTAAGAATGTTTGGCTCTGAAGAATCTCTAAGAATATTTTTTAAGTGGAATTTTTTAATGCATTGCCAAAATCGACACAATGTTTAGTTTTTTAAATGTTAGACCCAGCACATAAGGAAACAAGCACAGATATGCATTGCTGCTGCAGAACGTTACTCCCATGCGTTGAAGCCTCATTGTAAGGTGTTTCAGGCTTAACAGTGCTGTCCCCTTGGGTTCCAGGCTGCCTTTTTCTAAGAGGGAAGTTCCAGTGGCTAGTGGGTCTGGGTTCATCGTGTCAGAAGATGGACTGATTGTGACGAATGCCCATGTGGTGACCAATAAGCACCGGGTCAAAGTTGAGCTGAAGAACGGAGCCACCTATGAGGCCAAAATCAAGGATGTGGATGAAAAGGCAGACATTGCACTTATCAAAATTGACCACCAGGTGAGTGAGCACCCAGTTTCTTCCCAGTGTGTGGGCAGCCCACCACTAGCTAACCTACCGAACTGAGTTCTCAGGCACCCCAGCCAAACTCTCGGCCTGACCCAAAGATGGCAGAGGGACCTGAGCTCTCTGATTTCTTGTGCCCAAGGGGAGTGCTGCAGCTCCTGGACCAGTCAGGTCTGTGCCCAAGAGGGACTGGGTAAGGGAGGGAAGGGGCTTAGGGAAGCTTCTAGAAGAAGCTAGCTATCTGATCAGAACGTTTAAAAATAGCATCATAGGGCCGGTGAGATGGCTCAGCGGCTTAAGCGCCTGCCCGGCAAGTGCAAGGGCCCGAGTTCGACTCCCGGAACCCACATGAGAAAAAGGGGCCGGTGATACCGCTCAGCGGCACGGGCGCCTGCTGGTGCGCGAGGTCCTGAGGTCGACCCCCCGGTACCCACAAAAAAAAAAAAATAGCATCGTACCCATTTATGAAATAAAAGGTTTGTATAGTGAAAGTTGAGTCTTCCACCCGCTCCTGTTGTGGAGGCGTCTGTTAAAATTTGTGTTCATTTCCACAGATATATTATGGGTCATACATGTACATACAGAATGTGCTGAGTTTCAGAGTGAGCCATCCTTGTTCTGTAAACAGCTGCTTTGAAAACAAACCAGGTCTACTAAATTAGAGTCTTTGTAGAGTTACTAGGGATGTTTGCAGTTTTTCACAGCAGAAAGTTTTGGAAATGGTTGAATTAAAATAAAGCTAATAGATTTCTTCTCTATAGAACTTCTCAGAGGCTTTAGTATGCTAATGTGCATGTGGCTCACCTGCCAAAGGGAGTAGACTGCAGTATTTTCTCCAGTTATAATTCTCTGAGTATACAACTTTGTGTGTGTGTGTGTGTGTGTGTGTGTACAACTGAGAAAGAGCTCAATTTGGGAAATGTTGTATTTGAAAATGCTTTCAGTGCTAGGGATGTAGCTCAGGCTCTGGTTTCAATCCTTAACATTATAAAAGAAAAAAATGCTTTCTCTCTGAATATTGTCCTTGTAGTCGTTTTTGCTGTTGATTCATTTAGCAAAGTCTTCATACATGAAATTAAATCCAGTTCATACTGGATCATCAGAAATTGCTCCTGCTTGTCATGTTGATTACAGAGGTGAGTTTGTTGTGTGGCAGGTGCACTAAGATTGCTTTTTGTAGCTTCTTCACATCCTTCCAGTTTTCTAGACTTTGGAGGGAGGAAGAATCAGGTTAGGTGGGATCTCGTTGCCAGTCTAGGAAAAGACCCTGGACTGAGAGTCGGGAAGTTCTCCTCATCAGCTCTCCGCTTGCTTTGCCTCACTGTTGGCCTTGCTGGCAAACAGGTGTGGCATTTGACAGGTTGTTTGGCTATCAATGGAAATAGCTTTGTGTATTTTTTGGGCAGTAGGATTTTTTTTTTTTTAACAGCACCAGGCTACTGCCCCATCCCAGGTTCCTTCACAGCCAGCCTTTCAGAAAACCATGGCTAGAACATTTATACCCTCCCAGCAGCATATTTCCTTTACCTGTCTGAGGCTATATAGCCAGACACAGGCTGAAGAGGCTTGAGAGCTCTTTGTGAAGTCACAGTCGTGTGTTATATCTGTTTGGTAACTGTGGAATTTCTAGCAACAACACATCTTTCAAAATGTATTTATTGGTTACAAGATCGTTGGGCCAGGCTCTGCCTTCATCTCTAACCATCTGTGAGATAGCTATTTTATCTCTATTCTGTGGAGGAAGAAATAGGGCTCAGAGAACATAAGTAGTCTGTCTGAGGCCACACAGCTGCACCTAATTACCCCAGCCTCATAAGACAGCCTGGGTGCAGTTAACCAAGCCCATTCACAGGGATGCAGCCCGGCCTCTGCTTGTGACGGGACAGCTTGGCCTTAAGTAGGCCATACAAGTCTGGTGCATCTGTTTAAGAATGCTGCTAGAAAGGTGTGCAGGATGTGGTGGTCTAACCGGAAGGAGGCTGCCAGAATAGCACAGCCTGTGGCCGCACGTGGGACTTTGAGCTTCACTGAGTGCTTGAATGGCAGCCAGCACGGGGGCCAGGGTCATGTGTAGGCAGGGCTCTGGCCTGCATGGTACGTGCGCTTTCCCCACAGAGTAATTCTGTGTTTGGAATGTGTGGGTGTATACCGTGCAGCTGCTTCTGGCCAGGGATATTCTGTTTAGATTTTGAGCTAAAGTGGAGACGAGCGCGAGTCATCCCTGGCATATCCAGGCAAAAAGTGGAGGATCCCAGTAGAGGAGGTGTGCAGAGGGCTTTGGGCCTAGCTCCTGTTATCCCTGGGAGGCCAGCTCTGTAGCCAGCAGCATGCTGTTTGATGTGTATTGCCCCAAAAAAGTGTCCTTGAAAATTTAGAATTGAACGATGTGGCTTTTTGAAATGGAATCGGAAATGAAAGGATATTAAATTGCAGACACCCACACAAAAGCCCAGTTTCCACTGACTAAACTGCTTTTTTCTTTTTTGCTGATAGTTAGAAGTAGAGAGAGAAAAACATCTCTTCCAGCCCTTTCTCTTTTGTGCCCTTATTTTTATGAGAGTCCCTTTGGGGGTTGACTGGCTTGTCAGAAGGCTTGGTTTGGAAGGAGCTGCCATGTAGGCTAACAAGACCTAGCACCAGTTCACTCAGCATGTGAGGTCATGTGTGCAGTAGGCAGCAGATGGGGTGTGAGCTTGCCTGGCATTGTGTCATCTTAGGGACAGGGACAACACCAAAGAAACAGATCAGGGAAACTCAGAGAAGGCAAAACAGGAATCAAAAAAATTAAAATCTGGGAAGGAAAATCATTCCCGGTGGCACCCTGTCATGTGAGGCTGTGGCTCAGCCGCCCTGGGGCCATGTAAGGATAATATGATGAAGCTTGTGTGGCTATCCACAACGTCCATGGGCCCAGTGACCAACCTGGTGGCTCATCGTCTGGGACCAGTTCCACCCCAGCATCCTGAGTTCACTTGGCGCTGCCATTGTTCTTCCTGAATATGGCATTCTTGACACTTTTAAATGAAGTAGAAGGTACTGTGGACATCTGCTGTTGTTGTCACTTGATAATGACCTAGCTCCTTTTCTGGGAGCAGCAGCCAGCATTTCCTTCAGGGATCTGCCTCTTTCCCATTGGACAGCCAGGGTAGGGCCATCGGTTATGTGCCTGCCTCCCTCGTGGCCAAGATGTGGACACTTGATTGAGGGCAAGCAGATGTTCCCCTTGGAAATGCAAATGCAGCTGCATGCACCCACAATGGATGAGCATAGGCTTGGTCTTGGTGGCCCCTACAGTGCCTGGCTGAGCACTGCCTGAGCTTCAGCACAGGAGCCCTGAGCCTGCACTTCGTCCCTGTCTTGGAGCCCTCTTTAGGTCTTTGTGGGCTAGGAGTTGCTTGGCTTGCAATTGCTGGAGATGTTTCTGGGCTTGTGACCAAAGAACTCTTTTGCTTCTTTTTGCCAAGTAGACACGTGTGCACTCACTTTGCTGCTGTGTGTTGAGACTCTGGAGAACATTTGGAGAAGGCTCATGGGTGGCCCCGGCCTGCTGCCCCCACCACGCTGGAGGTGGGGGGTGTCCCCTGCAGGCCCATCCTTCCCACCTGGCTGGTGTCCCTTCCTGTGCTCCTGTCCTAGAATTGAAAGTTCCCTTTCTTAGGGACCCTGGATGGGGCCATTGTTAGTGTGGGTTGGGAATACAGCCCCAGGAAGCAGGGGGAGTACGCATGTAAACATTTTAACGGAAAGCAGCTTTGAGGACAAACTAGTTCAGCTTTGGACACAAACTATTTCCAAATGTATTTAATAAGTGCCACTGGCCATGTGTGCAGAATATTTTTAATTTTTATCCAGTGGCAGCATTTTGTCTATGCAGTTTAGAGAAAGACAGAGATATAGGGCTGGGGAGGAGAGATATGTAAAAAGTGAACTATTTGCTTTCTTTAGGCCAGAGCATAGGCCAGAAATACTGGGATGGTACTGAACAAGGTAGGCAAGGAAAGTCACTTTCCTTACAGCTACTTTTCTAGCTGTGCTGATGATTTCAGATGGTGTCATCCCCATTCTGTGTAAAGCCTTTATGGATTTCCCATTGCTCTTACAAGAGATTTTAACTCCTTATTGGGGCCACCCTGACTGAAGGGAGCCCCTCCTCCCTCTGGTTCCTCACCTGCCTGCTCCATATCTCAGCCACCTCCAAGCTCAGTTCCCTGGGCCCTTTTCCTTTCCTCTGGGGTATTTGCTTCCATTCCTTACAGGGCTGAGCTCCCTGTCCTTCGGGTCTGACCCATGATATGATGTGGCTCCCCCAGTCCCCTCAGCCTCACCCCTCGTGATAATCCCCATCACATCCCAGTGTTTTTCTTCCTTATCTCTCTATCACCATTGATCACTGTCTCATCTATTTATTTATGTGTTTATGCATTTACTTTGAGATATGGTCTTACTCTGATGCCCAGGCTGCTCTCTAACTCCTGACCTCAAGTGATCCTCCTGCCTCAGCCACCACACACAACTTCATTTGTTTTTTTGATTCAACTCTATCTCTCCTGCTGGACTGTGAGGGATACATTTGCATCACTCACCGGTCAGGGCAGTAGGTAACAACGGTGTCCCGAGTGAGTAGGGTTTTGGAGCCATGTGCTCTGAGGAAGGCCAGACCCATTGCTCCTGAAATAATGAAGGGAGGAAGGCACCAGGCTCTGCTCCTGAAGCTCATTCCCCCTCTCTGATGAAGAGGGATTGAGCAGCAGGCTGGCTGCACACACCCCGCCTCAGCCAGAGGCCCTGGCGTTTGGAAGGACCTGTGGCATTGCTGGGGCTACAGTGGGTCTGTGGACTTGGGTAACTCAAAGCGCTGCTGAGGCAGCAGGGTTTCCTGTGGGTGCTTTTCCTGACGCCAACCACCAGGTAAATATTTGGAGACAGCCTTGTCCAGGCTTGCGGTGGTTTTCTTCCTCCCCTCAAGCCTGGATTGGTCCCTGGCCACCTTCAAGCCGGCGGCCCCACAGATCTGTTTGAAGTAGCCCAAGTGCAGCTCTGAGCGCCGGGCTGCATCGTTTGCAGAGGGTCTTATGGCTGAACTGCTGACGGGGCAGGAAGGCCAACACTTGATTATGAGGTTCAGAGCAGGGTCTCCTGAAGGGTGAGGGGACTGGGCCTTTGACGTCCAAGTCTCTCCAGGCCCTGCTCTGAGAATTTGGCCTGGTGTGTAATGAATCTGCACTTACTTAAGTGAGGAGAGTCTGGGGAGTCTCAGGGGACAGACAGTGGCCAGGGAGGGAGGTAGCTCGGTGCTCCGTGACTCATGCCTGTTCTTCTCAGGCAACAAGGTTGTCAGAGGCCGCTGACTAAGACACAAGCACGTCCAAGAGTGAATCAGATAGCGCAGAGCCTGAGCATCCTCTGGAGTCCGTCATGCCCATGCAAACTCACACTGCCATAGTTACCCCTTCTTTTGTTTTGGTGTTTTTCCATTTTGGATTCTTTGCCCCACTCCCTCTGTCCTGTGCGTTTTGTGGTCTTCTTTCTCTCCTGGAACTCAGAGGGCTCCCACCGCATTTGCTAAAGATGCCACAGAGCACGTTGACTTCTATTACAGAATTGATTCTTACCATTTTTAGGGAGGTGGGAATCAATATTTCACGAGAGAATGGAAGTCTGGACAGTGAAGTGGAAGCCGGCTCTTATTCCCCTGTGCCAGCCCTTGTCCAGAGGTGAATGGGGACTTGGCCTCTCCTTGTTCTGATCACAGCTCCTTCTGTGAAATATTTCAGTTCCCCAAACTCCAAAGTGGAGCCCTGTGTGTTCTCTGGCTCAGGTTCAAGAACTTAGTTGATTGTTAAGGAAATTCTTTGGCTATATTTTTCTCTTAATATGGTAATCCCTTTTTTCACTTGGGCATTCTTTTCAGGGAATTGGGTAAAGGCTGTTAGTTATTTGTGGTTCTGCCAAAGCAGTTTCGGGTCATTGGGACTGAATTTCTAGGTGCCCCAATGGGAAGTCTTATCCTCCTCACTTGGTGCCAGCAGTGGGGGTAGTTCATTTCATTTGACAGTTCAGTGAGTGTGCGACAGTGTTTGAACACAACGATGACCATTTACTTATATAGAGAGTCAATGGCTGCTTTTATTCTCTACCAGTGAAATTGATTAGTTAGCATGGAGACCATATAGCCCATGAAGCCAAAAGTATTTGATTTCTGGTGCTTCCCAGAAAAAGTTTTTCAGCCCTGGTGGTGGATGATGTCCTTGCCCTGGAAGAGCTAAGGGTGGCTGGGAGATAACATGCTTATAAGCATTCAACCAAGGTGAAGTGCTTATGTGAGCAAGGGAAATGGGGACAGAGAAGTGGATTTCGTTTGCCCTCTTGGGAGGGATTATGCTTCTTTGGTGAAGATGGAACTTTAGTCTTCTAAATTAAGCAGAGGGAGGCCTTATGTTTGCCTGTTCTGTGATATTGGTAGAAAGGAGGTTACTGAAATTCCACCATATTTTACACATGATTTGTACAACTTTAGCATCCTACTGGATCTTTTAAGTTCTTGTTCATTAATTTCAGTTAGTCCTTTACTAATATCATTTTTTATTCCTGGGTTCTTGAGTGTAACTGCTTAATGTATTCATTTGCAGATTTTATTAACTTGTATTGAGCATCTCTCTTGGCCAAACTCTCTAATAGGTGCAGACGATGTAGCAACAGTGCACAAAAGCCATGAGGCTTAAGATCCAGCATGGGAAACAGGTGAAATGAAATAAATATGGCAACAAGTGCAAGGAAGGAGACACAGAGAAGATGAGGCAGAAGGCGTGGGGGCTGGGAAGCTGGTGTACTCTCAGGAGTTTACCTGAGGAGGGATAGCCAAGCTGAGCTAGGAAGGACATAGAGCCAGCCATGGGGGACAGGTGGCGAGAGGATAGTTGTGGGTGGAGTGAATTTTCTTTTTTTTTTTTTTTTTTTCAGCCTGGAGGACCTGGATCTTGGATCAAGTGCAAACTTATTTTCTAGTGAGTTTATTAGAACCTTTCACACCAAGCCAACATTTCTGGTTAGCTGGTTTCTCTGTGTATTTTCTGTTCTGTTCTTGGCCTTGGTTCTTCGCGGTTCCTGCTTATCTTCCGGAAAGCTCCCAAGGTCTTGTGTAGTCAGTTTCCTGAGAGTCTGAAAATACAAAGGGTTCAGAAGATTTGATCCCCCTCTCATTTGTGGCAGGAGGATACAGTTTCCCATAACTGGTTTCCTAAAGCCATCCAGACCTTTCTATGGCAAGAGAGAAATGAGACTGATTATTCTAATAAACATGCTAATTAAGAGGTTACTTTTGTCAAACAAGGCACCGGAATCTGATAATAGGAACATGTGACTCATGGTATTTCCCTCTGTTTTGTCTGCCACGCTGTTCACAGAAACCATCAGCCCTCCCTGTGACCACATTTTGCCATGAATATATTTAATTATAACATATCCTTTGTCATCAACCACGTCAAATTATTTTTATACAAAAGAGTTTATACATCTTTTAAACATTTTTAAGTAAATTTAGAGAGAATGCTGTATCCTGAGCGATGTCCCTGCACGCGGGGTCCACACAGGATCTTAGCAGGTCACGAATAATGAGGAGCCCAAGCGCCTTCAGCTCTGTTTAGCAGATACTGAGGGGCGGCTGTTCTGGGTGCCGAGCCTCCAAGCAGGGTAGGGGCACAGCCCACATCCACCACCTACAGCTGCTGGACAGAGCTGCTCCTTTGGCTTCCCCAATCCCCACCTGCCACCTTACAGATGGCCGCAAGTCAGGCCACATCCAAGTCATTTACCCCGACCAGAAAGCCAGGCCCCGGCTAACTCAAGCCTTACCCACATTTAAGGTCCCAGTGGATCTTTTAAGATCTCATTTGTTCATTTATTCACTTCTTCATGGATTTTGTAAATATTTATTGCACATCCACCAGCCATGGCCAAATACTATGTAGCAGCATTGCCATGCTGAGGTCAGTGGATAAAAGCAGGTGGATCAGAGGGCTGATGTATGAAAAAGACAGAAATGACACTTGGCCAATGCAATGTTTTTCTTTCTCTGGATGCCACAGAATATATACAGTCACCGTATGGTAGGCTCCCACATAGAACTGTTGACATTTTGTGGTTAAATGGATATTTGAAATGGCAAACATTTCTTGATGTATCTTAAAGGAGACTAAATATTATGGTGGTGTTCATAAATGGGAAGGAGGAAGGTGATTCTGTTTTTTCCTTTGTGTTCTTTCTTCTGTTTTTGCACAGCCAGCCTCTGTTTCCTCTCTCCTTTGCTCTCCATTTGTCTGCCTCACTTTTCCTACCTCTCCTACCACACTGCCTCTCATCCATCCTGCTTGTCTATTGCTCTCTCTAGACAACAGTAATAACATGTCAGCTGAGAAAAGGAGTGATGGTGACTTGATGACACCCTTCTTCTGGGCATGGATATGTTGGTGGTGGTCTCAGTGCCCATGTAGCAGATCCTTCTGACCTGGCCTCTCAGCTTGGAGTCACTCCTCTGTTTATCACAGCCACCCTTGACCTTGTCATCACTGATAACCTTCATCCTCTCCAATCCAAACCCTAAGTGTCTCAAGCTCAGTCAGCTTCATGAGCATGTGGGCTGGATACTCACAGGCCCTGGGCTCAGAAAGGCCCTGTGCTCTGAGATCATCATCTTAATTTTATCTTTAATTTGTGTTTTGTACTAGACATCTGATGAAAAGGTGGCGTGTGCTGAGGGGGCTTGGAGTCTTGGCTCAGGCATAATTCCTCCTCCTCCTCCCTCCCCATGGTGGGTTCTTAGCCTCCCCACTCCCTTGTCTCCCCCGTCTCTGCCCGACCTTCCTTCCTGTCTCTGTGCAGTGGTCACTGCTACGCCTCACCCCTGGAAGAGGGGTGGGCATGGCTGTTCAGGGTTGGGTGTCATACCCCACAGCATTTGGGGCAGTGCACAGTGCAGGGCTCAGACTGATGCCACTGGGCAGGGACAAGCTTCTCCCACCCACCCACATCCAGTTAATCTAGTGGGTCTAACCTGACAGAGGTGGCAATGCCCTTGGGGTCGTCCATTGGCATAGGTTGGAGTGGTGGGCCCTTGGAAAGGAGAGATGCCTGCCTTGATGTCCCCACCCCCAGTGGGACACAGTGCTTGGAGAGTTGTGTTGTGAGGCTTGGTAGGTATCTATATTTGCCACCCGTGTGACTGCCTTTGCGCTTGAAGGACAAAAATAACTAGCAAATAAAAAATATCAAAATGGGGGTGAGCTTATATACTAGTGCCTTTAACTGCATTTTAACCCATTTTGTGGACAAGGGGCCTGAGTTTTATTTCACACTGGGCCTTGCTCATGATGTAAGTGGGCCTCAGAAAATCTTTGCTAACTTAATCCACAGCCCGTGGGTCTGGCACCTTTCCACCAATCCTCACCTGCTCATCTGCTTCTGTCCCGCTAACCCAGGTTAGGGTGCTCCCTCACTCTCATTAGGTCCTTAGATGCGAACGTCCTTTCCAGGACTCCTCCATGCCTAGTCTGTTTTCCTTAGGAGGCATGCAAGTCCCTTGGCACAGCTTCTTCCTGGGTACAGGGACATGCCATTTCCTCCATTGCATATTTTCTAAAGAAAATGAAGGGTTAGCATAACTGTTTCCAGAAGGCACATTGAATCACTCAGTTGAGTCGCAGCCAGATGCTGCAACATCAGCCTTTGAAGCAGACTTCACCCAACACAGGGCCAGGCTAGAAGCCCCAGCCCCTGAAAATGAGTGTGCTCTACAGCTGGCAGATATAGTAGATTCTGCAGATTCAGCAACAAAAACATTTTTATAACTGAGGAGCACTTTGTACCATTCAAAGGAGAGAAAGAAGTGATTGACTTGGCTCATTAGGTTAAAAAAAAATTGCCAAAGTTTTCTTTAGTTTTGGTTTTATTAGTTGGTTTTATTGCTCTTCTCTCCAAGCTTCAGGGAATGAGGTCACAATGAAGGGAGCGCTTGAGGGCTGTTAAACAGAAGCTGAGCTAGCGATGGTTGTGGCCGTGCAGGGTCCTCCCTGGAGGACAGTTGATCAAGTCACTGTCTAGAAAATTCCAGGAATCTCCTGTCCTCTCCCTGCAGTAGAACTTTGCAGGGATCCTCTGACCTCACTGGAAGTTGTATACTAAGAGATTTATTAAGGTCCCTTTTTTCAAAGGAGACTCATTCTTGATGTTGTCCTTGAGCCTTTGATGTTATCCACCCTGGCACCATCCTGCCCTTGGACAGCTGGCTATTTGGTTTATTTTTAAGCTGTATTTTTTGTTACTCATAGCTGAAAACACTCTGATATGCACAAATCATTTTCCATATTGATATATACTTAGTGAAGATCTTGTGGAAGATCCTGTGCTGAGATGCCCATGGCAAGGAGGATGGACTTTGTCCCTTTTTTACTCTGTGGGTCCTCTTGACTTGTGTAATGCTGCTGCCCAACAGGGGGAAAGCCAGGAGGGCCAGGGTGGATGCGTTGGTCTTCATGGCCCTGTGCTGTGCTCCTAGAAGGCATGCAGGTTTGTCAGGACTGTTCTCATGTAGGGTGTTCTCTTTCATGTGGGCCGTGTTTCCTGGAAGTGAAGCTGTGGGGCCTTCTATGGTTTGTTGCATCTAAATGGATAGTAAGGGCTTTCTTTAACCAGGCTGAGGACCAAGGTCTTCCAGGCTTTGGCATTAATCTACTATACAGTTAGCAGCCTGCCTATAGCTCGTATTTCATAATTTACACAGGCATGCAAGCCTGCACTCAATGCCCATGGCCTCTGACGTAGTCCTCTGAGCTGTCTCTTGGGTGGCAGTGCATTGAGTATTTTGGGTGTTTTCCTAGAGTTGTTCTTGGTGACTTGAGGACACCCTCCAGCACCAGGGAATTTCCTGCATGTCACCAGACAGGGTCCAAGGAGGTCTCCAAAGAGGGCTGGGGAACCTTGACTAACTCCCCCCATAGGATAGGTTGTAGCTTTGCTGACTTCCATCACAGAAAAAAGAGTTTTCAGGACATGCCAGTAAGAGGCATAAAGGGATTTATTAGCAGAACGTTTAAAGTGTATAACCAGAAAAATAGAGTACAGGCCCTCAAAAAGGGGAGAGGCACATAATGGGCTCAAGCTGTATAAATTTATGGGATTTGGGAATAGAAATCTGTGGAAATTGTGACTCTGTGGGAAGGGGGGATTCAGTTTACAAATGAAAGGGGAGGGCCCATTCATAGGTGACAACCATCACAGGTGACAGCTGTAGCCCATCCATGGGGAAGGCCCTTCTTAGAGGTGAAAAGGTCAATTTGCAGGTGGAAGGAATGGCCCAGGCTTATTGCGTCATTAAGGACCTTAGGAATTTTTGACTGGGTTTGTGTCCTGAAAGTGCGGTTTTTATTAAAAGTATAATTGTAAAATTATGATTTTACTTGTCTTTCTATTTATCTTATTTTTCTATCCTGCCTTCCAGATGCCTCTTCTTTTCCGCTGGTCTCCCAGGCCACTGCTTCCCTTGAGCGTGAGCAAGACTGCGAGAACCCGCAGTGCAAGGGGCTCACCTTGGAATGTCCCTGGTCCTAGAAGGACTTGGGCCCAGTGTGAGCTGCTGGCCCTGATAGGGATCCTGAGGGCTTTGCCTCTCCACCTCACAACCTGTGTGTGTCTACAACTTGCGTTTTCCTGTTCCCGCGGCAGTGTAAGACTGAGACTGACGTGAGCGATGGGACCCTGCAGGCCCCTTTCTTCCTCCTCTTCCTCTCCACCTCTGCTGCTGGCAGGAGGAGGAGTGATGTCTGCCCTGACTACTCCATGGGCATGCTTCTGTGTGCTTCTGTGAGGCTCCAGGGAGGTGGGGAGCTGTGTGAGTGACTGTTAGGAGAGGGACTGGTATCTTGGACATGGCTGTGGCTGGTGCTCTTCAAAGAGAGCCTCAGACAGAGTGTCTCCAGCCAGGAGCCTGGAGCTGGTTTTGATGTGGGCAGTGCAGGAAGCGGCCCGTGGACACAGAGCAGGAGCACTAATAGGCGCGAGTGGGCCGGGAATGCTGTGCGGCCTCTGCAGGTCAAGACCAGCATGTGGCTGTGCCTTCCAGCCATATGTGCATTTCATCTCCCGCGGGTGTCCCCGTGGAGCATATGTCTAGACAGTGATGGAGTAAAAAGCTCAATTACGAGCAGGAATTTGGCCAGCTGAAGTATGTATAGCTGCAGGCAGATGGGTGTGAGGTGGGGATTGTGACTGAGAACCAGCCCCACTTGGATGTGAATGGGCTGAAGGGCCTGGTGCTCTCACAGCCAGCCAGCACCTGCAGGGCGCGGGGGCCAAATGGCCCCCCAAAGGCAGCTTGACCTCATGGTGAGCCGTAAATCTGGCCTGGCTGACATCTCGGCATCACGCCACTCCTTTTCCAGGGATTTCTGCCTCTAATTAGATGTCTGGAAATTACAATTCCTGCATTCTGGGAGTCCAGGTTTAATGGCTGGGAAGTTTATTCTCTACTTTAGCCAGGTTGCTCATTGGCTACGAGAAGTCTCTCAATTTCTGAGCCTCAGTTTCCACATCTGTAAAATGAGGGGAGTTATGCCCTAAGCCCCAAGATTATCATGGAAGTGCTTTGTTGTCTGACAGGCAAAGTGTTCATTCCTTTCACACAAATTCAGGGTTTATATGATAAGATCCTTTTTCCCCTGCCATACGTGTCTACTAGCTTAGTTCTGCCTTACTTCATAATCTATGACACATTTGCGTGAATAAAGACTTAAAATGAGATGATAATTGGAGCTGCCCTCCAGTGCAAGGGTGACTGAACGGCCACTATGTAGCCACATTTCCTCCTGTGTTGGAGTGAGGGCTGCTCTTTGGGGAGACTCACTGAGCTCTTATCACTGGTGTTCCTCTTGTCCAAGCCTGTGTGGTCCCCCAAGTGTGAGCAACTTTGCTATACTTGAGCCAGGCTTGTCCATGGGGTGCTGTGGGCTCATGGTGGCTGCAGTCAGTGTGCCCTGGAGGCCCAGCCCTCCCAGAACAGTGATGGGCAGCATGTAGGCCTCAATCCCTTCCCCTCTACCCTCACAGCTTCCTACAAAGTGTCTCCTTCCCAACATCTGGGCCTGAGCTCAGACTTCAGAACCAAAGATAGGGACAGAGTTGTCATTAGGTCTCTGCAGAGATGGAGTCTAGCGCCCTTCCTAGTAGGCAGAGGCAGAGTCAGGAGGCTGGGCTGGGGCTTATGCTAAATGCTGATTAATATCTCTAGGATGAGTCCTGCCTGGAGCCTCGGACCTGGTTCCCGGGTTGTGGCTGAGATGTGTCTGGGCCACCATTCTGGGTCTGAGCTTGATTTCAGCCTGCACCTCTCCTCCTTTGGACAGCAAGGCCAACCCATCCAGGCAGCTTCTGTCACCTGTCCTTTTGCCTGCCCCTCAGGGCCAGCCTAGAGTGGCTGAGCATGCATCAGCAGGCTGCCCCACCCACAGGCTGTTATTGCTGAAGTCATTCCTGGCAGGGGCTGCTGGCTCAGCCCCAGGGTAAACATGTCCTGCTGAGCTCTTTGTGTGCCATTGGACACTGAGGAGTGTGGGGCTGTGTGGGGAATGTCGCAGGAAGGGAGCAGGCCCTCAGGCCTCACCAGTGGATGAGGAGGCCCCTGCAGCCGTTCTCCCCAGTCCCAAAGCCCCTGTGACTCCTGGGTGGGCTTGATGGGGTCCTGATTTTTTGGGACTCCTGGCTCTGTGCAGCTTCCATAGGCATTGTGGATGGGGCTCGTTGGACTGGTTCCACGCAGCAGTGCAGCTGTCTGCCTGCAGGTCTCCCCATACCCTCAGGACTTGGGAGGGGCCCTTGTGAATAGTGGGGCAGGAGTCCTACAGGCTCAGGGTCCTTCCTAGGCCCTTTGCTCTCTGAAACCATCCCAGGCATGCTTAACCCAATTCTAAGTCCATTCCATGGCCCTCTGTCATCTGCCCTGGAGATGTCAGAGCAAGTCTGTGCTGGTAGCTTCAATGTGATCAGACTCTAAAATGGCCTCCAGTCACTTCCCCTCCTTTTTCTTGACGTGCATCCTCAGTATCTGCTCCCGTAGAGCTTCTAGGGTGGGGGTGATAGCAGACTTCCAGGCCCCGGGAAAGGGAGGCGCTGGTGTCTCCTAGTGGTCCCTTGCTCCTTAGCATTCCATTGTGTCTGCGCACTGACGCAGCTTGTAAAATCACACAAGGCTGCCCTTGTGGTTGCAGGGAAAGCTGCCTGTCCTGTTGCTCGGCCGCTCCTC
This sequence comes from Erethizon dorsatum, assembly GCA_028451465.1. Lineage (NCBI taxonomy): Eukaryota > Metazoa > Chordata > Mammalia > Rodentia > Erethizontidae > Erethizon > Erethizon dorsatum. The sequence continues at coordinate 106,079,108 of CM051822.1, forward strand.
GGAGCTGCGTCCTGGAGAGTTTGTGGTTGCCATTGGAAGTCCATTTTCCCTTCAAAACACAGTCACCACCGGGATCGTCAGCACCACCCAACGAGGTGGCAAAGAACTCGGGCTCCGGAACTCGGACATGGACTACATCCAGACAGATGCCATCATCAACGTGAGCCACCTGCTGTCCTTTCTGCCACTAGCCAGGGCTTGTGGCAGGTCTTTGCCAGAGGAAAGCTAGGCCTAGGAACTGGAATTGAGTTAGGATCCTCATAGTGTTGACAGAGAGGTTCCCTTTGAACCCCTAAAGCAGAGGACACCAACGGTTGTCAGCACCCCATTAGCAATCACTGCCACTCCTGTAAAGGGAGCCTAAATTTTCTAAGGGCTGTACTGAGAAGAGGTCCTCTGTCCTACCCAGGCAGGCTTGATCAGTCCCGCTGGCTCCTCAGACACACAGTGAGGACATGTGGAACCCCCTCCCCTTCTGGCAGGAAAGACTCGCTGCGCACACACCCTGTACCTTCCAGGAGGCGTGCAGAGCCCTTGGCCACAGGCAGAGCATTAGGCCTACGCCGTTCCATGTGGCTCCCTTATGAAGCTGGGGACTGTTTCATGACATTCCCTAATTAATCTCTTGAACATCTCATTTCTCCATTTAGCTCTCTCCCTAAAGGATTGGTGTTTTGGAGAAGCAGTCTTTTTTTTTTCTCCCCCACATCTGTCCAATAAATAAGAAACACTGTGTTTTGTATACTTGTTGCCTCTTGTAGCCCCCCTGCGCTGAACTTCTTTGTAATCTGCTTGAAGTCTGGGAACTGGAATAAACCATATGGATTCCAGCCCCAGCAGCAAGGCTAAGGTCCCTCAGAGCAGGGTGTGAAGATTAAATACTGTGATCTTGGAGCAAGTGGGTTTTGAGCCTTATCCCAGGAGAACATGTTAGGTCCTGTCAGGCCTCTAGGCTTCAGAGCCAAAAACTTTCCCTTTATGTCACATCTCAGACTTTCTGAAAATTGTGAGGTCCCTTTTTTCCAGCCAGTTATTAGATCAACAGGAACAAATCTGAGGGAAGAACCATACCCCATACTCCAGGCACAGAATGGTGCCAGGGAAGAACATGGATTGGACCACGTTATAGCACACCTGTAACATTTTTATTTCTGTTTAATTTCAGTATGGAAACTCTGGAGGTCCATTAGTAAACCTGGTAAGGCCTTTCAAATACCTGTGTCTTGTTTGTTTTCATCTGCGCACAGTCTGTTTTGTTCTGCTTTTTTTTTTTTTTCAATATGAGCTTGCCAACACACATTATCTAATTCTTTAAAAACGAGCTCTGGGATTGTACTGTATCTTTGCCTATCACCCACTTGACTTTTCTAGGAGGAATCAAAGGCTAGGAACATGAGACCAGATCTACAGGTGAATGCCATGGAGTTCAGGTCTGGTCCAGGCAGAAGGGGAGCAGCAGAGCTGTGTGCCTGCAGGAGGAAGGTGGCTCCTCCAGAGTAGGTCCTCAGGGCAGCGGGGGAGAAGAGCTGGCCTGGCGCAGTGACACACTTTCCTGGGGTCAGGGTGCCTCTCTGAAGACATCTGGAATGCGGAGGAGTTACCCACTCAGAGCCATCTTATCTCAGTCTGTATTTAAATACTTATACATAAAAAGCAAAGCCTTTGTATCACAGACTAGGCTGCTAAGTAAACTGAGGCTGTCCTTAGCAAGGCAAGTGCCTCCTTTCCCAGCAAAGAAGCCTCAACTGTGCCCCTACCTGACCCCTGCATCCCCAGCCCTGCCTTGCCCATGGAGCTCCACTGTCCTGGCAGTGAAGCCCGCCGGCCTCAGGCTCTGAGGTGGTTTCTCCCGGCCTCAGCAGTCAGCTCAAGGCCATTGGAATGGAAGCACGGGAAGGAGTGGAGGAACACCTTGAGGATTGAGATTCCTGAAACGTATTGTAAAAGGAGCAGATGTTGTATCTTTTGAAACTATCTATGTACAGCAGGGTTCCAATCTGGAGTGTTTACCAATTCTTTGGAAGCCAAGCATAGCTGAGGCCGCCCAGGCATCCCGATGCTCTCCTTCTGCCACCCTGGGACCATCTCCTGCCAGACCAATCTAGTTCTCCGACAGAGCCCACAGACTTCTTTTTTTATTATTTTAATTTTACAAATTTATGAGGTGCAAATGATCCAGTATATATTTATGCATTGTGTAATGATTAAATCGGGATCGTTAACATTTCCACTTCCTCAGGCATTTTTCAGAGACTTCTTTCATATAGATTCTCTGCTGTCTTCTAGGGTTCACCTGCTGCTACCCTTCCTAGATTCAGTGAGCCATGTCCATCTTGCTTTTCAGGATGGCGAAGTGATTGGAATCAACACTTTGAAGGTGACAGCAGGAATCTCCTTCGCAATCCCTTCTGATAAGATTAAAAAATTCCTAACTGAGTCCCATGATCGGCAGGCCAAAGGTAAGCAAGGGGGTTTGGAGATTCAGTCCTGAGGCTTAGCTGCCTTTTGGAAACTTAGAGAAGGGGGTGTCTACCAAGAACTGAAAGGGAGCCAGGTACAGTGGTGCACACTGGTGCAGGAGGATTGAAAGTTTGAGGCAACTTAGTGAGACCTTGTCTCAAAATAAAATTTACAAAAAGGGCTGGGGTGTAGCTTAGTGTTAGAACACTTGGCTATCATGTGCTAGGCCCAGGATTTACTCCCCAGCACCAGAAAAAAGAAGAAAGAAAAAGAAGGAAAGAAGGGAGGGAGGGAGGGAAGGGAGAAAAAAAGAAAAAAAAGGAATGTATGATATAAGCCAGTGGTGGTGAACCTAGGGAACGCATACCACCGCGGACTGTTTGTATCATTGAAAGCTCTAAAAGGTTCACCATCTCTGGTAAAAGCCCTTGGTATTAGGGCATGGATAGTTGACCATTTTTGTCATATGATCATGGGAATTTCACATGGTTTTCAGTCTAATATGTATGAGGCATAAGCCGTCATGACTTTCGTGCATTATTTCTCTTCATTATTCATTTGTATCACTTCATGCCTTTGCTGCATTGGGTGGGAATTATTAGTTTCATTTTGTTGATAACTGAGATTCAGAGAGATCATTCGTTTTGCAAATGTTTATGGTTCTGCTCTGAGTCAGCCTGGGGACTGGGCAGTGGGCTGCTCTACAGGGGCCCCTGCAGGCATGATTTTTACATTCTGCTGTGGGAGAGGCTGGCAGTAGATAGTCTAGTAAGATAATATGGGATAGCAGCTAGTGCTGCCAAGAAAATGAGGCGTGGTGCATGACTGCAGAGTGACTGGAGAGGCTGATAGTGGAAACAGCATGGCCAAGAGATGCCTCCCAAGCTGCAGCCCGGTGAGCCAGCAGGCAGGGGTAGGGCAGCATTGCAGACAGAGAAACAGTAGATTGGGCATACACAGAGGGCATGTGGCCTTTCAAGTTGTCTGTGGGGGCGGGACACAGGACATTTACACAGGACAGGCGTGGGAAGCCAACCAGGGCCAGGGAGGCAAGGCTTGCAGTAGGCCATGGTGCATTTTAACTGCATTGGGAATAGAGAAGTTCATGATCTGGGTGATGTCTTTGAAAGGAAAGCCCACTTCAGTACCAGGAGGAGGCTGCTCCTCCGTGTGTGTTTGTGTGTGTATGTGTAAGTCAGAGCCAACAAAGAGGCTCTGCCAGTCACCCAGAGGGAGGTCCCAGGTTTGCAGACCAGGGTGGTGGCAGTGGAGTTGGAACAAGGGGGTCCCATTCTGGATATCTGTGGAGGAAAGAGACAGACTGAGAAGGGCCAGAGATCAGGATGAGGCAGCGAGAAGCTAGGGATTACTTCTAGGTTTTTGGTGATTGACTCAAATGATAGGACTCTTAGAAGGTCTCACAGCAAGTAGGGATCCATACCAGGACTGAACTGCAGCCTCAGTGGGTCCCCCTCTGGTCCTGACCTCATGCCGCAAAGTGGAGTATCGGGACCCTGGCTCTCTGCCACTCCCAGCAAGTGGGGTGACCTCTTGTCTGTTTGTTGTCACACCAGGCAAAGCCATCACCAAGAAGAAGTATATTGGTATCCGAATGATGTCGCTTACATCCAGGTTGGTAAATAGGATGAGGAAATCTGCTCTACATTCAAATAAACCTGAGCTTCACAACCCCTGACCCCACCCTGAAAAACTGTGCACTGGTTTCAGACCTTGAAGCTTCTGCTAGAAATTAAGTCACGCTGGGAAAGAAGAGGGGCTGTGAGCCTTGCCCTCTTTTGTTATACTCTTCGTCTTTGTTTTTGCATCTGGCCATCAGGAGGTTTCTACTGTCCTGTTTGAAGGCAGGCCTGAACAGCAGAGGGGCTGGCTCCTTCCCGCCTCCTCACATCTTCCTTGCACCACTTGTTCTGTTGAAACCCACATTCTGGGAATGCCCCAGTGCCCCAGCTGTTGAAGCATCTGCCTCTTGTTCACTCTGTAGCCATGGTCCATGGCTGCAGGAATGCCAGGGCAGGCCCCTCTGACAGCCGCAATGACTGATGGGCTTGTTTTCCTGAGCTGCTGGAAGTCACTGCCTGTGGTTGCCAGGCCATGCCATACTGCAGTGTGAGCCTGGATGAAAAAAGGGGGTGATGTCACGAGTCCTGGTGACCGACCCAGCTGGCATGGCTGAACTGTCATAGGCCGAGTGGGTAAAGAACGAATACATTGACAGATATGTTGCTGTGAATTACTGTAATTATTGTAATTCTTAACTAGATACATGTCATGGATGGTGGTACCTTTCCCAGTATTCCAGCAGATAGAATGATTTGCCAGAAGAAAAGCACACGGGTTGTTTTTGGACCCAGGAGAGATGGAGGTGTAGGGAAGGAGCATGGGCTCTGGGCTCTGGGGTTGGGTTTCTTGGGGTGTTCTCCCAGCTCCTGTGCTTCCTGGCTGTGACTCCTGAGTGCTCAGTGTCTTCTCCAGGACGACTGTTACAGCGCAGGTTCTTGGATCAGCAAGCAGAAGCAGTGATCACCTGTCACAGTAACTGTCAGCTACTTACTCTGTGCCAGGCACCGTGCTGGCACCTTACCTAGACAGCCCCATCTGATCCTCATAACAACCCATCCTGTAGAGCACTGTTACTCGTCCCATTTTGCAGCTGAAGAAACAAAGGCTCAGAGAGGTCAAGCAAGTGCCCAAGGTCACACAGCTTGCAAATGGCAGATATATGGCTGTAAACCAGGCCAGTCATTATATTTTACTGTTCTTTCAGTGGTAGCTATTATTAACTAATAATAAATAATGGTAATACCAATTATGATTAAAGTATTTCTCTACTATTATGTAATAAACCTTTGATTCTAGGAAGCAGGCAATTTTAAAGTAGAATCAGAACTCTTGGAGGAATTTTACATCGGACTCGGGGACAGGAAGGGAACTTCATGAGAGCTAAATGTCAGTAGAGGAAAGCCTGTTGGTACTTAACATTAACATGAATACTTTTCCTCCTGAGCAGCAAAGCCAAAGAGCTGAAAGATCGCCACCTAGACTTTCCCGATGTGCTTTCTGGAGCGTATATCATTGAAGTAATTCCTGACACCCCAGCAGAAGCGTGAGTGAGAAGTGTCTTCCCTTTTCCTAATTTTTTTTTTTTTTTTTTTTTTAGTTTTTTGAGACAGGGTCTCCCTATGTAGTGCAGGCTGGCCCTCAACTCACTGTGTAGCCCAGGGTGGCCTCGAACTTGCAGTGATCCTCCTCCCTCAACCTCCCAAGTGCTGGGATTATAGGCGTGCACCACCATGCCCAGCCCCTCTTCCTAATTTGTAGCGGGACAAAGCAGTGTTCTTTTTCTACTGGTTCAGATGACTGTGTCCACTCTTGACAAATGTGGTTGGACATCTCTGGTCACTTCCGTCCTGCCTGGGCCCAGGGTTCATCCATAGGAGGGCATTTCTGGCCTTCAGAAGTCCTTGTTCTGGGCCAGGCATGGTGGCACATACCTGTAAATCCTAGTTACTCCAGAGGATAAGGCAGGAGAATCTCAGTTTAAGGCCAGCCTGGGCAACTTAGTGAGATCCTGTCTCAGAATAAAATTTAAAAAGGTCTGGGGTTGTGGCTCAGTGGTAGAGCACTTGCTTAGCATGTGCAAAGCCCTGGGCTTGATCCCCAGTATGTCTGTCTGTCTGTCTCTCTCTCTCTGTCTCTCTCTCTCTCACACACACACACACACACACACACACACACACGCACATGCACACATGCCTATCCTTGCTTTGCTTGAGGTCATCCAGATGGGAAGAGCAATAGCAGAGTCATTAGGCGTCTGGGTGGCATGGCTGGGAGAGAGGGTTTATGGAGCAGTGTCCTCAAGACCTTAGGACCAGTCTTCTCCCAGAGCCTTTTCTATGTCTGTGACCAGACAGGCCATACCTGTCAACACCTTTAGAAAAATAATTCAGGTGACATCGAAATAACATGAAAGAAGCATCTCAGCCAACCATCAGGGCTTGTGAACTGTATTGACATAATATCTAGAGACAAGTGTTGAACTGGGGGCCATAATCAAGGCTTTGGGAGCCAGAGCTGGCCTGCTGGCTGCTTTTATATGACTTGTAGGCAGAAAATAGTTTTTATATTTTACATGGTTGGAAAAATTCCACAATAATCATAGTATTGTGTGACATGTGACAGTTGTATGAAATGCAGATTTCAGTGTCCTCAGGTGTTTAATGGAACGCAGGTGTACCCATTACAAACTGTCTATAGTGATTTTATTTTGTCACACGTAAAATGTAAAGTTACAGCTGAGAGAAGTGTTCTCTAATAGAAGTGTACCGCCTGTTCCTCTTTGAGTTGCACTACTTGCTATAAACAGATTGGCCATGGTTGTGGTATGTAGCAGATGGTACTTGATAGATCATTGCCCTCTTTGGGATTAGTCCATTGTAATGTCACACAAGTGCCATAGGCATTTCTGCAGTGGACACAATTGATGATTTGGCGTAAATCTGTCAAAAGGAAATGTTTAAACCACTCTCTCCCAAGTTCATCACCACCACCCAACAATGTTTGCTCTGTGCTTAAGCTGTGCCTCTCTTAATGTAAAGTCAGTTCAGGAGGAATGGAGACATAACCAGCGTGTTTCACTTTGTGTTGTAGTGGTGGTCTCAAGGAAAATGATGTCATAATCAGTATCAATGGACAGTCGGTGATGTCTGCCAATGATGTCAGTGACGTCATAAAAAAGGAAAGCACCCTGAACATGGTTGTCCGCAGGGGCAATGAAGACATCATGATTACAGTGATTCCTGAAGAAATTGACCCATAGGCAGAGGCATGAGCTGGATTTCATGTTTCCCTGAAAGACTCTCCCATGGACAATGCATGAGAACTCTGGGCTGCTGGCAGAGGACACCCAGGACTTTTGACTACCATTTTGCTCGTTTGGTGGAAACGCCCTGGCCAACAGAGCCCTTCTTGATAGTTTGCAGGCAAAACCAGTGTAATGTTGCCGATGTGCAGGCAGAAGCTCCGCCCTTCTGTACCCTATGTATGCAGCGTGCTTTTTCTTGCCAGCTTGGGCTGTTCCTGCTTAGACAGTCAACATTTGTCTCCTTTTTTAACTGAGTCATCATCCTAGTCCAACTAATGCATTTGATGCAATGCATAGATAACAGGAAGCTCTGGGAACCAGCATGGTCCTAGGCCTGTTTGTGCTTTGCTCCAAGTCAGCACCCAGAAGAGGCTGAGGCACCGAGACTACAAATGGGAGAACACTGGCTTTCCAGACGGCCACAGTTGCCTCTTTTAGGATTCTCTTTGGAACGGGAAGTATGATGACTTCGAGTTTGAGCTATTAAAATATTTCTTCATACATTTCTGTCTGGTGTGTGTCTTTTGACAGCTGGTTGCAGTCATTTTGAAATGAGCATGGTGTCAGTGGGCTCCTCATTAATCCACATTGTCCATGCAAAGTTGAGCTCTCGTTCTTATAAGTTATTTCAAAATCACCCCATCAGATTTGCCTGTGTTCTACAACTCTGCCTGGCTCCCATGGCTTTATGAAGTAGACCTTGAGGACAGTTCTACTTGCATCTGGAGCTTTTTAAACTAACCGAGTCTGTTGACCCCCAGTCAGTCAACAAAGCCTGTGCTCTGGACCAGGCACTGGGCCAAGTGTGGAAGGCCAACCAGAGCAGGACAGATGCAGGACCTCCCTCCCCTGAGCTTCACCCAGGAAACTAGGCTTCCTCCTGAAAGGCAGATGGTTTAGGAGACTGTGCCACAACCCCAGGACTGGCCCGTTGTAAATCCCCAGAATTCACAGGGCTGCAGCCACTCTCATTTGTTCTGAGTCTGAAATAAGAACTAGACCTTCAGTCTCAGAGAATTTAAATGGGCTTCCTCAATATGTCTTTGAACAGGTGCAGTTGTAAGCAGCTGTAGGCATCTTTCTCTCCAGGAAAGTTTTCTGAGAGTTTGGAAAGCTGGACCCAAGAAGACTGTCACAAAACTTCAGCTTGGAAGTGTGCACAGGCTTAGGTCCCTGGGGTGAGCACACACCAAAGGTGAGGCTGTTTATATCAAGAGCTGAGGGTCAGAGGCAGGGTAATGGTCAGCAGTGAGAAAGAGGCCTTGTGTGTGTGGGGGTCCATTTTTCCAGAGTGAAAGCTTAATCTTCCTCCAGTAAGAGGTGTGTAAGTCCACTTTGTATCTGGAAAGGCTGTGGAAGGCCAAAGGCGCAAGCTAAATGCAGGAGCAATGCTGTGAAGCAAAGCCTGCATCAGCATTATGGCCTGATGCAGCCCAGGCTGCCCTTTGCTCTCTGCTTGGATGATGTTAAAGAGTCAGGCAGGAACCAATGAGTCCACTTATTCTTAATGAGCCTTAGTTCCCCTCTATGTAAAATAATAGTGCATCCCTGGCACTAGCATGGCACATGAACATGAGATAAATACAGACTTGTTTTCATCATTAGGCTGCTATGGTTTTGTTCTTCAGTGACAACCATATTAGCTAATATCCACCTGGTGCTATGTGTCAGACACTGGACTGAGCATTTGATGTTTATTAGCTCATTTAACTTTCAGAGCAGTTCTGAGGCTATTTACCTTTCATTAAGTGAAGAACTTGACACTTGAAGGCACCTTGCTGTAGCCACACAAGTAGTAAGGATGGTGACTTGAGCCCAAGAGATCTGAGCCCATGGCATCTTCCCTGTGCCACCGGGCCATCGTCACCTTTTTAAAAACAACATGATCCTAAGTGAACCCTAAGTACTGTTTTGCCCTTGTCCCATCTGAGCACTGGGGAAAATACTCATGTCTGGTGGAAAAGAGTAGCATGTGTTTTTCTTGGAACTTGTATGGTATGTGACCCCACCGGGTTAACACGCTAGGCTCCAGCCTTGGATGGTGGTGGTTTAGTTGGCTGCCACAGTGGGCCCTGTTTCAACAGATGCTACTGCATTCAGGGCCAAGCCTTGCTGAGGCACAGCAGGGGAAGTGTCTGGTGACTGGACCCTCCAGGTTCAAAGTTACTGTGAAAGCTCCCTTCTCTCTGAAGATGGTCATTATCATTGGTCCCCAAAAGCACCAGCGTGGCTTTTTCTGTTGTCTGTGCTAACAGTGCTCATTGGGAGGGTCTGCCTGAAGCCCTGGACTAAAGTGTGAGATGCAGTGTGAAGGAAGGCGCTGCAGGAGAACTGATGTCTGGGTCTTCTCAGTCACGCTGACCATGTGATGATTCTGGGTGTGGCTTGGCATTGGCTCTCAGCTAGGAGAGAAGAGCCCCATGTTCCTCAACATTTTGGGGGGTGGTTTGAGACAGGGTCTCACTGTGCATTCCAGGCTGGCCTTTAACTCACTATATAGCTGGGCTTACAGATGTGTGCCGCCGCATCCAGCACCAAAAGTACTTTTATTCCACAGCTGCCCCAAGTGCCTTACAGCCAGCCTGAGTGCATATGTATCCTGTACTCGCTCCTGCTCTGACTATAGCAGCTTCAGATTTGGAGTTTATTACAGATGACTTCATTCTGCAGTCTCTCTGGATGATTCCACACTTATACTCCTCTATTATGCCTGTGAGGGACTCCTCCCATCCTCAATACCAAACAGGAAGTCTGATGTTGAGCACGCATGAGCCCACTGTTTTTCTTTCCTTAGTGGGTTCAGCCTGTGTGCTGTTACCCTTTGTGCTGCAGCACAAGTCCTAAGAAAGCCTCTTCTGGATGGAATAGTCCTATTTGTGATTTCTAACTGGAGTAGAGCATGCTGAGCTGGTAACACCAAAGGACACTGGTAATGAAAGTCACCAGCAGCCAGTGCTGACAGCAGCTAGCGCAGGGAAAGACAAAGTACGAAGAATAGCTGGGAGCCACGCTCTCCAAGGGCCCAAAGAGTTCAAAAAGTTGCCAAGGCCTGCCAAGTAGCTTCTGAATCAGAGCAGCAAGGAAGGCAGTTGATACAGAAAGAGCTGATGGCTGCTGGCATTCAAAGCTCAGGGCTGTTAGAACTAAAAGAGCTACACTTTGCCACATTGTGATCTCTGTATGAATCGAGCAAGAGCCTTCAGATGATTGGTATATCTTACAAGATGGAATAGTAGGACCTTGCCCTTTAGAGGGCCTGGAGGAAAAGGGTGGACAAAGGCGACAATTGTCAGCAGGCTCAAGAACCAAGTCACATTTGATCTCCATCCTACGTGGGCTAAGAATCCCTGTTTATACCTGGGTGAATCCAAAGAGCAGCCAAGTTGATCCTGTTCTCACTGTGCCCGTCTTGCTCCTCCCTTCCAGCCCAGAATCGGCTTAAGACAAGGGTCATTTTGCCACCCTCCATCAGAAACATCTGCTGCGGGGTGGGGAGTGGTCCCTGCTCTGAGACTGTTATGAGAATTCTCTCCTTGTGCACCCTGTCACTGGTCTAGAAGATGGGGCAGGAGTTTGTGTTGGGACACATTCCGAGGGCCGAGTCCGGTGGGCATGGTAAGCTTCTGTGCATGGTCAGAGGGAGGGCTATGAAAGTGGGCTTCATGTCCATGAGCTGACCCAAGGGAGGATGAGGAACATTAATAAAAGGAATGCAGTGAAAGAGGAGTAAATGCTGCTCTAAAATGAATATGCATGCAGTGTTTACAAGGAATAGCAAAAGTACCATTGCCAAGAATGTCTGTGGGTAGTGCAGCGCAAGCATTTTGCATACATACCTCATTTAACTCCCTCAATAACTCTGGGGAATAGAAACTATTTTCCTATTTTATAGATGAGGAAATTAAGACCCAGAGAGACCTTAAGTAACTTTTCCCAGATCACCCAGCTGGTGACTGGTTGGGGGGGGTGTATCTTTGAGGAAGAGTATAGAGATGGGGAGCAGTGTGGGGACAGTAGGGGCCCAGGAGCACACTGAAAAGCCCTGCCCAGCCCCCAGACTTTGGGGAGCCAGTTTAAACAGCTTTCTGGGATCCACAAACCCCTTCCTTGGTCCCTGCCTTCCCATCCCACCTCTGCATTTCCCCCCTGGAACTCAGTTCCATTCTTCCAGTAAGCTGTTCTTTTCCTTGTGTTGGGACCCAAACACACTGCTCCCTCCTCTCTGCATGGAAGCCCTTCCAGCTGCTTCACCATCTCTCCCTCCAGAACCAGAGATCTGCCCAGTGGGCTTTCCTACCAGGAGCTTGCAGCGTTTGGCTTGTGCCTTGTGAGTTGTGACTGTCTATTCTTTCCTATGGGGCCTCATTCTGTGGGACCATAATCCATGGGGATACTGTAGGGGTATGAGGAGATTTCCCTTAACCTTCTGATGGTTCACTGAAATGAAAGAGAATAGATGGGTTAACAGGAGAAAAAGCATTCACATTGATTAACATGATGTGTGCCTGAGAACGTGAAATACAAAACTCAAAGAGAGGTTCAGGTAGTTGAGCCTTAAATACTCTCTTCTTAGGGGAGGGAGCTGTAGACAATTTTAGAGTAGTAAATAATTTTTAGGAGGAATGAATGGGTCCAAAGAGCAGACAAAGTTCCCGGAAAAAGTTCCTCTGTGTTGCGTGGAGGTGGTGGTAAATTACTGGAAGGTGAGGAGCACGGCTGCACTGTGAACCAAGATAAAGTCTCCTAGGTTGTCGCCTGCAGCTGCCCCTGGAAGAGTGGATGAGGAGTCTGCAGGGCGTGGTGAGGACTCTAATCTTTGGTCTCTTCTTTTCCAGGTTATTTGATGAGATTCTATAACACTTCTGGGAATGGAGCTTTCCTTCATTAGATAAGGGAACTTCAGAGAAATTTAAAGAAAGCCTTTATCTACTCTTGGGAAAAGAAAGAGGTTCAAAGATAATCGAGAGATGGGGGAGCTGCAGGTCAGAGGGAGGTCAGTGAGACCTGCGTTCTGAGACATTTTCTCTAGCTCAGTATGTCAAGCACCCCACTTTGAGGCATTGTTTCCCAGCACTGACAGGGCCAGGCCAGTCAGTCTTTTCCATTGGGACCACTGATGCAGGTGGGCAAAGTGGGTGTCAACCAATGCGGATGAGCTAAACAGATGACGTGGTCTGCATCTCCCTGGATGGGCAGATTTCCTGTAAATTTAGGAAAGGATCATCCCGGCACACACTCTAACCTAATTCACCTTTGCAACTAACCAGTTGTGCAGGGCACATAGGGAGTGGGGGCCTGGGGAAGCAGCGGGTTGGGTGAGGGGAGGAAGGCCTCACTCCGTGGTGCAAGTGGGTGGTTTGTGACAGCCTTTGAAGGACCTCAGTCACTGACCCTGGATAGGAGGAGGCCTCAAGATGGAGACAGGGAAGGAACCTCCCAGTCTGCATTCAATGCCAGTGATTCCCACTCAAAACCATGGCGCTCAGAAACGCTCCTGGCAAGGCCCAGGGTGGGGAGCACCGAAAATCACACTTTAGATCCCAGTTTGTGTTTTACTAGCTGTGAGATGGGAAACAAGTTTCTTAAATGCTCTGAGCTTCTGTGGCCCCACTGGAAGCTCCTCTGTGCAGATGATGAGTCATGTGCGAGGCATCGACGTGCTCTTGCTCTGTCATAACCGGCACACAGTCTCTAACTTGGGGCACTCCTCACGGGTGCTCGTGAGTGATATGTGTTATTAAGCGTTCTTTGGAACAGGTGGGGAGATAGAAGGGCCTAAATCTGGGGAGAGACAGGGCCAGATTTGCATCCACATACCTCGATCAACTTTACTGCCCCTGTAATTATTATCTAGCTCCACAAAACAATGAATGTAATGGTCGTTTGAGTCTTAAAACATCCATTTTGAGAACACCCACAAGACTTGAAAGTTCTGGTACCATGGTGCCTCCCCTCACCCCCCATCCCCACTCCTGCTCTCCACATCTTGGGCCATGACAGACGTTGTCTGGTCTGTGCACCAACTTCCATGTCTGAGCTCTCCCTGGAAAAGTGGCCCGAGTGCCCCGTGGTGTTTTACATGGGACAGTTCTCCCTGGGCACCTCACTCTCGGCCATGCACAGGGGCCCCACAGGGCAGGCTTCTCTGGCTAGGAGAACTTGGGATCTGCCAGAGGAGGTGATGTCACTCACAGAAAGAAATCTGAGTGCCAAGAAGGGTGTCAGTTGTTGGGATCAAATCACGTCTGCCTGTTGGAGACAACAGCAGTAGGGCTGGCCTTTCCAGAGCACCAGGCCTGGTTCTAGGACAGCCTAGTGGCGCTGCCCTCCCGCTCTGCGTCCTGTGTCTCTGGCCCAGTTGGGCTGACTCACCCGCCCACCACCCCCCTACTTTCATCAGAATGTGGGTGGAGCACACTTCAAGGAGGGGCCTTCCTGCCACTGAGCCGTTGTTTTATTTAGAACTTTAAAAAGTGCCTCAGTGTGGGGCCCCTGCCAAGAACCATCAAAGATCAAATGAAATAAACACTAACAAATGCATTTTTAGTTTTAAGTGAAATAAAAAGTGGCTCAGACTCTATAAGGAAACTGCTTTCTGCTCACTGTGTCTCACCAGGAGAGGTAAGCTTGGTACTAGTACCACCTGATCCTCTATCACCATGGCTCCTCCTTCTTGTCCACCACCATTATCTTCACCACTAACCACTGTGACAATGCGGATTATCTCTTAGTTGCCTGATGAGGCAGATATCGTTAGAATCCCCATTTGAGAGATGAGGACTTTGAAGCACAAAGCAGTTAGCAGTTGAGTGACCAGCCTGAAGTCACCCAGCAAGGAAGAGGAGTAGGCGACACATTAATACCCCTGGTGCCTGGCCCCAGGGCCCTCTCTTAACCTAAGGCCATGATCTCTTTGTGCCTTTTCCATTGTACTTTCTTCTAATGAGTCATTGGTCTGAAGCGAAACTCAGGAGGAAGAACAGGCCTAGCACAGGGCCCAGGGAACACGCTCTAGAGATCGTCTGCATAGGGCTCAAACTTCCCCCAAATCCTCATGATTGAGACTCCTCACTTTTCAGCTGTTTCCTGGCTTTTTATTACCGATTCCCTCCTCAATTAATTGTACTGATGGTTTGATGACTGAAATTGAGATGGGGTTGATGTGGAAGAAAATGAGCAGCTCTCTTGGGCTAATTAGAATAGATTTAAGTGAATGGAGGTTTCTAGAGTGTTGTCTCAGATACAGTGTTGAGTTGGGGACCGGTCAGATCAGTTCCTCCTTATAATCTTGGTCACGTTCTTGGTCCTGTGAACTTTTATCAGGTGCTGGTTTTGTGTCCAGTACTGTGCTAAGTCCATATAGCCACCATCCCATTGAATTCTGATGGCACCTTAGTTAGTGTTGCTGCCTCTCTTTAGGGAAGGAGGAGAAGTGCAGAGAGGTAGCTGACCTTGTTCAAGGATGCATAGCTACTAAAGTCAGAGTAGATGATGGAAGCCAGGCTGTGTGCCTCTGGGACCTGAAAGTTGCTTCCCAGCACAGTGGTCACATGCGTGGCCAGATTGCCTAAGCAGAGGTTGCCCTGGCTGGCTTTGTCCTCAAGCCACAGAGCCCAACACCCATCCTGAAATTGGGTGGAGGAAGGGGTTAGACATTCATCAATCATAATTTTCTCATCAGTAAAAATTACAGTGTGTTAAGCTGAAAATTCACAGAGTAAAAATGCTTAAAAGTGTTTCTGAGTGGAAAATTTTACCCATGCAAAAGGCTGTACACACACGTTTACAGCAGCTTTATTCATAATTGCCCCAAATTGGAAGCAGCTAAGATGTCCTACAGCAGCTAATGGATAAACAAACTGTAATATATCCATACAATGGAATATTATCCAATGCCAAGAAGAAATGAGCTCTCAAGCTATGAAATGATGGAGAAGAAACTAAATGCATATTTCTAGGTGAAAGAAGCTACTCTGGAAAGGCTTCAGTATACCATATGATTCTAACTACAGTAAGTCCCTGACTTACAAATGAGTTCTGTTCTGGGAAAACGTTTATGAGTTGGATTTGTTCGTAAGTCCAACAAAGTGAGTCTTACATACCTTTGACACAAGTATACAATGGAAAGCATAAGAAAACCAAACACACACAAAAATACAGTGCGTCCCAGACTGTATTGTACTGCTGTACACTATCGCACTGTACATGAAGCACACAGCACCACAACTGTGACAATGTTCAGCAGATTCTTGAGCTACTTCTATGATTTGTTTGCATCTATGAATGTTTGTAATTGCGAGGTCCTTTTGCATCTGTGTAAGTTTGCAACCCAAATGTTAGTAAGTCAGGGACTTACAGTATATAACATTCTGGGAAAGGGAAAATTATGGAGAGAATAAAAAGATCAGTGGTCGCTACGGGGTGGGGGAGGGAGGGATGAATGGGAGGAGCACAGAGGAGTTTTAGGGCAATAAAACTTTTGTGGATTATTGCAATGATGGGTACATCCTGATGTCAAAGCCCATAAAATGTACAACACCAAAAGTAAACTCTACTAGAAGCTGTGGAGCTTGAGAGACGGTGACAACTCAATGTAGGCTCATCAATTGCAGCTAATGTGTCACTCTGTGAGGGACGTTGTTGTTGGTGGGGGGGGTCTTGTGGGCGACAGTGGGTATATGGGCATTCTCTACACTTTCTGTTCAATTTAGCTACGAACCTAAAAGTGCTCTAAAAATAAAGTTAATTAATTAAAAAAGTTTTAGAAACTACACAATAAGAGACACACAATCAAGCCCTAGAACAAGGTGGGGGGCCTGTCTGCTCAGAAAAAGCCTCTGCCATGTTGCCCAGAGGTGGCCCACATTGGGCCAGGCCACAGCCCTTAGGCAGGTGTCCCAAACAACGGTGAGCAGAGACTTCTCATCACAGGACTTCCCGGAGGAAGAGATTCCCCAGCAGGCCAAAGCTTGCACACTTAACCTGAAATAAAAATGAAAAATTCCTTTGCAATTGCTGGCAGCATAGCAGACGGCTCCCACGTGGCTCCAGCTGCATTCCTTCCAGCCTTCCCTGCCAGTGCTTCTGACCCCATCCTTTTCCCATGACAGAAACACATGTTCCCATGAAAGAAAATCTGCTCTTGACTAAGGATTGGGGAAAATGTGACAAGATAGTCATGTGCTCTGTGCCTTGGGTGCATGTGGCCTTGTGGTGTTCCAGGTAGGCCACCTTCACCATGCATTTCTACATGTTATATGTGTGGACACTTCTCCTAGGGCAGGATGGGGGCAGTGGCCTGCCCTTGTAATGAAAATCAGAGCTGCCTCCTCCATACAGCCGCCTCCCCTCTCCTGGGCTCTTGGGTAATACTTATCTCTTGCCTTGTCCATCTGCCCAGGCTCATGTGCCTGTCTAACGTGCTCACCGTCCTTCCTTCCTTCATCCTGCCAAGCCCTCTCAACAGTGTTCAGATTGCTAAATCTGGTACAACCTGATCCCTGCTCACGCAAGTCCCCCTTTTTGCACTAATTCATTCTATAACTTTACTACTTCCTCTTCACCAAGGAAAAACCTACATAACCCCTCCAGATCCACTTGTCCTTAGTTGACCTAAAAATCAATAATTTTGGAGATCACACAGTTGAACAATAATACATTATTAGTCTTGCACTGGCTTCACTGTGGATGACATCTCTGACGTGTGTTAGACGTGTGGAGACACCGATTCCTCGCTTGACCCTGCACATGTCTGATGGGTGACTGGAATGAGGTGAAAAGGCTTGGGATCTCTGTCTTCATGGTGTTTATGTCTCCTTTGGTGCCTTAACCTTTGGGTCAGATTCTACTCCTTTTCACGTAGACATGTTGAGCATTTGAGAAATGTTTTATCCAGAGCTATAATATAGGGGTAACTTGACCTGGACTTGTGTAGCCTCTCTCTTCCCCTTCAAGGATGCACTAGCAGGGGCCAGTGAGATAGCTCAGCAGCATAAGTGCCTGCCTGGCAAGCGCGAGGTCCTGAGTTTGAATCCCGGTACCCACATATGAAAAAAGGGCCGGTGATGTCACTCAGTGGCACGGGTGCCTGCTGGTGCGCGAGGTCCTGAGTTCGACCCCTGGTACCCACGAGAAAAAAAAGGATGCACTAGCAGCTTCCATGACCAGGAACACTAGACCATGAAAGGAGGGAAAAGAGATGACACCTGAGTTCCTGGAAGATCTCTGCTCATTCTAAGAAAATACATGATTATTTCTCCCTTTAATTAGTCTGACACTCTCCCCCATTATTCCTTATCTGTATCAGTAACTCCTCAACTCCCTTGGAGGAAAAGTTGATTTGTGAGCAGAGCTCTGTCTTCACTATTTTTTGACTATTAAAGAAAGCCTTTATTTCCCTCCAACTCTTAGAAATTGGTTTTTCCACGAGATGTGCTTCTGGACCTGAGTTCTGTAACATGATCACTAATTTTATGGTCAACTTGGCAAGGTTAAGGGATGCCTAGGCATCTGGTAAGGTGTTTTTTTCCTGAGCATGTGTGTGAGGTTGTTTCTAAAAGACATTAGCATTTGAGTCAGTAGTCTGAGTAAAGAAGTGGCCCTCACCACTGGAGGGGAACCCTCCCATCCAACATGCAGAGAGCGCTGATAAAACAAAAGGCAGAGTTTGTTTGCTTTCTCTCTTTGTAAGCAGGGACATCAGCATTTCTGCTTCTTGGGTCCTCAGATTTGGACAGGAATGACAACCTGCTTTCCTGGGCCTCCAGCTTACAGAAGGCAATGGTAGGACTTCGCAGCCTCCGTAATTGCCCGAGTCATTCCCTGTAGTATGTCTCTTTCTGTATTTCTTTATATTCTGTTGATTCTGTCTCTGGAGAACCCTGTCATGTACAGTGAGGTAGGCATCTTGCATCTGAGCTCCAGAACACTTAAAATACTCATTACAGGGCTAGGAGAGAAGGAAAGGACCCATTGCAAATGTGGTTGTGAGGACGGTGTGTCCACTAGGGGGTGAACTGATGCCGTGTATCTCCAGGTAAGTATCGGCCACCAGGGTGTGAAATGGTCTCATGCCTGGAGGGAGAAGGAGAAAGGATGAACATGCCAGTCTGATGGCAGAAGTGGGCAGCATTTTCCACCTCACTTTAGAAGCACCATTAGGCCTGGGGCAAGGGCTCAGAGCCCACCTGACATCCACACCTGACACTCCCTTGTCTGCTCCAGCCACACCTACCCATTCTATACTCATCAACCTCACTGACCTGCTTATTTATTGATAGCTTCTCCTGCTAAAATGTAAATTCCATGAAAGCAGACATCATGCACAGACTCTCTAATGCAAGGCATGAAGTAGGACTTGCATGGCTCAGAAATGAATGAAAACAGAGTGGCCATGCAGACGTGTCTGCAGATGCCTGCACGTGCAGTCAGCATCTTGCTTGTTCTGCATGAAGCAACTGCTGCCCCTGGTTCTAGCTGTTTTGAGATACGAGACTATTTTAGGACCCAAGGGACAGAGGAGCATCACTTAGGACTAGGAACACCTCTCTGATCTTCTAATTAGGGGGCTGGTATCCTTTCCCACTGTATCCATTTTCTCTTGCTCCCATTATAGATTAACAGGACTTCATGTCCTCCAAGGCACTGGGTTGTGACCTGGTTTAAACCTCTGTTTGTTCACGGAGACAAACATGGGTTCTTGGGAGCTCCCCTACTATGGATGCTGGACCCACCCAGAACTACCTGAGTTAGAGCTTGGAAATAGACATGCTAAAAGGCACGGGTGACTGAGTGACCCAGGGGTGAGAACCCTGCCTGAGGGGTGAGACCTGTTCCATCTCACAGGCTCTCTTCCTCTCAGGAAGAGATGCTGGGTTCTGCACTAATTTCAGTCTTCTCCAGGGTGACAAGGATGATTATTTATGGCCTCTTCTGCCTTCTTCTGTTCCATGCCCCACAGGGTGCCCAGGAATCTCCCATTACTGGCTGCTTTCTCAGGTTCTGATGTAAGGTACTTTCTTTTTACACAGACCAAGCAAGCACCTTGCCTTCCTTGGCATGTGGTTGAAGCTGAGTGGGTCTGGGAAAGGTGGGAGGCAAAGACAGAGGAGGGGTGGTGGTGGCCAAGCATAGTGGAGTCTGGTGTGAGGCAGAAGTGGCTGCTGAGCAGACCTACATCAGAGTCCACGGCTGCTGGGTGACCTGCCTAGAAAGTCACTTTAACTCCCATCCCAGGCCATGCTGTCAAAACTAGTGTTAGGGCCTCAGTTTATTTCTGTCTCTCAATGTAGCAAATGTTTGTTCTGCCTGACCAGATTTAATATTTCACACTTTGCTTTATTTGTGATTTTCAATAAATGAATGGAAGTATCTTTGCTCACCTCCATCCAATCCCATTCTTCTTGCCTCCCCACCTCAGGAAGACCTTTGCTATTCATTTGGTGTGAACTTTTTTTCATACACTTTTTTCATATATATAAATTCATGGGCAATGCATATTGTTTTATATATCTTTGAGATTTTTATAGATGACAGTATAGTGGATATTATTCTATAACTTTGTTTTTTCACTCAGCTTTGTTTTTTTTTTAGCTCAGTTATGTTGAGATACACATGTATATATAGGTACATACACCTACGTGCATGTGTGTGTGTGTATGTATATATGTCTATATATATGCACATAGACATGTTGCCTTGGGTGATGAGGTCTGAGACAGGTTTCTGGGTTCTTGTGCATGACAAACAAGGAGCTGGACATTGCACACAATGGTATGGAAAAAGCAGCTAAGTTTAAGAAAGTTTAAAAGGTGAAGTCATGCTCAGAGCAACTGGGCTCATGCCGGCAGAAAGGAGAGTGGCATGAATGGAAAAGGTAATGGCACAAGCAGAAGGGAAAAATGGCACAGGTGCAGCATGGGTTGGGCTTGAGGATTTGAAATGTGCATCCAGCTTAGGGTGTCTTCCACTGGGTCTTCCAGAGCATGATTGACAGTATGATGGACTGTTTACTGAGTCAAGTCAGCTGTATCCACTGCACATATCCTTTTCTATCCCTGCCTCCAGGCTGTGGGCCCCAGGACAAATGTTGGGGTTTGGCCCTGGGTCATTGCCAAGTTTCAGGTAGGGGAGAGGAGTGGTCTCATAACCCATAATTGTACTATCTATGATATATATATATAAATGTTTCACTCCATTTTACCTCTGCATAGTATTCTACCATGTGAAGATTCCACAATTTGTTTCTGCTTCCTGAGTGATGGACCCCTATGGTGATGGGTTCTGTGCTGATTTGTAGAATGCACATCATTGCAGAACCTGTGTAAAGGGCATAGGTGAACGCACCTTGAGGCAGGAGATTAGGGTGTGGCAAACTGGCTGGGGGAGTGGGCATGACCTGTTGAACACAGAATTCCAGGACACATGAGTGGAACATTTCCCAAAGCCTGCATGGAAGAGGAAATTGATGTGATTAACTTGTTCTCAGATGTCCTCCTGTCTCTCAGGGGGATATGGGTCTCTTCCACCTGCTTGCACCACAGACTCACACTCCAGAGAGACCCAGTATTTTCAAATATGACCCAGTTGCTGGATACAATCTTTTATAAGTTCAACCATAGGGATCTAGATGGGGATGAAGCAACAGCTTCATTCTTACCTTCCTGGGAGTGACCAGCATCTGCTGGATCTGCATACCTAACATTGGGCTAATGGCAAAGCCTTTGAATGAGGCTGTCAAAGGTCCTGCGACTGTATCCCTAGAATGGACAACAGTGACTGACAATGCCTTTTGAGAAATAAAACATGCCCTTACTCAGGCTCCAGCACTGGGAATATCTAGCTTAAGAAAACCCTTCTTCCTCTATCTATCAGAAAAGAGAAGAATTTGCCCAGTGGCATACTTTTCAAAAAAGTTAGACAGAGTGACTGCTGGATGGCCACTCTGACTGAGGGCAATATCAGCTTTAGCTATGCTAACAGAACAAGCTGTGAAACTAACTTTGGGGCAAATACTAGAAGTCCTGACATCTCATCAGATCAGGACTTTTTATTTATTTATTTGAGACAAGGTCTTACTATGTAGTTCAGGCCAGCCTTGAACTCACTATGTAGCTGAGACTGGCCTTTAACTCACAGAGATCCTCCTGCCTCAGCCTCCCAAGTGCTGGGCTTACAGGCATGCACCACCACACCTGAATCAGGACTATTCTTGAGACTAAAACTTAGCTGTGGTTAATAAGGGAATGACTTATCAAGTATCAGGCCATGCCCTTAGCCATCCCTGAGGTTACTATAAGACTTTTACTACTTTTATTACTGCCTCTTTGATGCCTATAGGGTCAGAGGTTAGCCACTCTTGTGAACAGGTGATTTCCCAGACCTATGCAAGTACCCAGGACATCAGTGACCTGCCCCTCCAAGGAGGAGGTGTGGTTCACTGCTAGAACTAGCTTTGTCCAAGAAGGACATCAAAAGTCAGGTTATGCAGTTGTCAGTTCACAACAGGTCATTGAGGCCAAAACCTTCCCCCCAGGAACCTCTGCTTGAAAAACAGAGCTCATAGCCCTTACTGGGGCCTTGACGTACCCACACAGCAATTGGGAAAGAAAGGGGTTCACTGACTAATGAAATAAAGCACAACAAAGAAATTCTACAGCTCCTAGAGGCGGTGTATCTTCCCAAGCGGGTCACTGCAATTCACTGCAAGGGACACCAGAGAGACATGTCTAAAGTCTCCTTGGGAAATCAAAAGTCTGATAGGTAAAAAAGTACAGCCTTGGAGCCCCTCAAGATCTTAGCCTTATTTCCTATTCCTGAGGAACCATTTAAACTGGTCCTTCCTCAAGGGACACAGTAGAAAGCTATAAAAACCCTACGTGGGAAATAGTCATTAGAATTTTCACAGGAATGAGAAGAAAGCTACTGTTGTGAACCTCTGAGGCTCCTCTTCACAAAGCAAGACTCCAGTACTACTTCAGGTTTCTTTTCAACCCAGCTGGTGACTCACAAACTTCCCGAGGTAGTTGGAGAGAACATAATCCCAATTAGGTAGGGCCTATAGCCCCTTCCAGCAGGAAGTAGCTATATGAAGATGGAGACCTCCACTTCCTCAGCACCCCATAAAGAATTATAGGGATTTATGTCTTTTGGGGGCGGGGGGGAAATGAGGTGGGAATTAAAGCATGGCAAACTGGCTGTGGAAATGGGCAGTGGGAGTTGATCACAGAATTCCAGGACACATGCACAGAACATTTCCCAAAGCCCTGCACTTGGAACCAATCAAAATGCTCTGTTCAATTCTTCTTACAAGAACTTAAGCAGGGTTTTGATAGGATGGCCTAGACCTGACATCAGCCTGAGGAGTGGGAGATGCACAAGATGGCCATCATGGAGCCTTTGGCTGCTACATTCTCTTTTTCCCAGTGGTCCACTCTCACCCTGTAGAGTGTATGTTTTCTTTTTTACTTGGCCTAAACTTGCTCTACAGAGCATGTTTCTCTTCCTACCTTTGATAAATGTAAAACCGTGATACCTTTTGTGCTGATGTTGACCACTTCTTTGTTCAGGACAGAAAGAACCGAGAACCCACATGTAGAAGGAGATTCTAGCACCTAGAACCCAGTAACAACTTCATGTAGCCTTTGGCCACAGAACCTTCTTAGGATCAGTCACAGGGGATGTTTCTCCAACCTCTAAGATGAGTATGGTGCAGGACACTGTGTCTAGGCTCTTCTTCAAGTCCATCTGTCTTTCACCTGTGATTCAGTGAATGGGTCTGCTCTGGGGGCTCTGCTCTAGGGTTGTAATGACCTTGAGAAGTCATCTAATGGAGTGTCCTCCACGAATTACCACTGAGGTACAACAGAAAAAATAAAACCTAGGTGGAAAGGAGACAAGGATATTGAAATTTTAAAATTGTTCTTAACTACAGCTTCAAGACATAAACCTTACTCAAGCCTTTTTTCTTTCCAGGAAACTCATTCAAAAAATTCCTGGGGCCGGTGAGATGGCTCAGCGGCGTAAGCGCCTGCCTTGCAAGCGCGAAGGCCCGAGTTCGACTCCCGGAACCCACATACGAAAAAGGGGCCGGTGATATCGCTCAGCGGCACGGGTGCCTGTTGGCGCGCGAGGTCCTGAGGTCGTCCCCCCGGTACCACAAAAAAAAAAAAAAAAAAAAAAAAAAAAAAAAAAAAATTCCTAAAGATCTTAATTACACAATAAGCCTGTAAATTGGGCTCTAGCCTTGTCCTTTTCACCTGTCATTTTCACCCTCAAGGAAGTAGCAATATTGGTGGGCAGCATATCTCAACTTCAGACACAGAGGTGGCTTACATTCTGACATGACCTGCCAGATAGGTAACCTGACAGACAGTAGGAATACACAGCCTAGGTCACCCACCTTGAAGATACCCCCAAACCCCTTAAATATACCTAGCTCTGGCTCATGATGTTTCCCATTCTTCTCTGAGCACCTGCACTCCATTCTTGAATGTGTCCTAAAATATCTGCCTAATAAACCCCTCTCCTGCCTCTTACTGATGTGTCCTGAAAATTTTTTCTGCAATGAAAGTCAGCAAATCTGCAAACTTACTCTACCAAAGAGTGGGATAAGTTCCTTATTTCGGCCTGGGAGACCTTCTCAGCCCCAGCCCCATGACACTATTATGGACAGCTAAGTTAGATAAAAATATAGGCAGTTAGAAAGGGCTAGGCCCTCGAGAGAGTCAATGCAGAGGACGAGAACACAGTACAACTGTGGCTGGCGGTGCAACAGTTAAAGGCCTGACCTCAAGATAAAGATGAATGATTAGGTCTAAATACCTCCCCAAGGGATAAGATAAGTGGTATCACCTGGCCTAATAAAGTCTGGCCCAATAAATGTGGGTGACTAGGACCTCCGATCCATCCCTTCCTAAAAAGGTCTTTGTTCTTTCCATATACACTTGCTACATGACATGCTTCCCCACTGGATCACTATTACTGAAGTGGCTATATTTGTAATCTTATTGTTTGGTCATAGTTTTGACCCATTTTGTACCCACCTCATGATTTTGTTCTATAAAACTACCTTTGAAAAGTGGGCTTGTTGCCAATCCACTTTTGAGTCTTCTGTCTCTCAGGAGCTCTCTCTCTCTCAATAAGTTTTTCCTACTCTTAACCTCCATTGCTCCTTAAGATTCATTCTTTGATTTTGGGGAACATGAATTCAGCATATCAGACATTTAGTAGGTTGGGAGTTATATTTATTTTCCCTATATCAACACCACTATTTGCTGCCCACTTTTGAGTGACACCTCCAGGAACTGTGACTTGTCCCCAGAGGCAACTCAGTCTTCTATTGGATCAAAAATCTGTGTCCTGAAAAGTTCCATTATTTTGGCCCAGTGCTGCCTCTGGAGCCTGCAGAGCCTATACCCTGCTTTGGCACCCAGCATGTTCTCTGTTTAAGGTGGTCCTTGAGCTCCTCCCTACTCTTGTCTGCATTCTCTAGGCTAAACAGCCACTGTTTAAGGAAGAAATGCAGTCCTCCTAGAATGTGGGCTGCCATTCCTTGCCATTCTGTTCATCTCATGAAAGTGCTTCTGTTTCCAGTATTAGGCAGTACATTCCTTCATGGGTTTAGTTCTAGCTGAAATGTTTGAGACTGCAATATTATGCCAGAAACAAGCATGAAGTACCTTCTGTGGAAGCTTAAGTACAAACAACTTGGTGCTGAACATCTATTAGTTTTTCCACTTGTGTTCTTTTTCCCATTCACAACTTTTCTTTCTTTCTTTTTTTTTTTTTTGTGGGTACCGGGGGTCAACCTCAGGACCTCCTGTGCCAGCAGGTGCCCGTGCTGCTGAGTGATAATCATCGGCCCTTTTTTTCGTATGTGGGTTCCGGGAGTCGAACTCAGGCCCTCGCGCTTGCCAGGCAGGCGCTTACGCCTCTGAGCCATCTCACTGGCCCTCACAACTTTTCTTGAAACTGTCCTTTTGCCCAGTTCACACAGAAGTTGTGATGGGCACCCAGGCAGCCATTTCCTCCCTCATGGTTCTGCTTTCTGCTGCAGCTCAATGGACCAGCACATTAGCCCCTTGAGAAACGGTTAAAACCTCAATATAACCCCTACTGAGGCCCCCCAATCTCCTATGATGGTCTCTGGGCCCCAGTTCTTTGAGGGAGACAATTAATGGTCTCTCTACCCTATGTAGATTGTCATTTAAGTGTCAAACTCCACTTTCTGGTTTGTTAGGTTTCAGGTTGGACCTAAGAGATCCTAGTGTCAAGGTTGTTGATCTCTTGAAAGGAGCAGGTACAAATCCAAGAGCTGCTAGTAGTCTTGGGTTTCCTTGAGATGCAGAGAAAGCCAGGAAGAGAGGAGAGGAAGGAAGGAGTGTGACTAAGAGGGGAGTTTCAGAGTGCTCAAGGAACAGAGGTGAGGGAAGGGGTGTGAATCCTGCGGGAGACAAGTCCTTATTTCCATCCACTCTTGGAGACTGGCTGCATCCTGGCCTACGAGTCACCCCGGATGAATCTATTTTGCTTGAGTGATTCCGGTTACATTTCTGTTTCTTGCAACCACAAGAGAGTCTTGATTCATGCAGACAGGGAGCCATGCCAACTGTATTGCTAAAAATGGCCATCTGACCCATGCCAGAACCACATCTGTTCCCTCGTGTCCCCCCCGTGGCTGCTCTACTCTGGTGTCCTCAAATGACCATTTTGATAATTTTTAAAATCCTGAGCCACTTGTGACAGAGAAGGTAGCAGGACACTAGAATCAATAAAAGGTAGGAGCCAAAAAGGAAGCTCAGTCCGAAGTGCAAGAAGATAGGGCCAGTGATAAGGCTCAGCAGCATAAACGCCTGCCTGGCAAGCGCAAGGTCCTGAGTTCGACTCCTGGAACCCGCATATTTAAAAAAAAAAAAGAAGTGCAAGAAGAGCTAAGTCACCATCCTGTTAAAAGGGTCAATCTGGACTTGGTTAAGGACCCCATTCCACCACTTCATCTGTCCCAGAGAGAAAGAAATCATCTTCCAGAAGGGAGATGCCTGCGCTTATAACTGATCTTTCAGGTTACGCAACCAGAAGAACTGTCCAGCCCAAGGTTTCAGGAAATGCATGGATGTTTGGGCCTGCTTCCATCAGTCAAGTCTAGTTGCTAGAAAAATTATGTTGCCTGAGAAGGAAGTGTACTTCATTACCCTCCCTGCCGCACCTCCAAGTGCCCAGTGTGCCCAAGGTCAAGGCTCTGGCAGATTCAGTGCTTGAAAAAAGGGCCTTCTTCCTGGTTCATTGATGACCATCTCTTTGGGATTCCTTTAATAAGGGTAATAACCCCAGACCTTTTATGAGCCAGTCATCTCCCCAAAGCCCCACCTTCAAATACCGTCATGGTAAGGAGCAGCTTTCAGTGTGTGAACTTTACTGTGACACAAACATTCAGCTTTACAGAAGCACCAACTCCCAAAGTTACTGTGTTGTCCATTTAGAGGGCAGTAGCCGAACAGCATGGCTAAGCCAGCTGCCATCAGGTACGGAGCCAACAGTTCCTGTCAGGCTTACTTTTCTCACCAATCCAACCCAATGTTTTTAAAGAAACCCAGCTTGGTGCTGGGTTGCCATGGAAATGGCTTCCTGATTGAACTATGTTCCCAACTTCTTTTTTTCTGAACAGAAATTAGCCATGTAATTTGGCAAGCAATCTTGCTCACTTGATGTAAAACTTACAACTTCTAGGAAGGAGGAAGGCACTTGACCATGTTTTTGTGGTCACTTGCAGGGTACCATAATTTTTCATTTGCAATTTCTCTTTCATTTTGTCCTTTCAGTCTTGAAGGGAAGAATTTGAAATGGGCTGCTGATGTCATCCCTGAGCTCTGTCTTGACGTCTTGGTCAAGTTGCATGCTCACCATGTGCCAGCTACTTTACATATGTTATCTTTTAAAATCCTCATTATAAGCTGATTGGGTAGATACTATTATTAATCTACTTACAGTATGAGGACACTGAGGCTTCATGTTGGCCGGACTCCAAAACTTGATTCCAAAATTTGCCCACACTTGACCTGTCCTCCATGGTTTAGATAATGTTTGTCTTTCAGAGTGTCAAACCTTCTCACACCCACCTAAGGGGCTACCCTTCCGAGCCCTGATTTCTGGATTCCTAGCTCTGCTGTTTTCTTCAAGGTGGGCTGATAATGCCCTTCCCCTGATAAGTCTTCGTCTACTTCTTGGCATGGTGAATATTTTGCCTCATATGACAAAAGGGGCTTTTTGGTGCTAATGAATTAAGGATATTTAAATGAGGTGATCATTGTGGATTATCTGATTTGCTCAGTGGAATCACAGGGGGTCTTGTGAAAAGGAGGCAGGAAGGTTGGAAGGACAGAGAGGAGATGTGGCCACAGAAGCAGAGGTTTTGAAGATGGACAAAAAAGTCATGAGCCAGGGAAAGCAGGTGGCCTCTGGATGCTAGAGAAGGCAAGAAAACTGACTTCCCCTGGGCCTTCAGAAGGAGTGCAGCTCTGCTCACACCTTGACGTTAGCCTGTACGACCTGTTTTGTATTTTCAATCTCTAGAATTATACAATAATAAACTTGTTTGGGGCAAGTCACTTGGTTCATGGTGATTTGTCACAAGAGCCACAGGGGACTCAGTCTGTGTTGTGAGTTCTTTCCCTGCATCTGCATCTATTGCCATCTGCTTATCTGGAAGCATTTAATTCAGGTCAGTAGATGAATTGTGAGCACTAACTATAGTTTTGAGCGTGTTGCCTCTGTGGGAGGCAATGCATACCTCTACCAGAGAGAAAACACAACTAAGTTTTTGCGTTTCTAGAAGTTCCAGCCCTAAGCCTTGTACGAAAAAAGTGAAGCCAGCCATGGTGGTGCACACCTGTAATCCTAGCACTCTGGGAGGCTGAGACAAGTGCATAGCAACTTCAAGCACAACCTGGGTAATTTAGAGAGACCTTGTCTCAAAGAGGATGATTGGCAGCTTAGTGCGCAAGCCCTGGGCTTCATCCCCAGCACTGCTCAAACAAACAAACAAACAAACAAACAAAAAAACTAACACAAAACAAAACACAGATAAACTTAGTAAGCTTTTACAAGTGAAACTAGAAATGGAAGTTCCTTGATTTTTAAATGAATGGCAGCCATGATAAAAATTTCTTCAAATTTAACTCCCAGTGATGAACAAGCGGGAGAAAGGGAAGCAGCGCAGCTCAGAAGATGTGGCAGAGAGGGAGAGCAGGTGAGAGGCTGGAGGAAGATGAAGACTGTTGAGATCAAGAGGCTGGGAGGTGCTGGGATGGAGCAGGGCTCGGTGAACTGCTCTTACCGCACTGGCCTCTGTGAGTTATGATCTCTTATCCCTGCCTTTGAACGGATTTAAACAATCTAACCATTTTCCTAATGCCTGAAATAGCCTTTATCCTTATACCTTATTGCTTGACTCGGAAAACAAAGTGGGCAACAAAGGCTTAGAATGATTAAAATTTCTGCTCCTGACACCAGGTATGGGTCATTGGTGACAGGCAGCTTGCCAGGAGAGGTTTGCCCTGTCCCTAGACGTGCCAGCCACATCCCTTTAACATGCAATTCTCAGAGACCACTTGCTTCAGAGTTACCGGAGCATATATTAGGATTTTAAAATCCATCGCAGATCCCTTGATTCTTATGTCACCCATGACTTGAAAACAGGCTAGTTTTTCTCTTTATTTGATAAAAGTTTTTCAAAACATTAAATGAGAAATTTTATGAGCTTAATTAATAAAGCACGAAGTTTGGGGCCTTGGTACACCTAGACTGAAGTAACTGATTCTTATGGTTAACTTTCCTGTTCTATAGAGTACAGAACAGTCTGGATCAAAGGCATCTCGTATTTGCCTTCTATTAACCATTATTAGGAATAATAATGGTAGGAATTTTATGGCATCTTCCCCATACAACAACTTCAATAAATTAAAATTTATTATCCCTCTGTTCAACACATCATATCAGATCTTATACAACCCTTAGTGTACTGCTTGATAGTGTGTGGCTCTAAAGAGCTCAGTGATGGAAAAATATGGGTGGACTTTGCCTAGAAAACTTTTGGGAATCAGAGTAATCCATAATAATAAAGCGACTCTTGTGCAAGGTGTTTCCCTACAATCTGATGCTTGGTGACCTAAATGTCAGCAATATGGTTGTTTTATAACTTAATGTAGCAATGGAAACTAATCTTTCTAGCAGATTTTTTTTTTGGTGTGTGTGCTGTACATTACCGGCATCACCTAAGCTGTGAAGAAATTCTATAAATAATTAACTAAATGCATTGTAAAGATGGGCACTAGATAATGTCCCTGCCTGGAATGGCAGGAAGCTCGTACAATTTTTCATACTTTTTTTTAATGCAAAGGAAATCAGCTTGATTGGGTAGCGATAGGCAACTCTGGAAAGAGCTGGGTATATGGAAACTAGGCCTATACTTGTGTTTGGAGGATGTGAGTTGCACATCAAAAAGTGAATGAAAAATGGTGAGTGGCAGACTTTTAAAAATTGACATTGCAAAGAAAGGTTAGCACATGTAATCTTTAATCCTTTGCAGATCCTGGATCCATATTGCATATGGTACAATCTCCAATCTAGAATTAAAATGTATTTTTATGTCAGTATTTTGAATATGCTTCTTGGGAGAACAAATAGATAACAGAGAGAAACTTGGGATCTCATTCATCTTACAGTGAAGCATTCTCGGCAGAAGACAAGGGGAGAAGAAAGGGCTCTGGGAGCTGTGGGAATTTGACTTGACCTCTAGCTCAGTAACTTAGTTATTAGACAATGTGCTGCAGCACAATTTTCTCAACTTGATTTCATTTCTAAAATGGCCAAAAAACCTACTTTATAGAATTGTTGTGAGGACACTGAATATAACATGCCAGGCCTGATGTTGGTCCTCATTAGTTGGCGGTGACAACCATGCTCTTTGGCATTATCATTCTTTAAGCCGACCTTGTAGAAGCATTTAAAGTAATAATTAACACCTAATGCTTAGGACCACATCAATTACACAAAATGCATCCTTATTTATTTCCACAGAGAATGGATGAATCACTTTATTCATCTTTGTGGCCACTCTCCCTTCCATAGTTGCCTGGGGCTTATTGCCGTGTAGTAGTTACAAGGGTTATGGTTGAGTTGAGGTGAATTATAAACTTTGGCAAAACGACTTCTTCACGGCGGGTGGGGGAGTTGGGTTCTCCCCTTTGAATAGACTACAGTTAAGTGGCGAGGCCTGAAATAAGTCAACAGGACTATTATGTTCATCTGTTTACCTGTAATTAAGATGCACAATGGTTCTTTGAAATACATACACACCAGGCGTCAGTGCTCCTGGCAGAGAGACTTTGGGAACTCATTTGGTTTTCCTTTATATTTTTTTAAAATCAGAATTGCCAGAGATACCTGTGGGGCCTTCTAGTACCAGGCCTCAGACTTGATTTAAACTAAAAAGGGGTTAGCTGGAAGCACTTTGTATTACTAGGGCTCTTTGGCTCCCAGGAGAGATGACAAGTGCTTCTGGCCATGGGAAGAGGATAGGGTGGTAGTTACATATGTGGCCTAGATACCAGTTAGTCCTGGGACTGAATGCAAGCTCTGTGATATATTAGCTGGGATAATAGCCTAACTACGTAACTCTCCCAAGTCTCGTTTTTTTCGTCCGTAAAGTGGGTGTGATGATACTGGTATTTGTCTTCTAAGCTACAGGGAGGTTAAATGAGATAATGTAGCTAAGGTACCCAGCAGCCTGCTAGGAGCCTAGGAAAGCTTGTTGTTCATTGTTATCTGTTTCTCCCCAGGTGGAGCTGAATGCCATCCTCTGGGTGACGTGGCTGCAATATATGGATTCATTGCACTGCATCCTATACTTGCAGCTCTGCTCGCAATGGCTAAATGAGAACGTTAACCTTTAAAACTGAGACTCTCCTGAGAACAGGATAAAAGCCACGAACTCTATACCAAGGAAATGCACATGCACTCCCTGCTGTGTGTGTTTGCGTGTGTGTGTATGTGTGTGTGTAACTAGGTATTGAATCCAAGGCTTTTGTACTGACCTACATGCCCAGCCCATTTTAAATTTTCTAGCCAGGGATATAGCTCAGCGGCACAAATGCCTGCCTGGCAAGTGCAAGGTCCTGAGTTTGATCCCTGGTACAAAATAAATAAATAAATAAACTTTCTATTTTGAGATAGGGTCTCCCAAGGCACTAAGTTGCCCAGGGTGGGCTTGAACTTGTGATCCTCCTGCCTCCGCTTGCCAGAGTGCTGGGATTACAGGCGTGCACAATCACATCCCTGCTCAGTACCTACATTTTAAGAGTTCCTGGGGCCCTGGAGCCGTGTCTGTGGGACTAGGTTTTGGAACCCTTGACTTGGAAGACTGATTATAGGAGACTAATGAAGCACTTACGATGCACCTTTGCAGGATGTAAAATTGCAGTGGCAGTTGCTACTTCCCATTAGCCTTTGCTTTCTGGAAGCTGAATGTGCTGTAGGCTGACCCCAGTCTTCTCCTGTAAGTCATAGCTCTTCCAGGGTCATAGTCTAGGTCTTCTGTGCAGGGTAAATATCTTTTGACTATCTTTCCAGCTTCCCAGTGGAAGGTCTGTATGCTCAGATTAGAATACCCGTAATAAAGAGAGCTGGTTTAAGGCTCTTTTCTCAAGTGAGAAGCACTTCAGTAGTCAAGTTCAGGCAAGTAGTCCAATGAACCCCTTAAGGGAATGACTGAGTCAAATCCTGAATAGTATACATTGTCCTCTTCTAGTGGCCATTAAATGAGTCTAAATAAGTTACTTAGATGAATAAAATAAGAGAGGATAGAAGGGAAAAAGTATAAAACATTAGTGAAAGAAATTGAAGAAGACACAAATGAATGAAAACATAGTTTATATTTATGGATTGAAAGCATTAATATTAAAATGTCTATACTACCCTGGGTGATCTACAGATTCAATGAAACCCATATCAAAATTTCAGTGACATTTTCTACATAAATAAAAAATCCTAAAATTCATATGGAACTACAATGAACACAAAACAACCAAGGCAATCTTGAGCTGAAAGAACAAAACTGGAGACATCACATTAGCTGGCTTCAAAATATACTATTGAGTTTTAATCATTGGAAAGTATGGTATTAGCATACAAATAGACACACTGACCAATGACAGAGTAAAGAGCCCAGAAATAAATCCACTCATTCATGATTTTCTACAAAGTTGTCAAGAAAATGCATGGGGAAAAGGACAATCTCTTCAACAAATGGTTGTGAGACAACTGGATATTCCTATGTAGAAAAATGAATTCAGACCTCCACCTTACACCATATTTTAAAAAAACCAACTGAAAATTGTTTAAAGACTTAAATGGAAGACTTGAACTGTAAGACTATTAGAAGAAAGCATAGGAAAAATGCTCCGTGACATTGATTTGGACAATGCTTTTTTAAAAAAAAATATGATCCTAAAAACATAGACAATGAAAGCAAAAATAGATGAGATCCCATCAAGCCTAAAATCTTCTTCACGGCCAGGCAAACAATCAACAGAGTGAAAAGCCACACTATGAAATAGGAGAAAATATTTGCAAATGACAATCTGATATGGGTTTAAATATCCAAAATATTTAAGCAACTCAAACAACACAAGAATAAGTAAACAACCCAATTAAAAAATGGTTCAACACACACACACACACACACACACACACACCCCTGAATAAATATTTATCAAAAGAAGGCATACAAATGGCCAGCAGGTATGTGAAAAGTCTTAACAATAATTGTCAGTGAAATTCAAATTTAAACATCACTGAGATATTACCTCATATCTGTTAGAATGACTATCATCAAAAAGAGGAATGATAACAAGTATTGGAGAAGATGTAGAGCAAATGGAAACCTTGCACATTGTTGGTGGGAATATAAATTAGTACAGC
This sequence comes from Erethizon dorsatum, assembly GCA_028451465.1. NCBI lineage: Eukaryota > Metazoa > Chordata > Mammalia > Rodentia > Erethizontidae > Erethizon > Erethizon dorsatum. Next base: position 106,112,427 of record CM051822.1, read on the forward strand.
CATTATGGAAAATAGTTTGTAGGTTCCTCAAAAAGTAAAAATAAAGCTATCATATGATCCAGCAATCCCATTACTGTGTATATATCTAAAGGAAATAAAATCCATACGTCAAAGAGATATCTCCTATGTTCATTTCAGCACTATTCACTATAGGGAAGCTATGGAATCAACCTAAGTATCCATCAATGGATGAATGTTTAAAGAAAATGTGACATATATACATGTTGCATATTTCTCAGCCTTAAAAAAAAGGAAATTCTGTCATTTGCAGTAGCATAGATAAACCTAGAAGACATATGAAAGGAAATAAGCCAGGCACAGAGAGAAAAATACTGCATGATCTCAACTTATTTGTAGAATTTTTAGAAAACTGAATTCATGAGAGCTACCAAGATGGATATCAATGTGGTATTTTACCCCTGGAGGCATGCCCAGAGCATTTCAGAGATATTACTGCAGGTGTTACAGTACATCGACATAAAAAAAGGAAGGATCACTGGTGTTAACATGGTGTTGGCCATTTACAAAACACTTTCAGCTACTGCCTTTCTTACAAGCAACTCTACATGAGCAGTGAGACAAGTACCACTGAAGAGGCCCAGTGTGAAAGGCACACACTGAACTCTCAACCATGACCATCTTGGCCCTGTCCCTCTCCATGAGGAATTCAATCATGGCTGAATCTTTTTATGTCCGGAGAATTCACCCAATAAAATGTGATTAAGGAAAAAAAAAGAAAGAAGAATAAAGAACTCATAGAGGTTGAGAGTAGAGTAGACTGCTGGTTAGCAGGGACTGAGGTTGGGCAGATGTTGGTTAAAGAGTAACAAAATTTTAGTTAGATAGGAGGCGTAACTTCAAGAGATCTGTTGTGTAATATGGTGGCTATAATTAATAACAACATATTGCATTCATAAAAATCACTGAGAATAGATTAAGTGTTCTACCACAAAATAATAAGTACGTGAGGTAATGCACGTGTTAATTAGTTTGATTTCACCATTCCGCAACATGTACCTATATCAAGTCAACGTGTAGGAGATAAATACTAGACAATTTTTATCTGTCAATTAAAATAAGTATTTGTTCACAGAGACAAGGACACACAATAAAAAAAAAATCACTGAGGCTGCCGTGAGGAGGGCAGACCAAGGGGCACTAAGAGTTGAGGCCAGGAGACCAGTGAGGAGGCTACTGAGCGGAAGACAGGTTGGGATATATTTTAGTGATGGCACCAGCAGGACTTGTCCAGAGATCGTAAATGGGAGGTAAGGGAAAGGAAGAGCCTCTATTCCAGATTAGCTGAGATGGCCCTAGAGGCCACCTGATCCTGTGGGGTGCTGGATAATCTTCACATGTGGGTCATCACACTGCAGGACTGGGAGTCCATGCTTCACAGCAGTATTTGGGAGATTCTGGACATGATAGCAAACACCTTCCTAGAGTGTGTGGTGTGTTGTCTTCCTGGGACACACGCCTCAAGTTACTTCTTGTTCTCTTCTCTGGATGCACAAGGAGAATCAATTCTTTTTCTCCAAAGACTGAGCCTTTCTCTTCTTCCTGAGAAATGAATATATTCCCTTGAGGGCCAAAGAAAGTCTTTCACATGCTGGCCTTTGCTGGTGTCTCCTATTTGCCTCTTATGTCATAGTCTCCCTCTTAATGTAGATATCCCTGCCCCACCATTCACTATGCACACACTTGCACAACTGATCTCTGTGATAGAAGGATTGATAGTCTATGCTTGTCTCTGTCTGTCTCCCTGGCACCTGCCCCAGCTCTTTTTTTTTTTTTATGTGTGTACCGGGAGTTGAACTCAGGACCTTGCACTTGCCAGCAGATCCTTGTGCAGCTGAGTGATATCACCGGCTCTTTTTTTCCTTTATGTGGGTACTGGGAGTCAAACTCAGGACCTCGCACTTGCCAGGCAGGGGCTTATGCCACTGAGCCATATCACTGGGCCCCCAGCTCTTAAGTGTTCAGGGGAAAGCAAAATTCTCTCTCTCTCTCTGTTTTTTTTTTTTTTTTGGTTTCTTGAGACAGGGTCTTGCTCTGTAGCCCAGGCTGGGCTTGAACTCATAATCTTCCTGCCTCAGCTTCCCAAGTGATGGGATTACAGTAGTGTGCCACCATGCCTGGCTCAAAAGCTCATTTTTATGAGTTTCCTCACTAGTTTGTATTCAAAAACTTAATTTTTTAAATTTTTTTTTTTTGTGGTTTTTTTGAGCCAGGGTCTTGCTATGTAATTCAAGCTGGCCTTGTACTCACTACATAGCCCAGGCTGGCCTTGAACTCATGGCTATCCTCCTACCTTGGCCTCCTCGGTGCTGAAGTTATAGGCATGTGCCACCATGACCCACTCAAAACCTTTATTAAATGCTTTTATTAAGAATGTATTTTTACATGCATGAATAGATTTTAATGATACCTAAGTTCATATAGCAAAAGGGGAAAGTCCCCTGGGTATGTACATTGCCACTTTCAGAGGTAAACATTCTTCATAACTTGCTGTTTTGTAACCCAGAACTTTGTGGATGACAGCAATTGCTGATGTAACTCAAGGGTTAGGAGATGACCTTGGCAATGGAGGAATCAGCATGGAATTGTCCACTTCTCCGAGTAAGGAAGTGGGTTCTTGTCCATTCTCTTGCATCTGTCTGTTAATCAAGATATATCAGTTTGGTGCTGGGATTTAATACTCTCTAGCAGCCATGGATCTGCCCTGCAGCGATGACAGCAGAACTAAGGTTCTGGTCCATGTTGAACAGGAGAGTGAGCTATACTGAGCACAGTCACTGGCTCAGGAGCTTATAGTTTAGCTCAGGGGATGAGAAATAAACAGATGAGAAGAAATTTGACAATGCCAGTGGCCTGTACAGAATGCCAAGGTATTGGGCAGACTTTTTCTCATGCTCCACCAAAGAGGGCAATTTGAGGTGAGTCTTGGATGGTGGACAAGGTTGCAGATGAAAAGAGCTAGAGAAGGAGAAATCCTGTCACTAGGATACAGGCCAGCCAGGAGGACAAAATTTGTAGAGAGGCAGGTAAATTGGATGGAGCCGGGAGAAGACTTGAATGTCAGACTTGGATGTCTGTCCTGTAAATCATGAGCATTGAAGGCTTGTGAAAAATTCATCTGAAACAGAGCCCAAAAGGCCAAAGTTACTTTAAGCCCACAGAAGATAAAGCAAAGAGGGGAGCTATTAGAGGCCTGCAGATTCATGAAGGATTGCTGTAGACTTTGAAGGTAAATCTCCTACAGCCAAACATGCATTGCCTCTCCTTGTTCGGATGTATACACAAGGCCAGCCTCGCCCCTGCTTGACTCTGCAGCCCCATCTCTCACCATTCACCACTCACCTCCTCCCCCTTAATGTTGGCCCCCTCATTTTCCCAGTGTGCTGGCTTGCTCTTATCTTCACATGCCCACACATGCTAATCCCTCTTCCCTAAGGCCCATCTCTCCCCATCCTCCCAGCACCTGGCTCTTTCCTGCCTGCTTTTCTTTATGGCTTGATGTTTTTACTCCCTGCCACTTCCTCCAGGGAGGAGCCTCTTACAGGTGCCCTAACATCTCCTCAGCTACTTTATTGCACTGCGGTGTTATTACCTGTATACACAGGTACCCTCCATTGTGTCACAAGCTCTTCAAGGGTGGGGACCTTATTTTATTCGTATTTTTAGGTATTGAATCTCAATACCTAGCCTGTAGTCACTCTATAAATTCTTGTGAAATACATAAGGCAAATTAATTTTCATTTTTTTCCTCCAAGAAACTAACTTTCACTAAAGTAAGTGCCCTGCATTATGAAGTGTTGTGAAGGACATAAGTCATTCTCAAGTGTTGGGCTCTGGTACCTCAGTGTGTTGTGAACTCTTCTCAAGAGAGTCAATGGATTTGGACCAACACTTAAAATATATTTTGTATTATAATAATAAAAGGTATATTGTTATGGCAGTGTTGACCAGAGGCTCATTGACCTAAGTGGAGTATTTGAAGTAAAATAGCTCTTGCCATGATCTTTCTTCAGAGGAAGAGTAGGATGCTTAGTGTACCAGAACCAGATGTAGATGTGAGCATATAAGAGAACACAGTTAAGGTAATAAATATTTTTGTTCAGATATATGGTCCTAAAGGGAAGTCAAAGGAATATCACATTAAATGTAGATGATTTTTATTGGTTGCTTGAAAATTCTACTGTAATCTTTAATGTCATTTTGAGTCTTTTACTCTTTAAGCTTTTGCAAATATTCTGGATGGGAACCATTGCCTTAGAAAGAATGACCAGGCTACAGTTAGGGGAAGAAACTGTGGGAGATGTTAGTGGCCTTTTGTTGTGTAAGCCTAATGCCTGTTTTTAAAGTGAGGATACGATGAAAAGCCAAGGACAGCTTTCTTTGTGTTTTTATGAAACTGTCACCTTTGGAAAGTTTTATAAATATGTCTTGCATTCCAGGTTATTTAATCATTTCTCAATAGCAATCACTCTTTGGTTCATGGTATTCATGGGTTAATGATGTTCAGAGTAATAAGAAAAAGGATGTTGACAATGAAATCACTGTATGAAAGTTTCTGCCTTTTATAAGTTACCTGAAATTGCACCAATGGTTGGATTTTAATCATTTAGTGACCAGCTGATTTTCATATACTATCTTTTCTATATTTTTAACCAATGCTGTGCCTGCTTGATCTTTAGCATCTGAGCTAAAATCCCCAACAATGGTTTTGAGTTAAACTTCTCCTTGTAATCATTGACATTTTTGTTAAACAGGCTTCAAGATGCAACCAAATTTTGGTGGAATGTTCCTTCTGTTACTATGTAGCATTCCTCTTTATTCTTGTTAATGATTTTTACTATAAACTATATATTGTACTATAATTGTACCATGAAAGGTTTGGTTTAGTATTTTTATAGTCTATCTCTTTTGAATCTTTCTATTTCATTTTGTTCTAAGCATGACTTTTGTAGACAGAATCTACCTTGATTAAAAAAAATTTACAAATGGACAGTCTATTTTAAAAGGTGAATTTAATCTATCTACATTTAGTATGATTTTTTAATATTTAATGTTATTTTAAACATCTTATTTTATATTTTCTGCTTAGCATCCTTTTTTTATTCATTTATTTTCCATCCTGCCTTCACTCAGCTGATGAAGTTTATCAGTGTTCCTGCTCTTCTCCTTTGCTAATGTGGGTTGTAAATTGTGCATTTCTTCCTTTGTTACCCCTAAATGTCCAAATTTAATACTTTAATTTTTCTATAAAATTCTAAAGTGTTCAGTCATCTTCATGTAATGGTTATTGGCAATTTGGTACATTCTTTTCAATGTATTTATTATGTATAATCATGTCTTCAGGCAACAATATAATCATATCATACTACGCGTAAACACAAACAGATACTCTGTTGTAGATGTCTATTGTTTTGAGTATTTTGTCATCTACATTTGTTTGTTTGTTTGTTTGTTTGTTTTGAGATAGTTTTCCTTTTGCGTCAGCAAACTGATCTATTTGAGTGAGAGTTACCACTGAAAGGAATATTTACTTTCCACCTGGGTCTCTTTTGGTTCTCTGAATGTTTGTGTGTGCATTCTGTGTAGACGTCCCTCGTGAGGGAAGGGCTGGCCCTCAGCAGGTAGAAAGTGAGGGGACACACACACGATGTCCTGTTCCTGCAGCTCTCAAAGGAGGACAGAAGGAATATTAGCCTATTGACTTTGCCCTGGCAGAACAGGAAAAAAGAGAGTTGGGTGTTTTCACTTCTTCATTCTGGGCGACTTTACTTTTATTCGCATACTTTTTGTACTTTGTTTCCATGAAAAAGAATGAGTAAAAGTTTTGGAACCTCTGTCTTTATTTCTCCTTTAAATGAACTTTATTGTGTATATTGAGGTTTACAACACGATATTATAGGATACATAGAGAGAGTAAACTGTTTACTGTGGTGAAGCAGTTGAACATATCTATCATCTCACGTAGTTACTTTTTTGTGACTACAGCAGCTGAATTAGGGATTTAATCCCTAATTCAACACAGTGTTATCAGCTTCACTCCTCATGTTGCACACTGGATGTCTAAACTCTTCATCCTATGTACTTACTATTTTGTAACCTTTGACCTACATCTTCCCATTTTCTCTCATCCCTGCTGCCCATGATACCCAGGGTTCCATACTCATTTCTGAGTATTTGACATCTCTTTTTCCCCTTTGGTTTTTATGGGGGGTTTGTTTTGTTTTTTGAGACGGGGTCTTGCTATGAAGTTCAGGGTGGCCTTGAGCTTACTGTGTAGCCCAGGCTGGACTCAAACTCCAGGCAATCCTCCTGTCTCAGGCTCCTGAATTCTGGGTTTACAGGTGTGCACTGTCATGCCCAGTGTCTTCTTCTTCTTTTTTTTTTTTTCTATTCCGGTGTAAGTGTCTGGCTTATCACAAGACAGGAGGTAACAAATGTTAGCAAGGGGATGGAGAAAAGAGAACTTTGGTTCACTCTTGGGAATATAGATTGGTGCTGCCATTATGGAAAACAAATGAAAGCGCCTAAAGAAATTAAAAAGAGGACCATCACACAATCCAGCAAGCCCATTTCTAGGTATATATCCAAAGGAAATGAAATTACTACCCCATGAAGATATGTGTACATCTGTACTCCCATGTTTATTACAGCCTTATTCCCAACAGCCCAGATATTCAAATGAACAAATGAATAAAGAAAATGTAAGTGTCTTAGTCACTTTTCTCTTACTGCTGAGACAAAATACCCTGCACCCAGAGTTAAAGGAGGAAAGGTTTATTTAGCTCACAGTTTGAAGAGGTTTCAGTCCATAATCGGCTGGCTCTAAGACAGGGTGGCATGACAGACAGGGATTGCAGAGGAGAAACAATTCATGGGGGGGGGGGCAGAAGGTAGCAAAGCAACAGGGACAACCACAGCTCTTTCTATCCCTTATTTGTTACCCAGGCTACTTAGAGTGGGTAGCACTCACACCCTTAATCCTAGTGCCCTTGCTCCTAGCATTGAACCATGAATCAATTCCAGCATCACATACTCTAGATCCAGCCACCTCTGAATAAGCCCCACCTATGACTGAATGAGGCTTTGCGGGGACATCTAGATACAAGCCCTAGCAGTAAGATACATATATCTGTCTGGAAAAAGGAGATTTGACATCTGCCACACCATTACACTAAGTGGAATAAACCAGATCCGGAACCCCATATTTTGAATGTCTAAAAATGGGTAGGATTCACCATCTTAAGGTGATTCAAAGAGATATTTTAACTGGATGACTGAGAGGTGGATAAGTTGGTTCCTTAGCAAGTTCTTTTTTTTTTTTTTTTTTTTTTTCCTGTGGGTACTGGGGGGTCGACCTCAGGACCTCGCGCACCAGCAGGCACCCATGCCGCTGAGCGATATCACTGGCCCCTTTTTCGTATGTGGGTTCCGGGAGTCGAACTCGGGCCCTCACGCTTGCCGGGCAGGCGCTTAAGCCACTGAGCCATCTCACCGGCCCGCTTAGCAAGTTCTTTCTTGTGGAGAGATCCTCAGATATTACATATCCATGTTCTATGACGGAGTCAGCTGTAGCCAGCAATCCCCAGCCAAATGCCCTAACAGAGGGCATCTAAATGCACACCCTGAAGTTTTAAGTGTTACTTCACAAGCTCATGATGACAGATGGATACAATATTTTGGACCCATCCTTGAGACAAAGAAAGACTGGGTGGGAGGGGTGCAGGAAGGTTGTGAAAGAGGTGCCAGAGGGGCACTTGTTCCAGGTGCACGCTGACAGGAAAGTAATTGGGATGGAGACAGGATGGTGGCAGGGGAGCAGGTGAGCCTCCAGCCTGGCAGCCAGGCCAGGACAACTTGCTGTCGGTAATATCAAATCTGAATTTGAGATGAGGCAGCTGGACATGAATGAAGGAGGAGAGAGAGTGAGGAACAAGGCTCTGGAAGAAAGCCAGCAAAAGCAGTGGTGATGGAATCTACTTCTTGGCTCCAGAAAAGCACGTCAAGAAGAAAGGAGGGAGAGGACCAGGAAGTGGCTTGGACCAGACGAAGACCTCTCAGCGTGGAATAACAAGCTGTGGGCAGTGACTTTGTGCACTACCAGGCTGAGGATGACTGTGGGGAGTTGAGCAATCTGCATTGGCATCACAAACAGGAAGCTGCCCCGATTCCTCTACAGCCTTGGCCACAGTCATTGCCACACAAACAGAGCTAATATAACCTGCCCCTTGTACCAGGGTTTCTGGGGTGTGGTGCGTACCCATTAACTGGCAGGCAGACAGTTTGCTCTGTCCTCTTTCCGGAATACAGGAACCTGCAGGTTGTCTCCTGCATAGCTCTGAGGCCAAGTGACATGCCCCTTTCCTGTGGTGGTCTTCAGGCACCTCCCCTTCCCCTTCCCATCACATGTATCCCCACAAACTTAAGACAAAGGAGAAGGAACTGGGAGTGTGCAGTGGGCTTCCTCCTCGGCATGCCTAGCAGTCCCTCCCATGGCTGTGGGGGCTCAGAGGCTGGGAGTGCTGGGGCTTGGGGTGAATTGGACCCACTCATCTGAATCTGGGCATGTGCCTTGTCCTCTCCGAGGCTCTGTCTTCTCATCTGTGGAGGGCGGGAGGGAAGAAAGACTGGATTTGAAAATTTGTTGATGTTCTTGCTAGTTCTAGGATCCTGTATTAAGAGAACCTTTAACTTCAGGTGTGGCAGTTTCTAACCGGAGAAACAAAGAGGTTTTGAAAACTTGCACGTGCTCTCTGGTTTTCAGGCCCATCAATCTGTCTCTTTAATTTTCGTTTTTTTAATCCAAGATGGAAAGAAACTTTGAACTTTTCTGTGATGCTTCAGAAGCCAGATTGATCCCCTAACCATAAATAACTAGGAAAAATTGTTTCAGGGTATCATGGGAGTCCTAGTGAATTTCTTTTACGATATGACTTCCACACTTCCCATAGGAATAGGGTTTCAGACACACTCTGTCACATGAAGCTGCAGGAGAAAAGAAGTTTCAGTTCTTTTGTGTAAAGAAAAATTGTAAAGAAGAATATTTCTAGGGATGATTCATGACTCAAAAATCCTTTGGCAATAGATAGGTGATTGAGTATGATGGGGAGCCAGTTATCATTAATTCGTAATTTATTTAAAAATTGTATTTGTCCTTTAGACTTCTGGTAGTGTTATTGACATATTGAATAAATATAATCTATGGTATAGTAAAAAAAAATTTTTTTTTGTCATTGTTTCTTAAAATTTTAACCAGTGGTGGTATCTTCCCTGCTCCAGGAAGCATCCTGGGCAGGTTGTTCTTCAGAGTACTTTGGTCACTTTAAATCACAGACTAGAATTTTGTCTGCCTGGAGATCAGCAAAGACTTGGGAACTAAGTCCAGGAGCTTGGGCACTACAGTCACCCAGGACCATAGGAGCCTGCTGGCCCAGGAGGGAAGCTGGTTAGAAGCAGGATGGCCTGGGCTGGTGAGATGGCTCAGCAGTGTACGCGCCTGCCTGGCAAGCACGAGGGCCCGAGTTCGACTCCTGGAACCCACATATGAAAAAAGGGCCGGTGATATCGCTCAGCGGCACAGGCGCCTGCTGGCATGCAAGGTCCTGAGGTCGACCCCCGGTACCCACAAAAAAAAAAAAAAAAAAAGAAAAAAGAAGTAGAATGGCCTGATTTGACAGAGCTAGAGTGATAGGTGGAGTGGAAGGCAGAGACCGAGACTGAACCCAGTGTCCATCATGCATAAGAAGACATGGGGTCGGGGCACACCTGGCGATCCTGGGACCCTGATATGAGGCTTGAGGGCCCCAAGGAGTATGGGTGCTGGTCTTCTTAGCAATGCTGGGGAATGGGAGGCTGGTGGCAGGATTTGATTGGCTTAAGAAAAATTAATGCGGGATTTCTCCCATCTGAATGTTGTGGGCAATTTATCTCCATTGCACATGATAAAGATACAATTGTATTATTGTTCTTAAGAATATTTATTGGGAATGCAAATTTTATGACAAATGTAAAATGAAACTTTATCTTTTTTTTTTTTTTTTTTTTGGGTACCTGGAGTCGACCTCAGGACCTCGTGCGCCAGCAGGTGCCCGTGCCGCTGAGCGATATCACCGGCCCCTTTTTCATATGTGGGTTCCGGGAGTCAAACTCGGGCCCTCACGCTTGCCAGGCAGGCGCTTATGCCGCTGAGCTATCTCACCGGCCCTGAAACTTTATCTTGATATCATTTTAAATAAAATTTAACATTTTATCTTTGCTTTAAAAACTGAACCATTTCTTCCATTGTAAAATTAAAAATGACCTGGAACCTAAATTTTGGTCACTAGCAACTTATTGGGCAGATCATTTAATATCTAACATGAAGGACAACTCATGGCTCAGATTATATCGCATTTGGCTGCTGCTCAGTTACTCTGACTGCCTACATTTGTAACAGAGGTAACTCAAAAACTAGATTAAATCCACAAAGCTCTAAAAAAATTAAAAAACAGCCTGTCACTCACACACGTATAACCCAGGTGCATATTAACTACCTCTACAAGTTTCAGAAATCCAGCCTTAAATCTGCTGAAAAATTTTCCTGGACAGCTCCTCTGAGGCTCACTCTGAAGAGACAGTGCATGCCGACCAGTCCACGCATGGCTGAAGCCTGAGGATGTTATTCACAGTATTGCTCCATATCTATTCCCCCTGATTTTTGTGTCTTTTCAGGCTGCTTACTCCAGTCCTTGCTTCCCCACTCCCTGCTAGCTGTGGTTTCTACCTTAAACTCTATGTACAGTTGCCCCAAGAGAATAGAACAATCAATGAAACACTTGACCAAGACTTGATGAGCATCCAAGGTACATTGGACACTCTTCTAGATCAGATTAACTTCCTCACTACCTTGCCAGAGTAATGTTACAGAGCAGACAGGCCTAAATTATGTCTCTTCTTAAAAACAATTTAGGAAAAAAACCTCTGTAATAAAGACAATCCTGGGGAGCTTGGCTAGGGCCCATCCTAGGATCACTGACAACCCTAATGTTACTGCTTCTACTTGGGCCTTGTCTCAGAAGATCACATGTAACATGCTCAGCAAAGATTTGCTGGGGAAACTAAAAGAGGTGGGAAACGTAACAGAAAATGGCCACCCCAGCCAGTATACTTCAGTTTCTTAGTTGCCCAGGTAATAGTGCCTGTTCTAGTTCCAGTTGTTCCTGTCTTTTAAGAAATGGCTGGTCACTGTGATACACATTGTATAAACCAATCCCCATTTGACAAGCCATTCTGCTTTTGTACTTCCTGCTTGCTTATCTCATATAAGCCTTGCACCACCAGAGATCAGGGCCTGATATTTTGGGAATGATGCCAATCAGTGCCCATCAATGTAAAATAAATCTGCTTCCAAATCCTGGGTGTTGTTTTGGTGTTTCTGCTTGCCATTGCAGTCAAACACTTACAAGCTCTGGGGGTAGATATTCCAGAAATGTCAAAGATCACCTTGACAGCATCCTCAACACCCCGATGGAGGTTTGAACTGCTCTGTGAAGTCTCACCCAATCCTTCCAGTCCACTGGCTTCTGCAGAACATCTGGTAGATACCACCCACCATACACAACACCCATAATGTGAGTTCTTTTAGGGGTTTGTTTTTACCTTGTAAGAAATATTTATGCAGGTAATAATTCAAAACAATGTGATGTTCTATTTCTAGACAAGTAATAGATCATGTAGATGAAGATCAAAACTTACAAATGTCTGGGCACTGCAAAACAAATACCTAAGCACTGCCAGTTACCATCTTATAAATCTTTGACTATTATTGATCTAACTCTTATAGATTAAAGCTTGTGGAGGACTTTGTTTTACTTATGTCTTTTTTCTTAGAGTCAGATAGCTTCTGAGGTCTGCAGTACATGTTCCTAGTGCCAGTTTCTATTTAGAGGTCTTGAAGTGTTTGTGTGGTCTTCATCAGTTCTTTTCTTTTCTTTCTTTTATTATTATTATTTTTTTTGGTACCTGGAATTGAACCCAGGACCTTGCGCTTTCCAGGTAGGCACTATGCTGCTGAGCTATATCCCTGGCCCTCAGTTATTTTCTGATATGCCAGTAAATTCTTTCTCCAGTTGGATTGTAAATTCTTTTGGGGAGGACTTGTTTCTTCTTTCTAGTCATTCTAGACCCTTGATATAGTATGTTGAATATGACTATGTTCAATAAATATATGTTCATCCCTATGCCTTCCAATACAGACACACTGTGATTTCCCAACTTCTGTCTTTATAAAACTCATCTCTCACCACTCCTCTCTTCAAAAACTTGCCAGAGGTCTCAATTTCCCACTGAATTAAATACAGAGTCTTCCATGAGCTATTTAAGGACAAGTCTTGCAACCCAAATTTCCTTTCTGTTCTAGTAATTCCTTTATTCACAGGGGATATGTTCCAAGTTCCCCAGTAAATGCCTGAAACCATGGCTAGTACTGAACCCCAGATATACCATGTTTTTTCTCATACATAAAAACTGATGACACAGTGCCTGTCTAGCAAGCACAAGGTCCTGAGTTCAATTCCTGGTACAAAAAAACCAGAACAAAACAAAACAAAACTGATGATAAAGTTTATAGATTAGGCCCAGTAAGAGACTAACAGTAACTAATAGTAAAATAAAATAATTATAACAGTATACTGTAATAAAAGTTATGTGACTTTGGCCTCATTCTCTCCCTTGTTGCACTGTAATTATTATTCTTTCTGTGATGATACGAGATGATACAGTGCCTACCTGACGAGAGGAAATGATGTGAATGATGTAGGTATGATGGTGTAGTGTTAGGCTATGACATAAGGATTACTTGATCACAAGCACTGGAATACTTGATCTGGAACAGTTGATCTGATAGCTAAGTTGCTACCTAGTGAGTAATGTGGCAGGGAACATGTACGGCATAAATATGCTGGACAGTAGGATAATTCTCATTCCAGGCAGGACGGAGCAGGATAATGCAAGATTTCATCATGGTACTTCAAATGGTGTGTAATTTAAAACTTATGAATTCTTTTTTTTTCTGAAATTTTCCACTTAATATTTTTGAACCTCTGTTGACAATGACTAACTACAACTTCAGAAAGCAAAAGTGTGAATAAAGGGAGACTACTCCCAAATGAACTCAATTTGCTGCAGTGATTTGGATTTCTTTCTGGGTTTGCAGCCAGGTCAGCACGCTCAGAGTCTGTATCTCACACCCAGCTGTGCATCAAAATCCGCTGGAAATTATGCATGTTACCCCAATGTTTAAAAAGTTGCCTGTAACCCAGCTACTCTGAAGGCAGAGGCAGGAGTATCACAAGTTCAAGCCAGTTGGGGCAACTTGGTGAGACCCTGTCTCAAAGTAACAAAAATGAAAAGGGCTTAGGATGTAGCTCAGTGCTTTCTGGCTTTAATCCCCAGTACCACCACCACCACCACCACAACAAAAGCCAAACCTGGGGGAATTTTAAATGAAAATGTTTCCAAGCTTTATACCAACTGGGTGTGAAGCCAGGCATTTATATTTTCAACCAGAGCTCTGGTGATTCTTACAACCACCCAGCACCTCTCAGTGGCCTCTGAGTTTGGAGTTGATCATGAGCAACCTCAGGCTGCCACCCCGTGTGGCACTGAAGTGGAATTTAATGAGACCTCACCCTGTGTAAATTTCTCTGGTTCAGTTAGGACAGCTTCCAGAAAGACTTGAATAAAGCAGCTCCTTATCTCCCACATCCCAGGGGAGGGTCCTCTAAACCTTTGGGCCACAAGGTAAAAGGCGGGCAGGTAGTTCCTGGTCTAACCAGGAAAACAACGGTAGAAAAATATGGTTCTCCTTACCACTATTTTATCTCCACTTATCTATTATTTTTGTTTATAGCTGCTACTACAGAGGCACAGCTTAATCAAAGAGTTACAAGGTGATATATGATTAAAACCCCTAAGAAGGAAGCAGATGGAATGGGCTGGGGAAGGTATGTTACCTTTCATGACTCAATTTCCTCCTCGGAAAATGAGGAACATAGATTAGGTGGGCTCTAATTTCTTTTCTTGTACTGGGAAGAAATATCAGCAGACAGACCTTTCTAATAAATCTATTTTGTTGATTCTAACATATATGTCCCCCACACCCAGTTTTTATGTTTTTGAAACTGGGGCATTGTCTTACAGCTGATATACACTTTTAATGTGCTGCTTCTTCCTTTTTCCCTTTTGTTGTGGTTATTAATCCAACAATCTTATATTTAATCCTCAATGTAATATAATGAAGAACATTTGCATTATTTTAGTGGGAAAGGCTTTAGTGTGGGGTTTAACTTTTTTCCCTCCTTCTTGCTTTCTGAGGAAAGAGGAGACAAATCTCTCTTGAGAGAGTAACAGTGTTAGAGAAAAACTACTTTCCCAGGGATTATGTCCTGGGTGAAGTTTTAAAACATCTCCCAGAGTAGTCAGGAGAAGGAGGACAAGAAGGAGGGGTATGGGACCCAAATGTGAGTGTGATTCTTGGGTGTGATTGTGAGCTCCATTTTCCCTTGGAAAAGGGAAAGGCCCCTGCGAGTCTTAGGTGCCAGAAAAGAGGACAGAAGAGATCTTAGTAAAGCCAAAGTCAAATTTTTTTTGTGGGCTGTGACTTGAAATGCATCAGCCACCCAGCTCTGGGCTGCACAGGTCACCCTATCTTTCGAAATGTTACCCTGAGAAGAGGAGCTGCCTTGGTGGAACTGAGGTTGGTGGGGAAGAGGAAGGTGCTGCAGCAGTGCCTGCTTGGTCATCTCCTCTCATCTCCTCAGAGATGTGGGAGCGCAGAAGGCCACAGCCCTCCACCCAGGTGGCCCCTCAGTGAGACCATGTGGGAAACATTTTTCTCAGGCATTGGGAACAAGGAAGGCAATATCTTTAAGAACAAAAAATAGACTAAATCTTATGAGACTGATATTGTTTCCTTCTTTGCTTTATCTGCTAGGAAGGTTATAGTCACAGTTCCAGTTGGAGTGCATCAGCTGGGCACCTATTATAGAGAGCTAAGTTAGGTAGAAACATTATAGGCAGTCAGATAGGGCTGGGCCCTGAGAGAGTCAGTGCAAGATGAAAACTCATTACAACCGTGGCCAGAGGTGCATCTGTTGGAGGTCAGGCCTCAAGATAAAGACAGAACGACCAGGCTTAAGATAAGTGATAACTCCTAGTCTAATAAAGTCTAGATAGTCATCAGTCACCTCAGTGGGTGACCAAGACCCTCAGACTCATCCCTTCCCGAGAAGTTCTTTGTTCTTTCTATGTACACTTGCTACGTGACTTGCTTCCCCACTGGATCTGTATTACCTAAGCAGCTATACTTATAATCATACTGGTTGATCATAGCTTTAACCATGTTGTACCCACATGGTTGTGCTCTATAAAACTTCCCCTGAAAATTGGGGTCCTTGGCAACCCACTCGGGATCCCTTCTGCCTCCCAGGAGCTGTATCTCTCCCCCTCAATAAATATTTCCTACTCTTAACCTCCTTTGTTCCGTAGAATTCATTCCTCAATTTTGGGGAACACAAACTTGGTATATCTGGCGTCTAGCAGGTTGGGAGTTATAATACTCCCTTATATCAGTTGGAAGTCCTATATCATACCTTTTAGTGGAAAGTATTTTTTATGGTATTCCTCAGTTTTATGTCTTAATTTTACTTTGGCTTAATTTTCCTAATGTACTGTTATTTTTCTACTTACACAGTCTTCCTAACCACTTCTCTTCTTTTGCTGTTGCATTGTATGTGGTTTTGAAAATTACATCAAATTGTTTCTGAGCAAGGCAAGGTGTAAACAAGCAGCAAAACATTACAGCAGGTGTTCTCAATCAGAGAATCCAGCCGAGAAGAGCAGTGAGTGTGATCAGGGTGTGTACAAGACCTCAGTCAGACAGTCATGGGTTCGTGTCTGGGGCCCTCCCCACCATCTTTACTCATTAACCACCATCTTGAGAATAATCACATTTCCTCTTTGAGCCTCTTCTTCATCTGCAAAACAGCAATAGCAGCGGTTGCTGCAGCCTGAGTCCTGCCTAGGCAGTGCATGAGAGTGGCTGCAGGTGCAGGGTGCTGAGAGATGTCTGCAGCGCCTCCTCTGCTGCTGGCTGAGGTCTTGCTGGGCGCACGTGCTGGAGAGTAG
The DNA here is from genome assembly GCA_028451465.1 of Erethizon dorsatum. Classification (NCBI taxonomy): domain Eukaryota; kingdom Metazoa; phylum Chordata; class Mammalia; order Rodentia; family Erethizontidae; genus Erethizon; species Erethizon dorsatum. The sequence continues at coordinate 106,128,606 of CM051822.1, forward strand.
AGGTTGTAGTGCTGGCGTCCTAAGGAGGACCCATGATGGTGGTGTGAGTGCTGAGGGAGAAGCTCAGCATGGCTTGTGAGCTGAGGAAGCATAAGGATGAGTGGGACAGGTTGCCAGGGCAGGCCGTAGCCTTGGAGAGGAAAGGCGTCATGGAGGAAGATGGGAGGAAGGAATCGGCTTTCTGAGTGCGTGGGGGCCATGATGGGGGTTGTGGAGAGACTCTGGGTGAATCTCTTCTTGTAGGGCAAGAAAGGGCTAATGGCCACCCAAAGCCCTGGTTCTTGTGGCACAGGACAGGGCAGGACACTGGCATGTCCCCTAGTCCACATACAGCCCCTCGGCAGAGTCCACACTGCCCACATCTTGGGAGTGACCGGAGCTCCCTGTGGCCCGGATCCCTGGAGTTCATTTCATCAAAATCACCATCGAGGTGGCCTCTAAGGCAATGGAAAAACATGTGTTTGTCCAAGTACATCCACCGAGAGGGGTTCGTGTTGGTTATGTATAGTCTGTCAGTTACAGCCTGCGTGTGCACACACACGAGTGCACACGAGGTCAACATACATATAAACGTGTTCCCCCACATGTGCATGCGTGCACATTTGCTCCCACAGACACCCACACCTAAGAGCACAGTGCATCCTAAAACACGTGTACACTCACATAGGCATATGCAAACACACATGCACTCACACACCACACACATGTACATATGTACAAACATATATGCACTCCCCCCATACGTACACACAAGCAACGATCCTCTGGGCTCAGTGCTGAAATGAGGAAGAAGGAAATAGAAACAAAATGATGGTTCCCACTCGCAAAGCTAGCCTGAGAGTGAGAGAGGGCTTTGTGGAAACCATCCACGGCAGTTTGCCTGTTCACTGGCTGCACATAAGAACCCTGTTATGGCAGTGCTGCTCTTTAGCTTGGTGACACCAGTGACACTTCTGTTTTCTTTGGTTTGGCTGACTGTTGTGCACTTGTCATTGCCCTGTACACATTTCAAACCCCTATTTTGTTCCAATTTCCTTGGAGCGACAGTATTTGTTATGGTTTTCACCACCATCCTCCATGCCTATGGCAAAGCTGACTCGATAGCTGTGGATGGGCAAATGAGTGGCCCTGAGCCATTGCCTTAAACCCTGTGTGAACCAGCTCTTTGGAACGGAGGGGCCGTGGTGGTGGCTTCTGTGTCCCCAGGGCCACACCTATCTCTGAGCTCATTTTGGGGCATGGTGGGCCTTGCAGCAAGTTGGGCAATATATCATTCTCCCTCTTTTTAAAAAGATTTAAATTTTGAAATTTTTATTCTTATTAGTGCATGTTTGTAATACATTATGTTTATATTCATTGTGGGGAGTTGGTACAGGTACATAACACATCTTCATTCTTTTTACTTCCCCTTCTTCCCTCCTCTCTCTCTCCAGCTCTTGGTTCCCCCTTTAGAAAAGGCTTTCCTTTTGCATGCTGGGGCCACCTGGGCCCCTCGGCATGGTCCTTGCTAGCAGGCCAGAGCCACTGCCTCAGTCCCCAGGGTCAGAATGAGGGGTTGGCAGACTGAGGGGCTGGCAGAATGAGGGGCTGGTTAGGAGAGAACATGGCTGATGCCCTGCTGGAGTGTGACAGGAGTCATGCTGTGCTCTGCACAGGAATGGTCTCCCTCGTGTCCTCCCTCCAACCCTTCCTGCTTCTGCCTCAAGTGGATTTCCTGGTTTGGAAGGCAAATGCTCCTCATCAAAGGCAAGAAAGGGAGGTGGGCAGAACACCTTGAGTGAAGGAAGGCCAGCCCAGCTGGAAGTCAGAGGGCAGGAGCCCAGTGAGCAGGAGCCAGAAATGCACAGGGAATGGTCTTGAGGGAGGTGACCACATACTCATGCATCTCAAACCATTTACCAGTGTAGGGGCAGGGGTGCCCAGCAGTCATAATACAGATATGATACAGGGGGCTGAGGAATTCACTCCCTTCTACCCAGCTGAGCTCAAGAACTACCCTAAGGCCAGCATGTCCCTAATTATGTCCCTCCACCCACTTGAGCTTGGAGGTCACGTTAGGAGCATTCTATATAACCCCAGACCAAAGCATGCAGTCTCTTTTTCCCCCTCTTGCTCTTGAGCCCAAGAGTCTGAATTATCTGTATGGCACGCAGTGTGCCTTTTTTGTCATCCTGGCACCATTTCTCTGTTCATGACCTTTAAAAAGACATACCTACTTTTCCCTATCAAGTGTAGTTTCGCAGTTCTTTGCTTGCCATACACAAGAACTTGGAATCTAGCCATTGGATCCACCACATGGTAACAGTCATGGCCCTGGAGTGAGAAGTAGGAGCCCCAGCTGCCCCAGGCTGACTGGATGTGTGGTCCCTGCTGGAGGCCCTGCTGTGGAGCCGTCTTCATGCAGACACTGGGGGGAGCCACTGAAGGTTTAAGTGGGATTGGAGGGGGACGTAGAAGATGCAGGGTTAGATGAGATGAAGAGGGGGAGGGTGGCCCTGGCCACCTCCTGGCCCCTTAGAGCTAGGAATGCTCCCAGGGATCTCCATCACTGGCACGGGACATATTCACAGGACACCCCTCCCCCCGACAAAGATGCACTAGTCTGTGGCCAAACAAGAAAATTATACTCCTTCTCCACAAGGCCTATCTTTGACTCTGAATTTACATCACTCCTGCCTGTTTTTGTTTAAATATCCATTAGGTTATGAAATGGCAGTGATGAAAACAGGCTTTAAAAATCTCCTCAATTACTAAATAAAATCGGCAGCCTTGCGCTGTATTTCAACAGTGAAATTTGAAAGTATGCTACCAGTAGTTTGTAAACTCCAATCTGAAAAGAGCAAGTCCACATGGTGCCAAAAGCGTGGAGCCTGAAAGAGCCTCATGCCCACTGCCTTTCTTCCCTTTCTTCAGCTTCAGCTCCCTGGCCTTGAAGCCACATTCCAGCCTCAGCAGCTCCCAGGATCACAGCCTGCTGTGCCGGGGCCCGTGTAGGCCCAGGGCCCCACCCTTTCCCAATTTATTTCACCACACAGCTGGTGAAGGACCCATGACTCATTTCATGTCCCTGTAGCTTCTGCCCCTTGCTCACCAGTCATGCACCCAGCCTCGCTGTCACCATGCTTATGACCCTCGTTTCTTCCTTTCAGACCCACAGCCCTGGAGTCACCAGACACTGTTTTCTTCACCGTCATCTGAGGCAGCTGAATGTGGTCACAGATGCCACAGTTGAGTGGTCATGGGCCTCTTTTTTTTTTGTAGCCTAATCCCAGCTGTCACCTGGCTGTATTATAGACAGCTAAGTTAGATAAAAGTGTAGGCAGACGGAAAGGGCTGGGCCCTTGACAGAGTCAATGCAGAGGATGAGAAGACAGTGCAAATGTGGCTGGAGATGCATCTGTTGAAGGGCAGGCCTCAAGGTAAAGACAGAATGACCAGGGCTACATACCTCCCCAAGGGATAAGTGGTATCACATGGTCCAGTAAAGTCTAGATAGGCATCAGTCACCCAGGTGGGTGACCAGGACCTCCTGATCCATCCCTTCCTAAAAAGGTCTTTGTTCTTTCCATGTACACTTGCTATGTGACCTGCTTTCCCACTGGGTCACTATTACCTAAGCAGCCATACTTGGAATCTTATTGGTTTATTGTACTTTTGACCCATGTTGTACCCACCTCACGATTTTGTTCTATAAAACTTCCTTTGAGGAGTGGGCTTGTTGCCAACCTACTTTTGAGTCTCCTCCTTTCTCTCAGGAACTCTCTCTCTCAATAAATTTTTCCTACTCTTAACCTCTGTTGTTCCTTAGGATTCATTCTTCGATTCTGGGGAGCACAAACTCGGTGTATCTGACATCTAGTAGGTTGGGAGTTATATTTATTTTCTCTGTATCAGCTGCACATTAGTCCTTCAATGTACCTTGGTCAGTGTGTCTTCAGGTGTTGTGATTATCTAGGTTCTCGGTATCCTGAGCAAAGACTTCAGCAGGACACACAGAAGTAGAAGTGAAAGCATAGCTTTTTCACAAGGATACACTCAGGGTGGGAATAGGTCAGTTAAAAGAGCTCAGAGCCCCAAAGAAAGTAGATGTGAGAGCCTATATGTGGTTTCTACAGGGAGGGAGTAGCTCTTTGAAATGGCACAATTCACTCCAATCAGGGGCAAGTCTCCTCTTTTCTGTTGAAAGGGGAGATTTTGTCCTCATATGGATCTTTGAGGGACTATCATGTTGCCCAAAGCCCACGAAGGTGTGTGTCAAAACCACAATGTAAATGAGGTTATAATTAATTATAATTGAGCTGGGGTCACTTTCAGTTAAGACACTCTATAGAGCACGCATCCTCAGGCATAGTTTGGTAGTTAGAGGTAGGTGTTCTTCGTGGTTTTTAGAACCACTTCTTGGGTCTCCCAGAAGCCTTTAGCACATGCACCCTCTTGTCTTTACCAGCCGTGGTCTAGCTGTTAGAACCAGGCACTCTCCGTGGTTTTTCTTGGAGAGCTACCTTACTCTTTTTTCCTCTGACCTTCAGGTTCCCTCCTTTCAGGAATTTTTTCTCTGTACCTCCTGCCAAAAGGGCCTGTCTCTCTTCTCCAGGGCAAATCCCCTGAATGTGCAGGTTAAGTTTTGTTTGGATGGAGACAGTGCGCATGTAGTAAGAGGATTGAAGGCAGGGGCCAGAGGCAGACATGAGCTCTGGGGCATAACAAATGTTACCAAAGCTGCTGGAGAAGATGCAGTCCATCAGGAGGACCAAAAGGAGAGGGCTGCAGCAGAGCTGTCTCCAACACCCCCCTTCCTCCTGGTTCCCCATCACATTTTGTGGCACCTTCAGTTGGTGGGAATGATTCAAACTGGAGCTGGGGGTCATTCTAGTCTCTTTGTCCCCTTTGTCCCTACCTCCCTGACATAATTGGTCCTGGCTTACATTACTGCAGTTACTGTCATCTGTTTTGACAGAGAGCAAGGCCACGCCTCACTCATCTGTGTGCCCCGGATGCAGAGCAAGCCTGGCACACACACATAGGGTTCCATGCACATTTGCCTCGCTCACATGCTCTCCATATGCAGCCAGCCAGAGAGTCCCCTGCAAGCTTTGTTAAAACCTACATTGCGGGCCGGTGAGATGGCTCAGTGGCTTAAGCGCCTGCCTTGCAAGCGCGAGGGCCCGAGTTCGACTCCTGGATCCCACATACGAAGAAGGGGCCGGTGATATCGCTCAGCAGCACGGATACCTGTTGGCGCGCGAGGTCCTGAGGTCGACCCCCTGGTACCCACAAAAAAAAAAAAAAAAAAAAAAAAAAAAAAAAAAAAAACCTACATTGCAGGTGCCCACTCTGCAGCCACAGGTTTTGTAGTACTAAGAAGCTCTTAGCTGATGCTGGTTGTCCAGGGTCCACACTTTGAGAACCAGGGTTTCAGTACATGGACCTGCACCTAAGCTAGTATCAAGGTACAGTCTGGCCCATTCAGAGGGAAATGGCTGTCCCTCATTCAGGGCATCCCAGCAACACAGGGCACCCTAAGATCCATCTGTTTTTTGTGGCAGCTACTAGACTTCTGGTAAATTCCAGTTCATTCTAACCCTGTAGTTGTTTCCACGCATTCTTCTGTGAACCATATTGCACCATCCCCCAGTCCAAGAATTGTGCAGCCATTTTTTAGACCCAAGGACAGATCTGATTTGATCATATCTGATATGATCACACTAACTTGATCATATCTGACTGGGCTAGTTTTTTCTATCTTTCTAGATTGTCATGTATACTGGTGGTCCCTTTAGTTCCTGTTTATCCCTCCCCAGTCATGGGAGGTGTTGATGATGTAGAAAAGCCCTACAGCTGGATTCACCCAACTAGTGACCTAGGCAGATAGCAACCCCCAATATCAGCCCTCTGTGGACTTGTGCTAGAGGCTTGTGCTAGAGCAACTGAACCAAATTTAGTTTAGTAAAAAAACCAGCAAATGCCCCGTTCTGGTCCACTTGAATGGAACACAAATACTTATGAAATGAACTGAATTGGCTGTGCTCAAGCTCATAGTTGCTCTGGTTTGGAGGTGGCCTATTCAAGTCTCCCATGTCTCTTACACACCAGAGTTCATATGTCTGGGATTCGGGGTGATGGAAACCATGATAACAAATGTTTAGAGGTATAGAATAGTTCTTTATAGAATAGTTCTTTATATAGAAATGTCCTAAGTAAGGACCATGACAGGTTTCTTTATCTCTGTAAGAGTTGCTTTTGGATACCATTCAGTTTCCTTGTTCTCATTCTTTGCTCCCAAGCAAACTATTGGTGTATAATTTGGTCTCTCAAGCAGACTAATTCTGGAGCCAAAGCATACTCCTATTGTAAGGGAGTGAATTGGCTTCCTGGTTTACCAATTAGTACCTGAGGAATATAATTAGCATGACTAGATTCCCTAGGATCTGATTGCCCTGGGGTGAGCTGCATCTGGGTGATGCTGCCCTTCCACACCCACTGTCCCCAGACCCTGCCTAGTGCTTGCTTCCTTCCCTTGGTCCTTGGACCCACACTCTGGTTTACCTACTCAGTTACAATCACCCCATGGAGGGGCTGTGCACTGGGCTTCACCAGTCTTACATGCCTTGATGGGAAATACATAATCGGTGATTGTTGGAGAAGGAAAAATGGCTCTTGAGAGCTGAGGGAAATGACAGCTATGATTTTTTTTTTACTTTCCCAGAACCTTGCTGCAGGATGATATAGGGCCTCAAGCCACTTACATTATTCCGGTTGTGTTAGTTTGGATGCAGTGTTGCCATTAAAAATACTCTTTCTTCTTCCAAGTGTGGCCACTTGGCATCTTTTGGAGGACCATATGTTAGGCAAATCTGCACTTGTTCTGATGGCCTGGAGCATTTCCCTTCTCTACTTCCACCCCGAAATGTTTCTGAACAGCAAGATGTCCTATGGTCGGGGGACTCAAGCCTGAGGCCCAAGAGGGGAAAGGGAAGGATTCAGGGCTTAGTGGAAAAATACCAGACTTCAAGTTCTGTCTCTACCACTTTCCAACTGTATCATTTGAGTTAATTTACTTAACCTCCTTAAGCCTCGGATTCTCATCCTGGAGGCAGTGATTGTGTTAATGTGATGTTTTGCTGTTCTACTTGAAGGAGCCCTTCCCGAAACATGTTCTTTTTACTCTGTCACCTGGTTTGTTTCCTGCATAAATCTTAACAGGGTGTGAAACACTTCTCTCTGTTTAGTTATTTCTTGTCTGTTGCCTGTGCTGCCCTAGTCTATAAACCCCATGAGACCAGGTCATGTCCACCTGGCTTTGGCCTGAGCCTTGCTCCTGGAACTCGGAGCTATTTGCTGAGTGAATGGAGGAGTGAATGTATGATCCTTAGCCTGCAGCTGCTGTGTGGATGTGGAACTCACCTGAACAACCCATGCAGGGAGACTTGGTTCTGCTCACACTCAGTGCAGTCTGCAAATGTTTCTGGAAGCACCTACTGTGCGTCAAGCATTGTTCTACACACTACATCAATGAATGAAGCAGGCACAACTTTTTGCCTTGAAGAGCTTGTATTTTAGTGAAAGTGAACAGGTAAAAAATCAAGAAGTGAAATATAAGGAGGCCAGATAGTTAAAAAGGATGAAGAGTGGGGCTGGCTGTGCTGGCAAGGGGAGAGTCAGGAAGGTTGCATGGGGGAGATAATATGTTAGAAAAACCTGAAAGCTTGCAGTTATCAGGGGAAAACAGAGGAAGCAGCAAGTGCAAAGGACCTGAAGTTGGAGTATTGTTAGGGTGGGGAGCAGAAGAGGCCATGGGTCTGGTCATGCAGGACCTATGAACCATGGTGAAGGTGTTGAGCCTTGCTCTGAGAAAGATGGGAGAGATACAAATGGACTTCTGTTTTTTAAGGACCTCCAAGAGTCTGTGAGTCAGTTGCATCTTGGTGAGCATCAAACTCATGCATCCCTCTGCTGGGAGTGCTGTCCTGGACACTATGCCAGTTCTTCCTGTCACTTCCCCTCTGTAAATCCCAGCATCCTCAGCTGGACTTTGCATGATGGTAACCCTGGAAAGCAGAGGCCAGCTGACCTCAAAAGCTGCCTTCCATGGCCAATCTTGCTCTGCCTGGGGCACTGAACAACAGAGAAGCAGCAAGGGACAATGAGATTCATGTGACCCTTCCAGTATGGCAGGAATAGCGTCAGGTGGGGTCATTTATAACTTGGTTAGGAAGATGGGCTCTCTGAGTGCAAAACTGAGTGACATTGTAGATGCCGTATTCATTATGCCAAAATATCATCACAGTGGTAACAATAGCTAACAGTTATGTGGTGCTACTTAACTAGGGCAAAATTAGATTTAGAATCAACCTGACACTTGATAGGAAGCCACCACTGTCACATGGCCGTGTGAGAGGCCAGTGATGGGAAGCCTAAAGGACCCAGCTCCCCTCCCCCTGGGGCTCCTGGTCCTTCTTTCTCCCTCATCTCATGGGCCCTGGTATGTCTGGTCTCATGGCTCCTGGACTCTGAAATCAGACATGCCTCAGAGGTGGGAGGGCTCTGGTTGCTTCTAGGTTTTTGGTCTCCTTCCAGCCTCCCTGGGCACTTGTGTGGGGAGAGACAAGCTTTAGAGAAAGGAGGAGCTCAGCCAGGAGCCCAGTGCAGCCTCAGGACAGAGGACACCCAAGGACTTCAGCGCCTTGTCCCAGGTTGTCTCCCAAAGGGGTAGGCAGATGGGAGGGGAGATGGTGGGGAATTCCTGAGCTGGTATGGAGGAGGTACTCAACCAGAACAGTTCTGCTTCTAGGAAAGGGTTTCATTGCTTTATATAAGAAAAAGCCAAGTGCATCCCTCATGGGTGTGGAGCCTCCAGGGCTTGGTCTCCTTGGTGTTTGCCGTCGAGTGTTATGGGCTCTTGCTTGCCTGGAAAGGTGCTTCACAAGGGGCCCAGATACTGTCTTGCACCTGTAGCAGGTTTCTCTGTCTTCCCGTTGTCCTTCATGGCAGTTCTGTGTTAGTAAGTGCAGCTTTGTGGCTGTGATTTTCCATCCAATGTGCTGTTGAAGCAGGTGCTCCGAAGCAGTGGGAGGGGAGAGGTGGTCCTCGGGGGAAGAGTGGCTGCTGCCTGAGGGCTGCTCCCCTCAGAACCCTCCTCTTCGTGTAAGAAGATACCTTTTGACTTACATCCAGAATATATAAAGAACTCAAAAAAACCAGACCCCAAGTTTAAAGACCCAATACAAAAATGGGCATCTTGGGCCGGTGAGATGGCTCAGCGGCGTAAGCGCCTGCCTGGCAAGCGCGAGGGCCCGAGTTCGACTCCCAGATCCCACATACGAAAAAATGGGCCGGTGATATCGCTCAGCGGCATGGGCGCCTGTTGGCGCGCGAGGTCCTGAGGTCGACCCCCGGTACCCACAAACCCCCCCCCAAAAATGGGCATCTGAAAGGAATAGACACTTCTCAGAGGAAGAAGTACAAACAGTAAATAATTATACGAAAAAAGCTTAACATCACTGCATTGGAGAAATGCAAACTAAAATGATGCTGAGATTCCATCTCACTCCAGAAAGAATGGATACCATCAAGAAATCAACAAATAACAAATGCCAGCGAGGCTGTGGGGAAAAAGAAATGCTTCTCCATTGTTGGTGGAGTATAAATTAGTACAACTACTACAGAAAGCTGTATGGAAATTCTTCAAAAAACTAAAACTAAAGGTTGACCTTGCTATTCCCCTCCTTGGTATCTTCCTGAAAGAGTTAAAAACATCATATCACAGTGATATATGCATACCTATGTCTATAGCAGCACAATTTGTAATAGCTAAATCTTGGAAACACCTCATATGCCCATCAACGGATGAATGGACAAAGAAAATTGGTTTTTATATACAATGGAGTACTACACTGCCATAAAGAAGGATAAACATGAGACATTTTTAGGTAAATGGATGCACCTTGAGAACATAATTTTAAGTGAAATAAATTGGACACACATTTTTAAATATTGCATTGTTTCTCTAGTGTGAGAAGCCAAAATGGTAAATAAGGACCAAAATGGATAATAGATATTGGAAAGAAAGAAGAAAATGTTCAAAAAGGAAGAATCAAGATACATTGTATACAGGTACAAACTCCCTATGATGAATGTGATCATTATGTATATAAAAAGTGTGCCAATGCAATTAATTAAAAAAAGAAGAGAACTTTCTGAACACGAAAACCTTTATGAACCACGAAGGGCCTTTGATAAGATGCAGTAACTGGTGATGAAGCCCATGGTGGTGGCAGGTGGCCGTGGTTCTGTTGTGCTTTCCTGCATGCCTGGGACTGCTGCATCCTTTCTGCTCCACTGCTGGTACCCATTTCCCAATGGGCACACCTACCTAGACTGGTTTTAAAATGACAGCCAGGTTCCCTCCACTTCCTTCATCCTGGGGTTCCCTGCACAAGAAGTTACCAAGCACTGTTATCTTGGGGATCATTGCTGCAAGCCACCATGGGGAAAGGACAAGGTCACCAAAATAACAAAAAGGAGAAAGCCATGTCCTAATTGAGGATAATCACAGAGTCCTCAAGAAGGATGTTTCCTGTAAGCTGAAATGCTGAGGAAATGCTGAGATATATTATGTACAGGTACAAACTCCCTATGATGAATGTGATCATTATGTATCCTCCCTGTCCTCACTGGAATGCAGCCAGAGAGGCTGCCCCTGCTTTTCAGGGAGCCTGCTCTCTGTCTCCCTCCCCCCATTCTGTCTCATCTCTGTCTCTGTCTCTGTCTCTGTCTCTCTCTCTGTCTTGGCTGGACCTTGCTGGTCATTCAAGACTTGGTTTAGGAGCCACCTCTCTGAGAACTGCCACTGCCATCTCTTTCAATGCTTTTCCTATATTTTTATGAATATTTACTGTCCACGTTGTGCTTGTTTTTAAGAGCAGACAGCACATCATTGTAGGAAGCAGACCCTCTCCCCTCTCCCTCACAGTCATCTGTATTCCTCCCACCACTTTTCCCTGCTGTGCTGGAGCAGATGTTGCTAACTGCTTGTGACACTCTTCTTTGATGATCCCAGACCCAGCCTCAGCATCTTCCTCAGGCTGGCACTCCAGGACCCAGGAAGAGCGCAGTGCGTGTCTGGTCTTAGGTGTCCCCCAGCAGAGGTGCAGCTCTGTTCTCTGGTCACCTGATACTTCTCAATTGTTAGACTGACAGTGGGAGCATGAAGCCCAGTGGCCTGCCCCATGGAGACACATCTGCTCTCCCCCAGGGGTGAAGAAGACTTGAGAACACCAAAAAAAGAAGAGTTGCTGGGTAAAGCAGAAATCAAAGCTGGAATGTAACCTTCATGTGGATAAAGCCAGAGGCAGATGTCCAGCCTTGTTTCCAGACTTTTTATGATGGATACAAGGCTGGTTTACGGCATTCTGCTAGAATGAAGCAGAGACTGTGGGTTAATGCACATGGCAGGGAAGACAATGTGTCCTCTGCTGCCCTTGAGGACTCAGCTGAGAGTATGACCCTGCTCACTGGGTGGGAAGACAGAGGCAACCCTGAAAAGCTGGCTTCTTCTCACCAGAACCCCTAACCCTGAAAGTGTCTTGGTACAAACAAATGGCAAGCGACTTTGTTGACAGAGTCCAGGGGATTCTCATAGGCTGGGGCTGCAGACTTGAGGATCCCAAAGAGTGAGGTGATGTTTATGTCACAAACCCAAAGAGAGGGACTGTGAACAAAGTGGGCAGAGGTAGGGGCAGGTTTTGTGCCTTTGCCAAATCCCAAGCATCACACAGTGGGAATGCCAAGGACAAGAAAGCAAGGCTGCATGTAGTCACAAGTGGGTCATTTTGAGGTCACATGTTTCCCAGCTGCTGTGTTATAGAATTTTTTTTTTTTTTTTTGTGGGTACCGGGAGTCGACCTCAGGACCTCATGCGCCAGCGGGCGCCCGTGCCGCTGAGTGATATCACCGGCCCTTTTTTCATATGTGGGTACTGGGAGTCGAACTCAGGACCTCTCACTTGCCAGCCAGGCGCTTATGCTGCTAAGCTATCTCACCAGCCCTGTGTTATAGAATTAGTGTGAGACACAGAACCACAGAAGATGAAGGCCAAAGCAAGTATGGGTCCAGTCTCTGTGGAATCATCCCTCATCCCTTCTACACTAAGGTCACACTGGCAATAATGTTATTCTCATTCCTCTGAGGCTACGTTATATGCACGGGGGCCAATCAGAGAATACTCTGCCAGGACAAACCATCCCCAAGAGACGCTTTCCCCCTTGGCACCATGTCCCTTATTTGCCCAGCAGCCCACATCCTGCTTCCCACAGGTTAACTCAAACTCCCCAAGGTTAAAATTAAGCCCACTTTGAGGGAGCACTTGGAAGTCTTCAAGGTTCACTTAGAAGGAAGTTGGAAATTGTATCACTAATGTCATTGCCTTGGCAGTTGGGTAGTCTCCAGCTTATTCATACTGCAATCAATCAAGCACACCCAAATTGTTCCCGCAGATTAGCCACTAACTGTTAACAAAGTCCCTTACTTCCTTCATATTGATTTACGACAGCAATAGAAATATACCACCCTGGCAGACACTCCTTCTTTCAGCTGGGAACTTATAAATGTCAAGGAATTTCAAGTCACGTTGAGAGGAACCCAGCACAATGGGGATCTCCACGATCATCCTTCAAATATGTCTTTTATGGGGTCAAGTTCTCTCTACAGGTATTATATCTAACGACTATATTCATTAATTGTACTCCTGCAAACCCAAATCCTGCCAAATCTGATCTAAATGTTCCTCCACACTGGAGGTTTGATCCGGAATTTTGTATCAGGTTGTTCTTTGCTGGTAATTGTAAATGTTTACAGATGTTTAGAAGGAATGCTTATTTTTTGCTTTGTATCTATGTGAGAAGTGCAAGATTGTTGTAGTTAGAACAAGCCAATCACATCAATGTTGTCATTCAGTGAGGGAAATGATCTGTTGGGCTTAGAAAAGTCCCTGACGTTCAGGAAGGGAGTATGTGTACTACTAAGGGGCCCTAATAAGGTACCATAATGAGTTAAGCATAGGGTTTGTATGCTATGAAAATGGGCAGAAAAGATTTTCCTGCAAATGCTCCTGTGTGCCTTCTCTCTGCAGGTGCATCTGGCATAAAGACCAATATTTGTTGAGCAAAGCAGGTCAAGTATTTGCACAGACAGCATCATTACGATACCAAGTGTGTGTCTGTCACTCACCGCTTAGGCCAGGGACTTGTGTTCTCATGTGGGAGACATGAAAGAAGCACTGACAAATCGTGATCGTTGAATCTCAGGGCCTTTTTATCTAGGCGCTGTGTGAGAAGATGATCACCTGTCTACCTGTTCTCTCCTGGGCTCTGTCTGTCTTTATCTGCCTCCCTCTCTGCCTCTCTCTGTCTCTTTGTCTTTCAGTCTCTGGCTTCCTCTCTCTGTCTCTCTGTCTCTTCCTCTCTGTCTCGCTCTGCCTCCATCTCTGTCTCTGTTTCTGTCTCTCTAGGTCACCTTCTCTCTCTGTCTCCTTCTGGCTGTTTCTCTCATCTGTCTGACATCCATTATCTCCTTACCCCCTCCCTCCATTCTCCCTCTCTTTTTCCTTCTTTGTTCCTTCTCTTCCCCTCCTGTCTTCTTTCCTTCACTTTCTTTCCTTTTTCTCTTCTACACCCCCCATATTTTTCTTTGCTGTTGCTTTTTGCTAGATTCATGAATTTCAGGAGACAAGGGAAAAATCATCTAAGTTCGAGATAAATTCTAGAACTATCACTCTTCCCTGGGCTTGGTAAAGGAAGCTCTCAAGATAAAGGTTCATTTGGGAGACAGCTTTCATGAAAGCAACATCCCCAAAACGTGGGCCTTGGGGTCTGGTATGGTGAGCGGCTTTGTGTGGAGAGGTGCGTGGAGCTGACTGTGGATGCTACCATTCCTTCTCGTTAGGAGAGCCTCAGGGTCCCAGCTGGGGGCAGCGTGGGACCTGGACAGACCATCTGCTTGTATGTCCTTTAGAGAGTGTGTGGAAGGGGAGGCGGGACCTCGGCCCCAGCTTTTAGCAGAACACACTGCCATGGCTCTGAATAGCAACATGGGAGTCATGTCAGGCTTAGAGGTCAAAAGGCAGCGGTGCTCTGGGACTGAGAGAGTTGTCACATTATCATGATGCTATATGTATGCTTATGTGCAGCCATGCACAGCATGTGTGCCTGTATCTGCAGTTCAGAGGTAGGAACCCACTCTACTCTGTGTGCCTCTTTTCTCTAATTTAAATCTATTTACAACCCCAAAGTTAGGTACCGTTACCTTCACATTTCAGCTGGGGAAACAGGCTCAGAAAGGTTATATGGCTTGTCAAGGACAGCAGCTGGTAGGCTGCTGGGGTAAGACTTGAACCTGGAGTGAGGGTCGCCTGTACTTGGGCAGCACTTGTGGCCAGCTGGCCATTCCTGTCCCTAGTAGGGACCAGAGGAGATGAATCGGGGCATTCGGCTCAGCATGGGGCCTGGCTCAGTGGGCCCTCTTCCCAGTTCTTTCTGCGCAAACTCTTGAGAAAGTCAAGGTGCCCAAGTAGCGGTAGGCAGGAGAGGCCATGGCACCACTGCTGGTTTCAGTGATGTCCTTGACTCTGCCACTGGCCAGCTGTGGAGCTGCTGCAAGCCTCAGTTTACTCATTTGCAAGTGGGATTATGTTTGCTGTCCTTCACAGGGTTGTGAAGGACTGAAATTACAGAGGCAGTGACTGGCAAATGGAGCCTCAGAACTGACAGTGTTCCTATTCCAGGCATTTTCCTAATGTTTTATCCAAATGTAACTTCCTAAATGTGATGTGGATCTTGGACTGGCTCCTGGAAAAGGAGAAACTGGAGAAATCCAAATAAAGTCTAGTTTATTTAGCATACCAATGCTGGTTTGTTAGTTGTGACAAATATACCAAGAAAATGAAAAATGTCGATATTAGGGGGAATTCTCCTAATGTGGGAACTCTCTGTAGTAACTTTGCTACCCTTCTTTAAATGTAAAATTAGCCCAAAAGTTTTTTTTTTAACTTCACTTCTTTTGGTGCCATTTCTTCAAGGCCAATGTTTTGCAAAATGTGAAAGTAATAATTGCTTATAAACTCATTTCTAGCAGATTGCTTATCTTCTCACTTACTCTTTCTACAATTTAACAGGGTTTATGGCCATCACTAATGCCTTGAAAAGGAGAAAAATTATTGGAGGGATTTTTAAACATCGTGAGGATATTTTTAATGTGGTTGGTGTTTGGAGGGGAGAGGACGTTTCTGAGGCAAATAACGGGACACACAGATGTCTAATTGCTCTTTGGCACAGCGCTTCTTTCTTTAACTAGTCTTTATTGTGCAAACACACCGCTGGGCATTATGGAACTCCTCCGGTGCAGCTGCCTCATGCTGTAGAAGGAGGAAAATGCCTGAGGCTTCACCATGGAACCAAGTCCAAGCGTTGCAGCCTGCCATCCAGAACCCCACAATCCTACCCGCTGTCTCCTGTGGCTTTGTGTGTCCCCACACCCTGCTTGGCAACACCCTCATGTGTTTCTGTTCCCCACATGTTCATCACTGTTTTCTCACTCCTGGATTTATTGATTCTTCCTGTTTTCTGGGATAGCTTGCAGCTCACTGTCTCATAATACAAACGACCTCTGCTTCCCGCCTTCCCCGCTCCAACAGAGCCTCCTCTGGCCACGACCACTTCACCCTTGCTGGTTCTGCTACCTGTAAGCTTCTTTATAACCCTCCTTCATCTGGCCAAATCTAACCATTCTTTTTAGATTCCACAGACATTGTCTCATTTGGAAATCTTTCCCTGACATGTAACCACAAAGAGACAGATATGTATACGTCACACAGGTGCACACACACACATACACCATGTGGGGTTCTACAGCTGTCACTCACCCTCCCATAGAAGCTAGCCTAGCACTTGCCTCTTGTGCAAGGCTGTCTGGGAATGTTTCTAGGATCCTGCTGTGCATGGCCTAGGGACAATCCCTTGCTCATTTAGTGTTCATCTGGGCACCTTGCACCACCATGAACCCAACAGATGCCTGACTCACACCACAGTAATAAGCAGCATAGATGCTCCTGTGCCAGGCTTTAGCATGGCAGGACAGAGGTGCAACCATGAGCCGCCCAGGCTCATGCCTCCTGATTGATCCTGAGCAGTACTGCTATTTCCCTGTGTGTACTTTTGGGGGCCTAAACACTCTCAGGAAAAATATTAACCACATGCTCATCATTGAGAATACTTGTCTCTCAGTATCCATTCAGTATCTTGGTCCCAAGACCCCTCAGGACACCAAAATCTTCAGATGTTCAAGTCTCTTACATATACTGGTGTATTATTTGCTTATAACTTACACCCGTTCTCCCTCTATCATTGTTTTAGAACATTTTCTTTTCTGACAAATTACAATGGAATTTCATTGTTTTAAGTTGGCTTTTGGGGAGGCAGCAGGGCAGACGTGTAACACACCTCCTCGGGATACACGTGATTGATCTCGGGTGTGAGCTGTTGATCTACGTGCAGTTTCTACATCTCTGTTTCAGAGTCAACTACGTTGCCCCACAGGTGGGTTCCTTGCCAGGATTCCTGCGAGTGAAACATGCACCCATCTAATTTTTCTCTTATTACTTCACAGGTACTGAATCAGATCTCCTTGTAGCTAGTAAGTACTTTGAATAGAATTTCCTGTATTAGTTTATAATTTATTCTGTCACTCTGTACAGTTATTAATGACTTAAGAATAAATGCTGCTGAGCTTTGATGAATGGTATGAGGACTGCATAAGAGTATGATTTGTGTCCCTTCTAGAAATGCAAAAGCAACAGAAACTTCTTCCATCTATAGCATAAATGGACCATATGGTAATGTCCTGAAATAATGTTCTCCTGAAATTTTATTTTGCCCCTGCCTCAAATTTTAGTGCACACCAGAATCAAATGGAGTTTTGGTTTGAACGCTGTTCTTTGGGATTCACCTCTCTCCCTCTACAGAGCCTGATTTGGAGGCATGAGTTGGGGCTCAAGAACCTGCCCTTCTACAAAGCCATACATAAGAACATTCTGACCACTGTACCTTGGGAAATCTTTCTGCTTGACCCAGCTTTGAAGGAGACTATGATGTTCTCAGTGTAGTTAGAGAAGCCCCTGCTAGTAATTTCCAAAGAAAGTGACAGAAGATATTTTAAATTCCGCCTTTGTTCAGAATGTCTAAAATTGTTGAGCCCTTCGCCTACAGCCCACTTAATCTGCTATTGCAAAATTTCGCTTTTTGCAAGAACATTAGAGCACACAAACCCATGATTTATCTACAGTGCCCCCTGGCAGGATTGCAAGGGGAAGCTGGAAGTCAATTTCTGTGACCCCATAGATCATTTTTAAACATCTTTCCTAAGATGTATTTGTTTTCTGTCTAGGTCCAGAGACTCCATATGCTCCATACTCCAGTAAGACTTGTTTTCCCATCTGCTTTTCTTCGCAGGGTCTTGATTATTGCCTTGAACAGTCAGTTGCGCTGCTGCTATTGGCTAGTGGAAGCCAAGTGCAGCCTGAGCCACAGAACAAATGCTTGTCTTTAAAATCCAGGGATGGAGTGGGAATGAGAGGTGTGGATTCCAAGCCCTTGGGCATGTCCTAGATGCACACTCAGCCGATCCGATTTGTCATTGTTCTTCCTTCTTCTCTCTGCCTCTCAGCCATTTGGTTTGATGCAATTAGCTTCACCTTAAATGTCAGAAGACATAGTTGAAAAGAGTCAGGGCTTCTGCTTCTTCTTCTGTACAGTAAGGACAATTATCTTAAAGGCCTGGCACAAAATAAGTGCTCATCTAATGCATATAATAAGTGCTATTTTCATGAAATCTTCCTAAGTAGACTTTGAGGTAGGTATCACTATGCCCATTTTGCAGATGGAAAAATTAGGGCATATTTAGGTAATTGGTCAGTACTTCTATGTATAAAGTCACATGTGTGGTAAGTGGCAGAGGTTTGAACCTAGTACTGGTCCCCCTGACTCTGGCTTTTAGTAAATGAGCCTATCTGTTCTCCACTTTCTCCACTGAGTGTGTGTAGACCTCTGTACCCAAGATTGATATGTTAGGGTCACCCAAGACAACTAACTTTGCCATTTGGCCCATGGATCTGTTGAGGCCAATCCTCCTTTTAGGATATGTCTTGAGAGATTCAGATGTAGCCTGGGAGGGACTTGAGAGGTAGCTTTTAGACTGATCTCCCAGCAAGGGCTAGGCTGAGGCAAGAATATGAACTCTTCTGGAGGGACATTCATGACAGTGACCAGAAGGGGACAGCAAGGAGTTAACAGGCCAAATACACTTTGAAAATACCCGAGAAATGGTCCAATTGGTCTTTCCTTCCTCTTTGCTGGGCTCTTCCACACCCTACTCCCACCCCAAACTAATAACAACCACCTGCCTACCTTGCACCCCATTCCAATCTGTCACTTTCTGGCCAAAGATTTCTCATAACCTCAAACTAATTTGAAAAATCACACCCAGGATCTGGCTCCTGCTGTCCAGACTCTGGGCTGGATCCCTCAGAACCTGCTCTCTATTTCCTAGCCTAATCAGTGTAACTTTTCATTATGGGTGACTTAGTGGCATCATGCCAAGCAGGAGCATGGTGCCCTCTGGTTCCTTCACTGTGGTCATCTTTACAGTGGGAGAAGAGCCTGGAAGGGGAGGTTGAGGACCCCTGTTGGACAAGTACCTTCATATATTTGATCTCGATGAGAGTGGGGAGTTCATTCAAGTGTTTTGAGCAGGGCAGTGACTTGAATATACTTGTAGTTTTTAAAGCTAAAATTTGGGGACTGTCTGGGGATACAGATGACAGGAAGAGGCACAAAGAAAGCACTTCATGAATGTGGTTGGATCAGTGACTGGGAATGCATTACAGAAGGGAGGTGTAGAGGCAGAGAGATCAACTGGGAGGCCCCTGAGTATGGCTGGTTCAAGAGAATGAAGGTGTAACCCGGTGAAACGGCAGGGGGTATAAAAAAGAAAGCGTGTGCTTGGTGATAAGTTGGATGTAGAGGGAAAGAGGAAGAATCAAATACAATGCCCAAATTTCTAGCAAAGTTAGTGTGGAGCATCAGGGCATCAGCCATCTGAGTGGAGGAAAAAGACAGCTAAATTTAGGGTGGTAAGATGGGACATCCCAGAGGCCACCGAAATGTTGGTCTAGAACTCAGGGCTGGGACTGTCAGGGCTGAATCAGGACCAGAGAGACGCTTTGGGGTCCTCTGGGAAATTCTCAGAGTACGAGAATTTCTGCAGGTAGAGAAGACAGTGAGAAGAGGACAAAGAAGTAATATTTAAGGTCCTGAGGGGGAAGAATCAGTGAAGGGGAGGGAACGGGGTGCTCAGGGGAGAAAGGGGAGCGTGCGCGGTGCAAGCCGAGGGGAGGGAAGAGAGCACCGAGACCATAGCTCTCTGCTGTGTCAATGCAGGTTTGCCTCTGAGGCTGATGAATGGCGGTGACCGGTGCCAGGGCCGAGTGGAGGTCCTGTACCAAGGCTACTGGGGCACCGTGTGTGATGACACCTGGGACACCCAGGATGCAGATATCGTCTGTCGGCAGCTCGGCTGTGGCCATTCTGTGTCGGTGCCAGGCGGGGCTCACTTTGGTCAGGGATTGGGGAACATTCTCTTGGGTGCAGTGTACTGCTCGGGATGGGAGCCCTACCTGTCGAGCTGCCACCACGATGGGTGGTACAACCATGACTGTGGCCACAGGGAAGACGCCGGAGTCGTGTGCTCAGGTAGAGCAGCTGTCACCTCTCGGCATTGTGTGTGCGCTCTGAGGCAGTGTCGCGGTGTGTGTACGTGCACGAGTGTGTGCGTGTTTACCCACTCTGCTGTGAGTCGTGCCTTGTCTGGTATTACTGTCCCTTTTCACAGATAAAGATGTCATGCTCAGAGAGGTTAAGGGGATGCCCGTTGTCCAAAGTCGGGAGGTGGTGGAACCAGGTTTCAGGCTCAGTCCCCTCTGAGTTTGTTGATGCCATCTGTCAGTGGGTTGGCCTTGATGAATAGTGCCATGACCTTCCCTGACCCAAGTGACAGCTTTTCCTCTTTAAAGGGGGGTGGGTGGCTGGATGGGGCAACACCTGGTCCTTACCACTTAAATTTATACCAAGATCGAATTGGGGAGTAGCCAATTTGTTCTCCTTTTTGAGGATTAAATGACAAGCAAAAGAGATTTTACACTGTCATGGCAAAGACAATTTTTCCCTGATCTGACTCAGTGAATTCCACTGCTGCATTTTTCATTTGTTTACATGGTGCTGATACATGTTCAAACACCAAAAAGTCCTTTAATCCACAAAGAATCTTCCCAGGATGCCAAACCATTGTGTGTCCTCCAAAGAGGAGTTTCTACTTAAATTATTCACTGGCATCTGCCCTGTGTCCTGGACTCTGCAGTGCCACCATGTGTAGGATGTGACTATGATAATCCAACCCCCACCTAAGAATGGGCATTCTGAAGGAGCGTGGTTCTCCAAATGGCTACTTTGTAGGTGGGTTTATTTTGGCATTCTAAAATGCATCTCTGCCTTTCTTTCTGGTTGGGACCACCTTCTCAAGAATACCCTGGCGATGGCAAATATTTGTTATTTGAGGGTGTTTGAGTGATAGAAATGCCTAGGTGTCATTTGAAGTCCAATATTGTGACTAGGATGGGACTGTTAATGAACTGGGTGATATTTTGGATGGAGACTGGAAGCAGAGGTGGTGGAGCATGATGGCATGAACAAAAGATGTTCATGGTGGCACCCTAGCCAGCAAAGTGAGAGTGAGAAATGTGTTTGGTTTCATAAGGAAAAAATCATAGCCTTTTAGTAATGGAGGGGGCCTTCAGGATGTGTCCATTCAGACCTAGCTTCCAAAGAGGCAGAGGACCACCCCTCCTCAACAGTCAGTGACCCCTTCCCTTCTCCACTCTGCAGGTTCTTTGGCTTTCTCTGAGTCAACCACTGAGCCATCTCTACAAGGTAAGGTCTGTTACGTGGGATTCCTGTAGGCTGACTGCCCCCATACGCCATGTAGGCTCATCTCCGCTCCTGAAGAGGTGCAAGAGGGCATAGGAGGCGGGGTGCTGAACTCTGAAGGAGGGGTCTTCTGAGTAAATTCTCAGGCTTAAAAGGCATCTCTTCTGCGGATCATGGATCCACAGACTGGGGAGAAATCAACCTAAAGAGGCAACTCCAAGGAGCTTTAAGGTGGAGCCTGGTGTCTTGTCTGTAGAGGTCTTGCTGCCCATACTCAGTGCCCTGTGGTCCTCGCCCATCGATCCTGACTCCTGGCCAGATTTGGGTACTGGGTCTCCAAAGGCAGATACAAACCTGCTTAAGTCGCCGGTCAGATGGGACAGCATCCTTGCTCATTCCCTTTCTCTAAGCCCCTATCAAGCTACCTTGGAATCAAGACCTGTAAGCATCAGAATTCTTATGCTTCCCCCTGGGCCACTTCCACAGAGAGCTCTGAGAGGCACAGTGAATGAGCTTGAGAATCTGGCAGCCTGGGCTTTTCGGAAGAGAGTTTCCCATGGGAAACTGCAGCCCTAGGATGAGATCACAGGTGACCGGGGTGACAAAGCCTCTGGCCTGCATAGGGATGTAAGTTTAAAGCCGGTGCTTTACTTAAAAAGGAAACAGTAGAGAAGCATGTTTACTAAGTTCATAAACAAGGCAAGCATGTCCCTCAATCCACCACTATTCAATATTGTATGGCCAATGCAACTTGATGAGATAAATCAATTAGAGGCATAAGAATGGGAAAAGTTTTTTAATCCATTCCCTGGAGCCCTACGTAGGTCACGTGTAGGCATGTCAGAATCAGGGTCAGTAGGTTGATACAGAGATATTTTATCCCCAAATAAAGTAGTGCTTTAGAACTGAAGAATTCAGGGATAGCTGAGCTTCCTGACTTTTATGAAGTCACCTAGGAAGACAAAATCCAGATCAGGAAGGATGACACCTTGGCAGATTTCAGTTTACTTGCAGGTCTTGATTCTTCTCAGAGAAGACTCAAGTTTGTATTTTCTGTTTTGTGTTTTGCCTGGTTTACTTTGCCTCTTCTACAATAAATATGTGCAGAGACCACCATACCTAATGGTGCTGAGACCATCTCTGTAACAGCTAAGGAACAATTTTAAATGAGTCCCTTTCTGTCAGTCACAGTGCCAAGTACTGTATATCCACGGGTTTGACTCTTCCTCAGGAAAAAGTTTAGGGAAGAGGTGGTGGGTATGTTGTGAATGCTTAGTGCAAGGCCAGATGCCCTTTTAACCAGAGGGCCTGGCTGGAATGCAGCCTCCTTCATCACTTATTTTTCTGTGGGTTGAGAGGAGTCAGTCAGAATATTGGGGTCTCCAGGAGCCTGTGTGCTTTGGGACAGAGACCAGTGGAATTAGTTCTCTAGTCCAGAGTCCCAGTTCCTCCATTTCCATAGATCTATGCTGACCCCACTCATTCTGGTGCCAAGGCCGCTGGTTATAGAGCCAGGAGGAACATGCGCAAAATGTGCTTCAAGCCAATCCTATATCCCCGGACATGTGATAGCGCCTCACAGAACATCTCGGTTTCAGCTGGCTTAGCTTTCACAGGAACCTCATGTGCCCATGTGAGGGAATTGGGGCTCTAGAGAAGGGTCAAGTGGATTGTTTCTAGATCTCTCCCAGATGCAATTTTGGAAGAGTAGTTTGTAGTACTTGAAAGCCAAACTCGACTCTGGTGGCCCCCTTCGCATATTTGCTACTTTTCTGCCCACTATAGAATCAGTTGTGGTTACAAGGGGTACTTTTCCCCACACTCTCTCTTTAGGTCACAAAAATACATGGGCTCTAGGGTTGGTGTTGAGTCAGAAGAAATTTTGGGATAAGAAAGATCAGAATAAGATGATTTTCCAGAAAGATCTCCCAGCATGTGTAGTGACACTGGTGTCCTGTTTCAGGGTGTTCTGCTCTGAGCCTCATCTCTATGCCTTCTGGTCCTTCAGGACCCAGGCTCACCTGGCCTTGGTTGCAAGGTGGGACAGGCATATTTGGATACTGTCCAGGACAGATTCACCCCAGGTCATAGCTGTTGGAAAAGCCATGGTCATACTGGTGTCACAGTCTCATTTTAAGCCTAGGGCTGGTTTGGGGATGCTAATGAGGTTGAGAAAATAAGATGTTAGCCATGAGGACCATTAATAGACAGGGCGCTCAAGGCCCAGGAAAAAAAGGAGCTCCCATTCTATATTGTGGTGTGGACTTTTGTCTGTCTGAGGGGGCCGGCCACTGGGAAGTGGTCTTGGACACACACCAAACACAGCACTTTGACCATCAACACAAAGTATCATTGACTGAGAAATTGTTGTGTCATTTTTAGGAACTAATTTTAGTTTAGCCTTAAGATTGGTGAATGGAGGACCGGTGTCAGGGTCACGTGGAGGTCCTGTACCAGGGTTCATGGGGCACCGTGTCCAATGACGACTGGGACACCAATGATGCCAGTGTGGTCTGCAGGCAGCTGGGCTGTGTCTGCTCCAGGAAATGTCTGCTTTGGTCAGGGATCTGGGTCAATTGTTCTGGATGATGTAGCCTGCTTGGGACATGAGTTCTACCTGTGGTGCTGTCCCCAATGTGGCTGCTCTCCCATAATTGTGGACATCAGGAGGATGAAGGCGTCATCTCATCAAGTGAGCCCCAGAGACTACTGGGCCTTTCTTGTTGAGAATGGGCTTTGGTCAGTGAATCTAACCCTGCTCCCAGAACTTTATTCTGGCATCAATTACCACTGGGCCCCATGCTGGGTAGGAAGGGACAGGGGACCTTGGAAGTGCAATGTCAGGCACCCCTAATTGAAAAAAACCAGGGTCAGTCCATTTCGCCTCTTGTAAGCAGGTCCTCAACATTGATTTGGAGGTGACAGAGCAGTGTTGTGAAGATTCAGGGTGCAGCACCCTGAAGAGAGAAGCAATAAACCATTATTGTAATTAAGGAAATTCAATGGAATCCAACCCCACAGTGAACCCTGACATCCTTTGCAGGGACAGCATCCTTGAGAATGTGGTTGGGAAAGCTTCCCCTCTCTTTGATGATGCAGTTATTTGAAGACTCCCAGAAGCTGACTGTGTGGAAAGGGTTCAAGTGTGGATGGCTACTTATGGTTACAGGAGGAGAAGTAGGGATGTGGGATGTGGGTGTGGGCTTAGCAGAGAAGCAATAAGAAACAATGTAATGAGCCAGCTCACCCGGACAGTGCAGGAGCATTGCAGCAGGGGGAATCTCTAGAATTCATGCAGGACCTCAGGTTTGTTCCAACTGGAGGGTGGAGCTTCCAGATCTTCGTGCTCATTGCTTAGGTTGGCGGTGGGCTGTTCCCTTGCACATTAATGTAAAAACTACTGTGGCCTGACCCAGGCATGCTGTAACTTCCAGAAAATGAGCCTCATGCACTGAGATGCTGACATGGAGGTGGGGGCAAGACAGAGTTTCATGAAGAACTAAGGCATTTGTGGTGCCCTCTGCCAGCATCTACGCAGGGGGGACATGCAGAGGATCAGATTGACATATAAATACCTGCGTCTGTGCTCCCTGTGGTTCCAGCTGGGTGCCTGTGCACTGTGTGTCTAACCTTCTTTCTCTTTCGCATAGCTTCCCAGTGCGAGTCTGCACTCACCCAGGTCACTTGATGTGAGATGTCCCTGCTCTTCTGTCCACTCTCTAGAACATAGTCATTCTCTGGGCACATCCTATAGGGCATATTACTTGCTTCTCTCTGACACTACCAGCAAGGAAGCTCTTATTTGAACATATGGAGTTAGAAGATATCTCCCTCATTTTAACCCATCAGAGTTTGGATTAAATAATTGGACACTGTCCAAATTGATAACTCTTGCAACTTTAGAAAAAAATCTGCACGTTCAGTTTGGTACTTTCATGTTCAAGGCTGAGAATTGACGTTGATCCTCCCGGAATTGCTCTGAGGGGTGAGGTAGGAGAGGTAGCCCAGTTCAGTGACTGCACCCCTGAAGAAGGGCTCTGATATGGGCTTCCAGCATCTTTTATGAGAGCAGATGGTGTCTATTTTCTCTGGGACATCTGTCCGAGCTCATCATTCCCTCCCTTTTGCTCTGTCTCACAGCAGAGGATCCGTTTCTGCCCTCTGCTTCACTGATGTGCACACCGCATGTGCAAGTGTGGGCGCAAGCACAGGTGTGTGCAGGTGCCCTCCTGCTAGGTAGGGGTGGAGAGGGCTCTGCTTCCTTTGACTACTCCCTCAAATACTCTGCCATTCTGCAGGTCTCATCAGTACACAGAGGAGACACAGACAGTGATGCGGGAAAGAGAGAGAGGGATGTTTCCAGTGCTTTAGTTACCACTAATCTTGATTCTGTCATGGAGCACTCTCTGTTGCTTTTACTCCAACTATCAGAGCCTGGGCAATGATTTTGGACATGAGGTTTGGGTCGGCAGAAGGAAAGGCAGAGCCTCAGAAAATGAAAGGAGAAAATCCCAGACTCAAGAGACAGGCTCAACATGATCGGCATTAGGGCCTTTCTTCTATGCTTGAACTCATGATCATAACGGCCCCTAGTCTAGGCAGGGAGGAAGTCACTTTCATTTTCCTTGTGCCATTAAGCTGCATGAGAAACTCAGACACTGGGAAGTGGTCTTGGCTTCGTAGACACTACATGGCCTTCATGTTCTTCAGACAAACAGAAGCAAATGTAAAACCATGTGTCCTCCCTAGGAACTGATTCCGGTTTGGCCCTGAGGCTGGTGAACGGAGGGGACCGCTGTCAGGGCCGTGTGGAGGTCCTGTACCAGGGTTCCTGGGGCACCGTGTGCGATGACAGCTGGGACACCAATGATGCCAACGTGGTGTGCAGGCAGCTGGGCTGTGGCTGGGCTGTGTCTGCTCCAGGAAATGCCCGGTTTGGTCAAGGTTCCGGGCCAATTGTCCTGGACGATGTGGCCTGCTCAGGTCATGAATCCTACCTGTGGAACTGTCCCCACCGTGGGTGGCTCTCCCACAACTGTGGACACCAGGAGGATGCAGGAGTCATCTGCACAGGTGAGCTCCTGGGTCACCTGGGTCTTTCTCCCTGAATGGGCTTCCATCAGGACACCTGGCTCTGCATTCAGAACTTCATTTTGGCATCGATCTTCACCGGGCTCCATGGTAGGTTGTCAAGCTCTCAGATTAAGCACCAATCCATTCATGTCCCCAGTGCAGCTCCTCCTACTTGTGCAGAGGTGTGTACTTTCCTCATGACAGCTGACCCTGCAGGCCAATGCCATGTCCTCTAGTGAGAGAAACAGCATGCTCAGTAAATGTCCTGATACACATATGGCTCCAACACTGGTTTGGAGGTAACGGGGCACTAGTGCGAAGATTCTGCAGATGCAGCATCCAAAAGGCAGGTATAGTTAGCATTTTATGTTTCTCTGGGATCAGACCAGCTATTGAGAACTTCCAGTCTCTATAGCTCCCAAGCGTTCTTTGGAAGCATAGTACCTTTTGGTTTGTGATTCACACATTTTCCCCTCACCTTGATGCTCCAGTCATTTGGGGACTCCTTCAGGTGACTGTGCAGTTTGGGTTCACTTATTACTACCCAGGGGAAGTAGGAACATAAGGTAAGGTGTGGGCCTGACAGAAAGACAATGAGAGGTTTGCCGTAAAACCGCTGTGGCAGAGCAATCTGGAGCATCACAGCAGGAGGGATCTCTGGAACGCATACAGGACATCAGAATTGTCAGTGGGAGGGCAGATTGTCAGTGTGTCCACCGACCCATTGCCTAGGAAAGGTTTTACCTCCTTTCCTGTGTGTTAGCAAAGCCAGCAGAAGCATGGTCATGATTTCTTACCTGTGCAAAGGGGGAGTGAGCTTGAGGCACTGAGGTTTAGGCCACTGATGTGGGAACCAGACGGGGCTCCCTGAAAGATGGAGAGATGGAGGATGGGTTCAGCCAGCATCCAGCCAGAGGCATGTGGAGAGCACCAGCTCAGTCCATAAATACACTGAGCCTCTTGTCACCTGTCACCTGTCACCTTCCTTCTCTTTCCCACAGGTGCCCAGTCTCCATCAACCACCATATTAGGTGAGTTGTAGCATGCTGATTTTGGATGTCACTGATCTTCTGCTTCTCCTCTAAAGTCTTTTTCTACTCCGAGCAATGCCATGGGACATGTTATTCTCCCTCTTTGTAAGTGTGACACCAGGAGGGTGGCTCTTGCCTGCAATTTGGATTCACAGTCACCTTCCTCTGATTAACTCATCTGAGTTTCCATGAATTTCTTTGATAAAGAACCTGTTAGTATCTCTTCTAGTTCAAAACAGTAACCCAATGTTGAGTAAGCTTTGGTCCTTTCTTCTTCAGCTGCCATGACATTCTGAGAGTGGTGTAGTCTCTAAACTTCTGTTAAAACTACTGTGAGTACAGGAGAGAGCCTTCAGTCACTCAAGCTTAGAAAGCCCCTTGGATTATGCAGGGCCTGTTCTCTGTGTTGTACAAGCAGAGGCTTTGCCAGGTGGTTGGAGGGGGACAAAGATGTTTTTCATATTTATAAATGGAAATACGTGCTTTATGCCTGGTCCATCCCTACAGTCTTTAAGCATTTGTGTCCTGCTATCAGAGTGTGGGCAATGCTTTCAGATGTACTCGACTGTCCGTTGGCCGGCAGTGTGTACAGAGAGGTTTCCTAACTGAGAACAGAGCACCCCTGACTGAAGAGATGGAGAGGCCAGTCTCATCTTGCTCAGGGCCTTTGTTTATGGCCAGCTCAGAGCAGCAACCTTGAGAAGATACCTAAGGTGCAGTGGGAATTGTTAAGAAGCCTGCCTGGTGCAGGAATTTTGTTTTCCTATGTTTTTCCTTGGAGTCTTATTTTAACCATTCTTTCTTGTTGCCATTTGTAGACGTATGGCCTATCACCACCACATCCACCCCAAGAGGTAAGAGTCCTCTCTAACATGCCTGTGGCTCCCTCTGTCTTCTGGATAAAATATGGCCTTGGAAATCAAAGAATGAGGGTGAAGGGGCCCCTGCCTATGCCACGTCTCTGTGGGCTGGGCGAGTACAAAGCAGAGTCTGAGAAGGCCAAGGTCCTGGGCTGGTATTAGGTGGAGGGTAACTTTGCTCCAGAGGCGTCCTGATCCAGTGCTCAGGGAAGATCAATAAGAACGAGCCCTGGAAGAATCAGTAATTCTACCTAGACTTGCACTGAGGCAGGAGTGGCAGATACTTGAGCACTGTTCCTCCAAGAGGAGCTCTGTTCCCATCCCTTGTTGAAAGAGTCCTGCGTGTCTCAGAGCATTCCTCAGGCAATGGCTGAGCTCCTAGGGTTTGCAGCCAGTGGCATTTTGTTCACTTGACTCTTTAGAAAGAGCATCCCATGTTTTGACCTACTGTGGTGCTGATGGGCTTAGCAGTTCCAACCTAGGGCCAGTACTGTGAGGGAAGAGTGAGAATCATGGGAGAAGGAAAATTCTGTGCTGACATTTATCTGGTGTTGTCACTCTGGTACCTGAGTCTTGACTTCAGAGAGAGGTTAGCATGAGTGTGGTCCAGTTGAACCACAGCGACACAGCTGGAGTTGTGCTGTGTGCCATTAATGCTGAGTGTCACCACAGTGTGCAGGCCTCCAGCTCTGCTCTGAGGGGTGAGAGGTAGGAGCTATAGCCGCAGTTCAGTGACTGCACCCCTGAAGAAGGGCTCTGATATGGGCTTCCAGCATCTTTTATGAGAGCAGATGGTGTCTTCTTTCTCTGGGAAATCTGTCCAAGCTCATCATTCCCTCCCTTTTGCTCTATCTCACAGCAGAGGATACATTTCCGCCCTCTGCTTCACTGATGTGCACAGGGCATGTGCACGTGTGGATGCAAGCATAGGTGTATGCAGGTGCCCTCCTGCTCAGTAGGGGTGCAGAGGGCTCTGCTTCCTTTGACTACTCCCTCAAACACCCTGCCATCCTGCAGGTCTCATCAGTACACAGAGGAGACATAGACAATGATGCGGGAAAGAGAGAGAGGGACTTTTCTGGTGCTTTAGATAGCACTAATCTTGATTCTGTCACGGAGCACTCTCTGTTGCCTTTGGCTCCAACTATCAGAGCCCAGGCAATGATTTTGGACATGAGGTTTGGGTCGGCAGAAGGAAGGGCAGAGCCTCAGAAACTGAGAGAAGAAAATCCCAGACTCAAGAGACAGGCTCGACCTGATCAAGATCAGGGCCCTTGTTCTGTGCATGAATGTATCTTCATGGCGGCTAAAGTCTAGAAAAGGAAGTGGTCATTTTCCTGCCCTTGGGCCTTAAAGCTGCATGAGAAACTTGGACACTGGAAAGTGGTCTTGGCTTCATAGCCACTACGTGGCCTTGATGTTCTTCAGAGAAAGAGAAGCAAATGTAAAACCATGTGTCCTCCCTAGGAACTGATTCCGGTTTGGCCCTGAGGCTGGTGAACGGAGGGGACCGCTGTCAGGGCCGTGTGGAGGTCCTGTACCAGGGTTCCTGGGGCACCGTGTGCGATGACAGCTGGGACACCAGTGATGCCAACGTGGTGTGCAGGCAGCTGGGCTGTGGCTGGGCCGTGTCTGCTCCAGGAAATGCCCGGTTTGGTCAAGGTTCCGGGCCAATTGTCCTGGACGATGTGGCCTGCTCAGGTCATGAATCCTACCTGTGGAACTGTCCCCACCGTGGGTGGCTCTCCCACAACTGTGGACACCAGGAGGATGCAGGAGTCATCTGCACAGGTGAGCTCCTGGGTCACCTGGGTCTTCCTCCTTGAATAAGCTTCCGTCAGGGGACCTGGCTCTGTATTCAGAACTTCATTTTGGCATCGATCATCACTGGGCTCCGTGGTGGGTTGTGAAGTTATCCAACTAAGCACCAACCCATTCGGTTCCCCAGCACAGCTCCTCCTACTTGTGCAGAGGTGTGTACTTTCCTGAGGCAGCTGACCTTGCAGGCCAATGCCATGCCCTCTAGTGAGAGAAACAGCATGCTCAGTAAATGTCCTAGTACACATATGGCTCCAACGTTGGTTTGGAGGTAACGGGGCGCTAGTGCGAAGATTCTACAGATGCACCATCCAGAGGGCAGATATTGTTAGCATTTTATGTTGCTCTGGGGTCAGACCAGGTACTGGGAGCTTCTAGTTTCTACAGCTCCTAAACCTTCTTTAGAGGCATAGCGCCTTTGGGGATGTGATTCACACATTTTCCCCTCTACTAGATCCTCTAGTCATTTGGGGACTCCTGCAGGCACAGTACAGTTTGGGTTCACTTATTACCTCACAGGGGAAGTAGGAACATAAGGTAAGGTGTGGGCCTGACAGAAAGGCAGTGAGAGGTTTGCCATGAAACAGATGTGGCAGAGCACCACAGCAGGAGGGATCTCTGGAACACATACAGGACATCAGAATTCTCAGTGCCAGATCAGATTGTCTTTATAACTTCCTTCCTTGTACGAGCTTTTGGATTAGCCTGCTCTTCTTTTTCTAGAAGTCTGAGGTTCAACATTAGGTGGTTTATTTGTGCTTGCTCTGTTTTCCCTGATATAGGTATTTAATGCTATAAATTTCCCTCTCAGGACTGCTTTCATTGTATCCCATAAGTTCCGGTATGTTGTACTGTCATTAGCATTCAGCTGTAGAAACTGTCTAATTTCTTCTTTAATTTCATCTGTGACCCATTGGTTGTTCAGGAGAGTGCTATTTAATTTCCATGTGTTTAGGAAGTTCTCATGGTTTCTTTTGCCTTTGATTTCCAATTTCATTGCACTATGGTCTGATAATATGCATGGGATAATTTCAATTCCTTTGTATTTACTTAAGCAGGTTCTATGAGCTAGTATGGGGTCTATTTTGGAGAACATCCTATGTGCAGCTGAGAATGTGTATTCTGATGCTGTGGGGTGGAACACTCTGTAGACATCTACTAAGTCCGTTTGTTCCAAAGTTTGGTTCAGTTCTAATATTTCATTGTTGATTTTTTGTCTAGTTGATCTGTCTTTTCGTGACAGTGGAGTATTGAGATCCCCCAATACAATTGTATTAGTGCTTATTTGATTTTTCATGTCCATTAATATTTGTTTTATATAGTTGGGTGCACGGGTATTTGTTGCATATATATTTAGGATTGTTATCTCTTCCTCTTGGATTCTTCCCTTTACAAGGATGTAGTGGCCTTCTTTATCTCTCTTAATCATTCTTGGCTTCAAATTCACTTTGTCTGCAAAAAAAAAATAGTTACCCCTGCTTTTTTTCTGTGTTCTTGTTGCATGGAGTATTGTTTTCCATACTTTGACTTTCAGTCTATGAATTTCTTTTTGAATTAAATGTGTTCCTTGTATACAGCATATTGTTGGATCTTGCTTCTCGATCCAGTTTGCCAGTCTGTGCCTTTTGATTGGTGAATTGAGACCATTAACATTGATGGTTAAAACTAATATGTATTGACTTATCCTCATCATATTATTTTCCTATTGTTGGCTACCCCCTCTTCCCCCTCCCCATTTAATTGTTTGCCCTGCCTGGTGGATTCCTTCTGTTGGGGTTTCTGGAGTTGTAGTCCTTGTTATCTCTTTCTAGAATGTCCTTCAAAACATTTTGGAGTGCTGGTTTGGTGGTTATAAATTTTCTCAGATGTTCTTTGTCATGGAAGTATTTTACTTCTCCATCAGTTTTGAAAGATAGTTTTACGGGGTACATCAATCTGGGTTGAAGGTTATTTTCCTTTAGAACTTGAAATACATCATTCCAAGCTCTTCTTGACTTCAGGGTTTGTGCTGAAAAGTCCGCTGTGATTCTGATGGGCTTTCCTTTATAGGTGATTTGTTTCTTTTCTCTAACAGCTTTTAAGATTCTACTCTTAGGTTGCATTTCCGGAATCTTGACTATGATAGGCCTGGCTGAAGATTTTTTTTGATCGTGGCTAATTGGAGTTCTATAAGCCTCACTTATCTGAACGTCAAATTCTTTTTCTCTACCAGGGAAATTTTCTGTGATAATGTCTGTGAACAGTGTTCTGATGTCATTTATGCTATTTCCTGCTTTTTCATTGACTCCAATCAATCTTAAGTTATTCTTCTTTGCATCATCTAGCAGCTGCTGGATTGATTTTTCATTGTCCCTTGCTATTTTTAAGAATTCTCTCTTTTCATGATCACTAATTGCAAGCCTGTCTTCTATATCACATTGGCTTAATCTGCTACAAATACTTTCAATGGAATTTTTGTTCTCCTGGATATCTGCTTGTATCTGCTTTATGGAGTCCATTTCTTTCCTATGCTGAGCATTCGTGGCTTCCATCATTTTCTTAAGCTCATCTATTTTTTTGTCTGTGTCTGCTCTA
The DNA here is from genome assembly GCA_028451465.1 of Erethizon dorsatum. Taxonomy (NCBI): domain Eukaryota; kingdom Metazoa; phylum Chordata; class Mammalia; order Rodentia; family Erethizontidae; genus Erethizon; species Erethizon dorsatum. Next base: position 106,160,991 of record CM051822.1, read on the forward strand.
GTGTCCTTAAGCATGGTCTTCATTGTGGACATTATCTCTGCTATTATCTGAGAAATTATTTCTGATTTAAATTTTTCCAGAGCCTCATTCAACTGCTTTGTTGTTACAACTTCAGAGATGTCAGGTGGGTGCCTTTCGGTTTGTCCCACCTCGTTGCCCTCTGGGTTTGCCTTTGGTGAACTGGATGTGTGGGGTTGCATCTTGTTTAAGTGTCGTCTCCTTTTCTTTCTGTAGTTTAATTCCTGGGGTGATATTTGTAAATTGCCTATGGTAGGTTGCTTTATTGCTAGTATTTCAAACTCTTAGGAGATGGCTACTTCTCTGAGGTATCTTCCAGGTGTAGCTTATTTTTGTGCTTTGAGCCTGCTGCAAGATCCTACCTCTTCAGTTTGTTGGAGGTAAGAAGTTACTGCCTGTTTGGCCCAGTCCTTGGTTCTTTGGTACTGTGCCACAGTATTTTCTGTGGTCCTTAGATAGTCTCAGTCTTGGAATACCAGGAAGAAAAGTGCCAGTCAGTGAGTCCTTCACGGCCAGTGCTTCTCTGTACTGTGGTGTCTTGCGTTCCCTTGCAGAGGGCCCCGCTGGAGCCGTGGATGGAGCGGCGCCTCCCTGAGTTCCAAGTTCAGCTGCTGCTCCCCCCCCCCCGTGGCGCCCAGCTAGTTGCTCTCTCGCGTGCCTGACAGCTGGGCGTCAGCACTCACTGCTAGTCAGTGTGTCCTTCACGACCGCTGCTTCTCTGCACCACTGCTTCTCGCGTTCCTCCGCGGAGGCCCCTAGGAGCGCTGGCAGTCCACCACGTGTCCACAGATTTGAACTGCTTCTGTCGTGCCAGGATACCCAAAACAGGGAAAGGGTGCCGGTGGCCACCTCCTTCTTCTTTGTCATAGTTTTTCTCTTCACTTTCTCTGTGAGCCCTGAACCGAGCTTCAGATCTTTCCTGGGTCCAGGGGAGCCACTTCCCTCTTTCTTGTCCTCCTCCAGTCACTATATTCCAGTGTCTGGACGGCGACTTTTGGAGAGGTTCACTGCATGCTTCTTACAAATCTGCCATCTTTTTCTGGAACTGGTCCTTTCTTCTTCAGTTGCCATAATATTCTGAGAGTGGTATAGTCTCTAAACTTCTGTTAAAACTACTGTGAGTACAGGAGAGAGACCTCAGTCACTCAAGCTTAGAAAGCCCCTTGGATTATGCAGGGCCTGTTCCCTGTATTGTATGAGCAGAGGCATTGCCAGGTGGTTGGAGGAGACAAAGATATTTTTCATATTTATAAATGGAAATATGTGCTTTATGCCTGGTCCATCCCTACAGTCTTTAAGCATTTGTGTCCTGCTATCAGAGTGTGGGCAATGCTTTCAGATGTACTCGACTGTCCGTTGGCCGGCAGTGTGTACAGAGAGGTTTCCTAACTGAGAACAGAGCACCCCTGACTGAAGAGATGGAGAGGCCAGTCTCATCTTGCTCAGGGTCTTTGTTTATGGCCAGCTCAGAGCAGCAGCCTAGAGAAGATACCTAAGATCCAGGGGGAATTGTTAGGAAGCCTGCCTGGTGCAGGAATGTTCTTTTCCTATGTTTCTCCTTTTAGTCTAATTTTTGTGTGTGTGTGTGTGAGTAGCGGGGGTCAAACTCAGGACCTCGCATGCCAGCAGGCACCCGTGCCGCTGAGTGATATCACCGGTCCTTTTTTCCTATATGGGTACCGGGAGTCGGACTCAGGACCTCACGCTTGCTAGGCAGGAGCTTATGCCGCTGAGCTATCTCACCAGCCACTTTCAGTCTAATTTTGACAATTTTTTCTCATTGTCATTCACAGACATAAGGGCTACCACCACCGTATCTACCCCAAGAGGTAAGAATCCTCTCAAACATGCCTGTGGCTCCCTCTCTCTTCTGGATAAAATATGGCCTTGGAAATCAAAGAACGAGGGTAGAGGGACCCCTGCCTAACCCATGTCTCTGTTGGCTGGGCAAGTACAAAGCAGAAGCTCAGAAGGCCAAGGTTCTGCTCTGGTATTTGGTGGAGGGTGACTTTGCTCCAGAGGTGACCTGATCCAATGCTCAGGGAAGATCCATCAGGAGGAGCCTACAAGAATCAGTAATTCCACTTAGACTTGCACTGAGGCAGGAGTGGCAGATACTTGAGCCCTGCTCCTCCAAGAAGAGTTCTATTCCTGTCCCTTGCTAAAAGAGCCCTGCCTGTCTCAGAGCATTCCTCAGGCAATGGCTGAGCTCTTAGGGTTTGCAGCCAGTGGCATTTTGTTCACTTGACCCTTTAGAAAGAGCATCCCATGTTTTGACCCATTGTGGTGCTGGTGGGCTTTCTGGTCCCAGCCTAGGACATGTACTAAGGGCAAAGTGTGAGTATCGTGGGAGAAGGAAATGTCTGTGCTGACATTTATCTGGTGTTATCACCCTGGTACATGAGTCTTGACTTGAGTGACAGCTTGGCATGAGTGCAGTCCAATAGAACAAGTGACAAGGCTGGAGTTGCATAGTGTGCCATTAATGCAGACTGCCATGACAGTGTGCAAGCCTCCAGCTCTGCTCTGAGGGGTGAGAGGTAGGAGCTATAGCTGCAGTTCAGTGACTGCACCCCTGAAGAAGGGCTCTGATATGGGCTTCCAGCATCTTTTATGAGAGCAGATGATGTCTTCTTTCTCTGGGACATCTGTCCGAGCTCATCATTCCCTCCCTTTTGCTCTATCTCACAGCAGAGGATACGTTTCCGCCCTCTGCTTCACTGATGTGCACAGAGCATGTGCACGTGTGGATGCAAGCACAGGTGTATGCAGGTGCCCTCCTGCTCAGTAGGGGTGCAGAGGGCTCTGCTTCCTTTGACTACTCCCTCAAACACCCTGCCATCCTGCAGGTCTCATCAGTACACAGAGGAGACATAGACAATGATGCGGGAAAGAGAGAGAGGGACTTTTCTGGTGCTTTAGATAGCACTAATCTTGATTCTGTCACGGAGCACTCTCTGTTGCCTTTGGCTCCAACTATCAGAGCCTGGGCAATGATTTTGGACATGAGGTTTGGGTCGGCAGAAGGAAGGGCAGAGCCTCAGAAACTGAGAGAAGAAAATCCCAGACTCAAGAGACAGGCTCAACCTGATCAGCATCAGGGCCCTTGTTCTATGCATGAATGTATCTTCATGGTGGCTAAAGTCTAGAAAAGGAAGTGGTCACTTTCCTGTCCTTGGGCCTTTAAGCTGCATGAGAAACTCGGACACTGGGAAGTGGTCTTGGCTTCGTAGCCACTACATGGCCTTGATGTTCTTCAGAGAAACAGAAGCAAATGTAAAACCATGTGTCCTCCCTAGGAACTGATTCCGGTTTGGCCCTGAGGCTGGTGAACGGAGGGGACCGCTGTCAGGGCCGTGTGGAGGTCCTGTACCAGGGTTCCTGGGGCACCGTGTGCGATGACAGCTGGGACACCAGTGATGCCAACGTGGTGTGCAGGCAGCTGGGCTGTGGCTGGGCCGTGTCTGCTCCAGGAAATGCCCGGTTTGGTCAAGGTTCCGGGCCAATTGTCCTGGATGATGTGGCCTGCTCAGGTCATGAATCCTACCTGTGGAACTGTCCTCACCGTGGGTGGCTCTCCCACAACTGTGGACACCAGGAGGATGCGGGAGTCATCTGCACAGGTAAGCTCCCGGGACACCTGGGTCTTCCTCCTTGAGTAAGCTTCCGTCAGGGGACCTGGCTCTGCACTCAGAACTTCATTTTGGTATTGATCATCACTGGGCTCCGTGGTAGGTTGTGAAGTTATCCAGCTAAGCACCAATCCATTCAGTTCCCCAGCACAGCTCCTCCTGCTTGTGCAGAGGTGTGTACTTTCCTGAGGCAGCTGACCTTGCAGGCCAATGCCATGCCCTCTAGTGAGAGAAACAGCATGCTCAGTAAATGTCCTGGTACACATATGGCTCCAACGTTGGTTTGGAGGTAACGGGGCGCTACTGCGAAGATTCTACAGATGCACCATGCAGAGGGCAGATATTGTTAGCATTTTATGTTGCTCTGGGGTCAGACCAGGTACTGGGAGCTTCTAGTTTCTACAGCTCCTAAACCTTCTTTAGAGGCATAGCGCCTTTGGGGATGTGATTCACACATTTTCCCCTCTACTAGATCCTCTAGTCATTTGGGGACTCCTGCAGGTACAGTACAGTTTGGGTTCACTTATTACCTCACAGAAGAAGTAGGAACATAAGTTAAGGTGTGAGCCTGACAGAAAGGCAGTGAAAGTTTTACCATGAAACAGCTGTGGCAGAGCAATCTGGATCATCACAGCACGAGGGATCTCTGGAACGCATACAGGACTTCAGAATTGTCAGTGTGAGGGCAGATTGTCACTGTGTCCACCAGCCCGTTGCCTAGGAACGGTTTTGCCTGCTTTCCTGTGTGTTAGCAAAGCCAGCAGAGGCATGGTTGTGAGTTTTTACCTGAGCTAGGGAGGAATGAGGTTGAGGTACTGAGGTGTAGGTCACAGGTGTGGGGACCAGACTGGGCTCCATGAAAATTGAATGAGGGAGGAGGGATTCAGCCAGTATCCAGCCAGAGGCATGTGCAGAGCAACAGCTCATACAATAAATACATCAAGCGTCTTGTCACCTGTGTGCCTGGTGTCTAACCTTCCTTCTCTTTTGCACAGGTGCCCAGCCTCCATCCACCACCATATTAGGTGAGTTCTAGTGTGCTAACTTTGGATGTAGCTGATCTTCTGCTTCTCCTCTAAAGTCTTTTTTTACTCCTGGCAATGCCATGGTACATGTTACTCTCCCTCTTTGTAAGTGTGACACCAGGAGGGTGGCTCTTGCCGGCAATTCAGATTCACAATCACCTTCCTCTGATTGACTCATCTGAGCTTCCACGAATTTCTCTCATAATGAACCTGTTAGTATCTCTTACAGCTCAAAACTGTAGCCATATGTTGAGTAAGCTTTGTTCCTTTCTTCTTCAGTTGCCATGATATTCTCAGAGTGGTATTGTCTCTAAACTTCTGTTAAAACTACTGTGAGTAGAGTAGAAAGTCCTCAGTCCCTCAAGCTTAGAAAGCCCCTTGGATTATGCAGGGCCCGTTCTCTGTATTGTACGAGCAGAGACATTGCCAGGTGGTTGGAGGGGACAAAGACATTTTTCGTATTTATAAATGGAAATATGTGCTTTATGTCTGGTCCATCCCTACACTCTTTAAGCATTTGTGTCCTGCTATCAGAGTGTGGGCAATGCTTTTAGATGTACTTGACTGTCTGTTGGCCAGCAGTGTGTACAGAGAGGTTTCCTAACTGAGAACAGAGCACCCCTGACTGAAGAGATGGAGAGGCCAGTCTCATCTTGTTCACGGCCTTTGTTTATGGCCAGCTCAGAGCAGCAGCCTTGAGAAGATACTTAAGGTGCAGGGGGAATTGTTAGGAAGCCTGTCAGGTGTAGGAATTTTGTTTTCCTATGTTTCTCCTTGGAGTCTTATTTTAACCATTCTCTCCTGTTGCCATTTGCAGACGTATGGCCTATCACCACCACATCCACCCCTAGAGGTAAGAATCCTCTCTAACATGCCTGTGGCTCCCTCTCTCTTCTGGATAAACTATGGCCTTGGAAATCAAAGAATGCAGGTGAAGGGACCCCTGCCTAACCTATGTCTCTGTGGGCTGGGCAAGTACAAAGCAGAGTCTCAGAAGGCCAAGGTTCTGCTCTGGTATTTGGTGGAGGGTGACTTCGCTCCACAGGCATCCTGATCCAGCACTCAAGGAAGATGCATCAGGAGGAGCCTTGAAAGAATCAATAATTTCATCTAGACTTGCATTGAGGCAGGAATGACAGATGCTTTAGCCCTGTTCCTCCAAGAAAAGCTGTGTTTCTGAGCCTTGCTGAAAGAGCCCTGCCTGTCTCAGAGCATTCCTCAGGCAATGGCTGAGCTCCTAGGGTTTGCAGCCAGTGGCATTTTGTTCACTTGACCTTTTAGAAAGAACATCCCGTGTTTTGACCCATTGTGGTGCTGGTGGGCTTTCCAGTCCCAGCCTAGGACATGTGCTAAGGGGAAAGTGTGAGTATCGTGGGAGAAGGAAAATTCTGCGCTGACATTTATCTGGTGTTATCACCCTGGTACATGAGTCTTGACTTGAGTCACAGGTTAGCTTGAGTGTGATCCAGTAGAACAAGTGACAAGGCCGGAGTTGTGTAGTGTGCCATTAATGCAGACTGCCATGACAGTGTGCAGGCCTCTAGCTCTGCTCTGAGGGGTGAGAGGTAGGAGCTATAGCCGCAGTTCAGTGACTCTACCCCTGAAGAAAGGGTCTGATATGGGCTTCCCGCATCTTTTATGAGAGCAGATGGTGTTTTCTTTCTCTGGGACATCTTTCCAAGCTCATCATTCCCTCCCTTTTGCTCGGTCTCACAGCAGAGGATTCGTTTCTGACCTCTGCTTCATTGATGTGCACACTGCATGTGCACGTGTGGACGCAAGCACAGGTGTATGCAGCTGCCCTCCTGCTCGGTAGGGGTGGAGAGGGCTCTGCTTCCTTTGACTACTCCCTCAAACACCCTGCCATCCTGCAGGTCTCATTAGTACACAGAGGAGACACAGACAGGTTGTGTGGGAAGAGGAGAGGGATGTTTCTGGTGTTTTGTTACAAGTAGTCTTGATTCTGTCATGGAGCACTCTCTGTTGCCTTTGACTCCAACTATCAGACACCGGGCTATGATTTTGGACATGAGGTTTGGGTCGGCAGAAGGAAGGGCAGAGCCTCAGAAACTGTGAGAAGAAAATCCCAGACTCAAGAGACAAGCTCAGTCTGATAGGCATCAGGGTCCTCGTTGTATGCATGAATGTATCTTCATGGTGGCTTCAAGTCTAGAAAGGGAGGTGGTCACTTTCCTGTCCTTGGGCCTTTAAGCTACATGAGAAACTCATACACTGGGAAGTGGTCTTGCCTTCATAGCCACTACATGGCCTTGATGCTCTTCAGCGAAACAGAATCATATGTAAAACCATGTGTCCTCCCTAGGAACTGATTCCAGTTTGGCCCTGAGGCTGGTGAACGGAGGGGACCGCTGTCAGGGCCGTGTGGAGGTCCTGTACCAGGGTTCCTGGGGCACCGTGTGCGATGACAGCTGGGACACCAACGATGCCAACGTGGTGTGCAGGCAGCTGGGCTGTGGCTGGGCCGTGTCTGCTCCAGGAAATGCCCGGTTTGGTCAAGGTTCCGGGCCAATTGTCCTGGATGATGTGGCCTGCTCAGGTCATGAATCCTACCTGTGGAACTGTCCCCATCGTGGGTGGCTCTCCCACAACTGTGGACACCAGGAGGATGCAGGAGTCATCTGCACAGGTGAGCTCCTGGGTCACCTGGGTCTTCCTCCTTGAATAAGTTTCCGTCAGGGGACCTGGCTCTGTATCCAGAACTTCATTTTGACATCGATCATCACTGGGCTCCGTGGTGGGTTGTGAAGTTATCCAACTAAGCACCAACCCATTCAGTTCCCCAGCACAGCTCCTCCTACTTGTGCAGAGGTGTGTACTTTCCTGAGGCAGCTGACCTTGCAGGCCAATGCCATGCCCTCTAGTGAGAGAAACAGCATGCTCAGTAAATGTCCTGGTACACATATGGCTCCAACGTTGGTTTGGAGGTAACGGGGCGCTAGTGCGAAGATTCTACAGATGCACCATCCAAAAGGCATGTATAGCTGGCATTTTCTGTTCCTCTGGGATCAGCCCAGCTATTGGGAGCTACCATTCTATACAGCACCCAAGCATTCTTTGAAGGTATAGCACCTTTGGGGATGTGATTCACACACTTGCCCCTCACCTTCATGCTCCAGTCATTTGGGTACTTGCAGGTGACTGCACAGTTCGGTATCAATTATTACTACACGGGGGAAGTAGGGACATAAGGTAAGTTGTGGGCCTGACAGAAAGGCAGAGAGAGGTTTGTCATGAAAGAGCTATGGCAGAGCAATCTGGAGCATCACAGCAGGAGGGATCTCTGGAACCCATATAGGACATCAGACTTGTCAGTGTGAGGTCAGAATGTAAGTGTTTCGACCAACCCATCACCTAGGAAAAGTTTTGCCTGCTTTCTCATGTGTTAGCAAGGGCAGCAGAGGCATGGCCATGATTTCTTACCTGTGCAAGGCAGAAGTGAGTATGAGGCACTGAGGTGTAGGCCACAGGTGTGGGGACCAGAATGGGCTCCCTGAACATTGGAGAGACGGAGAATTCATTCAGCCAGCATCCAGCCAGAGGCATGTGCAGAGCAACAGCTCAGCCCATAAATACACCGAGCCTCTTGTCACCTGTCACCTTCCTTCTCTTTTGCACAGGTGCCCAGCCTCCATCCACCACCATATTAGGTGAGTTGTAGCGTGCTGATTTTGGATGTAGCTGATCTTCTGCTTCTCCTCTAAAGTCTTTTTCTACTCTTGGCAATGCCATGGGACATGTTATTCTCCCTCTTTGTAAGTGTGACACCAGGAGGGTGGCTCTTGCCTGCAATTTGGATTCACAGTCACCTTCCTCTGATTGACTCATCTGAGTTTCCAAGACTTTCTTTGATAAAGAACCTGTTAGTATCTCTTCTAGTTCAAAACAGTAGCCCAATGTTGAGTAAGCTTTGGTCTTTTCTTCTTCAGCTGCCATGACATTCTGAGAGTGGTATAGTCTCTAAACTTCTGTTAAAACTACTGTGAGTACAGGAGAGAGCCTTCAGTCACTCAAGCTTAGAAAGCCCCTTGGTTTATTCAGGGCCCGTTTTCTTTATTGTATGAGCAGAGATGTTGCCAGGTGGTTGGAGGGGACAAAGATATTTTTCGTATTTATAAATGGAAATATGTGCTTTATGTCTGGTCCATTCCTACAATCTTTAAGCATTTGTGTCCTGCTATCAGAGTGTGGGCAATGCTTTCAGATGTACTCGACTGTCCGTTGGCTGGCAGTGTGTACAGAGAGGTTTCCTAACTGAGAACAGAGCACCCCTGACTGAAGAGATGGAGAGGCCAGTCTCATCTTGTTCATGGCCTTTGTTTATGGCCAGCTCAGAGCAGCAACCTTGAGAAGATACCTAAGGTGCAGTGGGAATTGTTAGGAAGCCTGCCTGGTGCAGGTATTTTGTTTTTCTATGTTTTTCCTTGCAGTATAATTTTAACCATTCTCTCTTGTTGCCATTTGCAGACGTATGGCCTATCACCACCACATCCACCCCTAGAGGTAAGAATCCTCTCTAACATGCCTGTGGCTCCCTCTCTCTTCTGGATAAAATATGGCCTTGGAAATCAAAGAATGCGGGTGAAGGGGCCCCTGCCTAACCCATGTCTCTGTGGGCTGGGCGAGTACAAAGCAGAGTCTCAGAAGGCCAAGGTTCTGCTCTGGTATTTGGTGGAGGGTGACTTCGCTCCACAGGCATCCTGATCCAGCACTCAAGGAAGATGCATCAGGAGGAGCCTTGTAGGAATCAATAATTCCATCCAGACTTGCATTGAGGCAGGAATGACAGATGCTTTAGCCCTGTTCCTCCAAGAAAAGCTATGTTTCTGAGCCTTGCTGAAAGAGCCCTGCCTGTCTCAGAGCATTCCTCAGGCAATGGCTGAGCTCCTAGGGTTTGCAGCCAGTGGCATTTTGTTCACTTGACCTTTTAGAAAGAACATCCCGTGTTTTGACCCATTGTGGTGCTGGTGGGCTCTCCGGTCCCAGCCTAGGACATGTGCTAAACCAAAGACTGAGTATCGTGGGAGAAGGAAAATTCTGCGCTGACATTTATCTGGTGTTATCACCCTGGTACATGAGTCTTGACTTGAGTCACAGGTTAGCTTGAGTGCGATCCAGTAGAACAAGTGACAAGGCTGGAGTTGCGTAGTGTGCCATTAATGCAGACTGCCATGACAGTGTGCAGGCCTCTAGCTCTGCTCTGAGGGGTGACAGGTAGGAGCTATAGCCACAGTTCAGTGACTGCACCCCTGAAGAAGGGCTCTGATATGGGCTTCCCGCATCTTTTATGAGAGCAGATGGTGTTTTCTTTCTCTGGGACATCTTTCCAAGCTCATCATTCCCTCCCTTTTGCTCGGTCTCACAGCAGAGGATCCGTTTCTGCCCTGTGCTTCACTGATGTGCACACCGCATGTGCACGTGTGGATGCAAGCACCGGTGTATGCAGGTGCCCTCCTGCTCGGTAGGGGTGGAGAGGGCTCTGCTTCCTTTGACTACTCCCTCAAATACTCTGCCGTTCTGCAAGTCTCATCAGTACACAGAGGAGACACAGACAGTGATGTGGGAAAGAGAGAGAGGGATGTTTCTGATGTTTTGGTTACAACTAATTTTGATTCTGTCATGGAGCACTCTCTGTTGCTTTTACTCCAACTATCAGAGCCCGGGCATTGATATTGGACATGAGGTTTGGGTCAGCAGAAGGAAGGGCAGAGCCTCAGAAACTGAAAGGTGAAAATCCCAGACTCAAGAGACAGGCTCAACATGATCGGCATCAGGGCCTTTCTTCTATGCGTGAACTCATGATCATAACGGCCCCTAGTCTAGGCAGGGAGGAAGTCACTTTCCTTTTCCTTGTGCCATTAAGCTGCATAAGAAACTCAGACCCTGGGAAGTGGTCTTGGCTTCGTAGCAGCTACAGAGCCTTGATGTTCTTCATAGAAAGAGAATCAAATGTGAAACCATGTGTCCTCCCTAGGAACTGATTCCAGTTTGGCCCTGAGGCTGGTGAACGGAGGGGACCGCTGTCAGGGCCGTGTGGAGGTCCTGTACCAGGGTTCCTGGGGCACCGTGTGCGATGACAGCTGGGACACCAATGATGCCAACGTGGTGTGCAGGCAGCTGGGCTGTGGCTGGGCTGTGTCTGCTCCAGGAAATGCCCGGTTTGGTCAAGGTTCTGGGCCAATTGTCCTGGACGATGTGGCCTGTTCAGGTCATGAATCCTACCTGTGGAACTGTCCTCACCGTGGGTGGCTCTCCCACAACTGTGGACACCAGGAGGATGCAGGAGTCATCTGCACAGGTAAGCTCCCGGGACACCTGGGTCTTCCTCCTTGAATAAGCTTCCATCAGGGGACCTGGCTCTGCACTGAGAACTTCATTTTGGCATCGATCATCACTGGTCTCCATGGTGGGTTGTGAAGTTATCCAACTAAGCACCAATCTATTCAGGTCCCCAGCACAGCTCCTCCTGCTTGTGCAGAGGTGTGTACTTTTCTGAGGCAGCTGACCTTGCAGGCCAATGCCATGCCCTCTAGTGAGAGAAACAGCATGCTCAGTAAATGTCCTGGTACACATATGGCTCCAACGTTGGTTTGGAGGTAAGTGGGCTCCAGTGTGAAGATTCTACAGATGCACCATCCAGAGTACAGATATTGTTAGCATTTTATGTTGCTCTGGGATCCTTCCAGCTATTGGGAGCTTCCAATCTCTATACCTCCCAGCCTTCTTTGGAGGAATAGCACCTTTGCGGTTATGATTCACACACTTTTCCTTCTCCTTGATGCTCTAGTCATTTGGCGATTCCTGCAGATGACTGTACAGTTTGGGTTCACTTTTTACTAAACAGGGGTAGTGGAAACATAACGTAAGTTGTGGGCCTGACAGAAAGGCAGAGAGAGGTTTGCCATGAAAGAGCTATGGCAGAGCAATCTGGAGCATCACAGCAGGAGGGATCTCTGGAACTCATACAGGACTTCAGAATTGTCAGTGTGTGGTCAGATTGTCAGTGTGTCCACCAGCCCCTTGCCTAGGAAAGGTTTTGCCTGCTTTCCTGTGTGTTAGCAAGGGCACCAGAGGCATGGCCGTGATTTCTTGTGTGGGCAAGAGAGGAGTGTGCTTGAGGCACTGAGGTGTAGGCCACAGGTGTGGGGACCGGACTCCCTGAAAATGGTACAATGGAGGATGGATTCAGCTACCATCCAGCCAGAGGCATGTGCAGAGCAACAGCTCAGCCCATAAATACACCGAGCCTCTTGTCACCTGTCACCTTCCTTCTCTTTTGCACAGGTGCCCAGCCTCCATCCACCACTATATTAGGTGAGTTGTAGCGTGCTAACTTTGGATGTAGCTGATGTTCTGCTTCTCCTCTAAAGTCTTTTTCTACTCCTGGCAATGCCATGGGACATGTTATTCTCCCTCCTTGTAAGTGTGACACCAGGAGGGTGGCTCTTGCCTGCAATTCGGATTCACAATCACCTTTATCTGATTGACTCATCTGAGTTTCCATGAATTTCTTTGATAAAGAACCTGTTAGTATCTCTTCTAGTTCAAAACTGTAGCCTTATGTTGAATAAGCTTTGGTCCTTTCTTCTTCAGCTGCCATGACATTCTGAGAGTGGTATAGTCTCTAAACTTCTGTTAAAACTACTGTGAGTACAGGAGAGAGTCCTCAGTCACTCAAGCTTAGAAAGCCCCTTGGATTATGCAGGGCCCATTCTCTGTGTTGTACGAGCAGAGGCGTTGCCAGGTGGTTGGAGGGGAACAAAGATGTTTTTCATATTTATAAATAGAAATACGTGCTTTATGCCTGGTCCATCCCTACAGTCTTTAAGCATTTGTGTGCTGCTATCAGAGTGTGGGCAATGCTTTCAGATGTACTCGACTGTCCGCTGGCCGGCAGTGTGTACAGAGAGGTTTCCTAACTGAGAACAGAGCACCCCTGACTGAAGAGATGGAGAGGCCAGTCTCATCTTGCTCAGGGCCTTTGTTTATGGCCAGCTCAGAGCAGCAGCCTTGAGAAGATACCTAAGGTGCAGTGGAAATTGTTAGGAAGCCTACCTGGTGCAGGAATTTTGTTTTCCTATGTTTTTCCTTGGAGTCTTATTTTAACCATTCTTTCTTGTTGCCATTTGCAGACGTATGGCCTATCACCACCACATCCACCCCAAGAGGTAAGAATCCTCTCTAACATGCCTGTGGCTCCCTCTCTCTTCTGGATAAAATATGGCCCTGGAAATCAAAGAATGAGGGTGAAGGGGCCCCTGCCTAAGCCACGTCTCTGTGGGCTCGGCAAATACAAAGCAGAGTCTCAGAAGGCCAATGTTCTGGTCTGATATTAAGTGGAGGGTGACTTTGCTCCAGAGGCGTCCTGATCCAGTGCTCAGGGAAGATCCTCATGAATGGGATTAGGAGAAGTCTTGCAAGAATAAGAAATTCTACCTAGACTTGCACTGAGGCAGGAGTGGCTGATACTTGAGCCCTGCTCCTCCAAGAAGAGCTCTATTTCCGTCCCTTGCTGAAAGAGCCCTGCCTGTCTCAGAGCATTCCTCAGGCAATGGCTGAGCTCTTAGGGTTTGCAGCCAGTGGCATTTTGTTCACTTGACCTTTTAGAAAGAGCATCCCATGTTTTGACCCATTGTGGTGCTGGTGGGCTTTCCAGTCCCACCCTAGGACCAGTGCGATGCTGGAAGAGTGAGAATAGTGGGAGAAGGAAAATTCTGTGCTGACATTTATCTGGTGTTATCACTCTGGTACTTGAGTCCTGACTTGAGTTACAGGTTAGCATGAGTGAGGTATAGTTCAACCACAGTGACACGGCTGGAGTTGTGCTATGTGCCATTAATGCTGAGTGTCACCACAGTGTGCAGGCCTCCAGCTGTGCTCTGAGGGGTGAGAGGTAGGAGCTATTGCCACAGTTGAGTGACTGCACCCATGAAGAAGGGCTCTAATATGGGCTTCCAGCATCTTTTATGAGAGCAGATGGTGTCTTCTTTCTCTGGGACATCTTTCCAAGCTCATCATTCCCTCCCTTTTGCTCTGTCTCACAGCAGAGGATACGTTTCTGCTCTCTGCTTCACTGATGCGCACAGAGCATGTGCAAGTGTGGACACAAGCACAGGTGTAGGCAGGTGCCCTCCTGCTCGGTAGGGGTGGAGAGGGCTCTGCTTCCTTTGACTACTCCCTCAAACACCCTGCCATCCTGCAGGTCTCATCAGTACACAGAGGAGACACAGACAGTGATGCGGGAAAGAGAGAGGGGGATGTTTCTGGTGCTTTAGTTACCACTAATCTTGATTCTGTCATGGATCATTCTCTGTTGCCTTTACTCCAACTATCAGGGCTCGGGCAATGATTTTGGACATGAGGTTTGGGTTGGCGGAAGGAAGGGCAGAGCCTCAGAAACTGAGAGGAGAAAATCCCATACTCTAGAGACAGGCTCAACCTGATTGGCATCAGGGTCCTCGTTGTATGCATGAATGTATCTTCATGGTGGTATCAAGTCTAGAAAGGAAGGTGGTCACTTTCCTGTCCTTGTTCCTTTAAGCTACATGAGAAACTCAGACACTGGGAAGTGGTCTTGGCTTCATAGCCACTACATGGCCTTGATGTTCTTCAGAGAAACAATCAAATGTAAAACCATGTGTCCTCCCTAGGAACTGATTCCAGTTTGGCCCTGAGGCTGGTGAACGGAGGGGACCGCTGTCAGGGCCGTGTGGAGGTCCTGTACCAGGGTTCCTGGGGCACCGTGTGCGATGACAGCTGGGACACCAACGATGCCAACGTGGTGTGCAGGCAGCTGGGCTGTGGCTGGGCCGTGTCTGCTCCAGGAAATGCCCGGTTTGGTCAAGGTTCCGGGCCAATTGTCCTGGATGATGTGGCCTGCTCAGGTCATGAATCCTACCTGTGGAACTGTCCTCACCGTGGGTGGCTCTCCCACAACTGTGGACACCATGAGGACGCTGGAGTCATCTGCTCATGTGAGCCACCAAAAATTATGACCTGTCTTCCTCTGGTGGGCTTGTTTTTAAAAAAATGTTTCTTCCAGTTTCTTATTTGTGTGTTCCAAATCCTGAGGGAGAACCTTGATATTCAGTAAGAATCAGTTTTAGTGCTTGGAAAGGTGTTAGTAGTTAGTGGTCAGTGAGGACAGGAGACAGAATGAAGTTGAACATTCAGCCCCTCACTGAGGCAGTGCAGGCAGCGCAAGGCGGAAGTCTTGGTCTCCTGGGTTTCCCGCTCTGTGGGCCCTGGGTACAGGTGAATTAGATGCAGCACAGGGGGTGAGGGAAGGACTATCTCACAGAATAGAGTCTCAGTCAAAATTCTCTGTTGAGGAATGGCGGAATTTAGCCAAAGTCCCCAGTAGAAGAGTCTCTAACTGGAGGCCCCTGGGCTAGGAAAGCAGGTGTTTCTATGAGCATGGCTGGTTCATGGTGCAAGTTGAAGGGGGGTGTTGTCTTTAACCACTACCCCCTCCAGGTAGCCACAGTGACTATCTGGGCAAGAAGTGTGGTGTTTGATGGGAAATCCTACAAGACTTGGAGGGTCATGTGCAGGAATGTGACCTAAGGCTGGGCTCCATCTTAGCTGAATCAGTGAACAACTAAAAAATATACAAGGTTGAAGGGAAATTTGCTTCAACTTCGTCACCACATCCAGACACCAGACTCAGTTTATTAACTTGAGGCTGGGAGTAGAGGACAGGATCTGCCTGGAGCATCTCTTAGAGACTTTGGATGGCAAGCAGCTCCTCCTCTAAGGCAAAGCATGCATGACTCCATACCTAACCTGACCAGTGTCTTCCTCCTGCATCTACTTTTGCCACTTCCCAGGCAACACATCTGATCTGCCTTCTCTTTTTCACAGATGTCCCGCAGCAGTCCACCCCCATTCCAGGTCAGTCCTCCTGCCTCTTAATCCCTGGTCAACATATTCCTTTTCTTCCCTCCATGGCCCCATCTGGAAGCAATGAGAGGGAACTTTCCCTGCCCTCATTAAGGCTAAAGGGTGGTCAGGTTGAGCCCGCAACACGTTCATCCTTCTGTCCACCCCCGTGAGGTAAGAAAATTCCAGCTCCTAACCTGGGCTGCTCAGTAGCAGTCACCCAGTGCTTTTGGTGGTTGAAGAAAGATTTGTCCTGGGCTGTGTCTCTTAGGAGGCTTTATCTGAGCCAGGAGTGACTGGGAAGACACAACATGTCACATATGCCAGGCACAGACTGAGTGATGCTGAAGGACCATCCTTCAGAAGAGAATTGTAGATGCCTTTTGAGGACCGGGCCACTCATTGCCTTCATGGTAGACACTCCAGGCACAGTCTTACCATGCAGGATCTCTAGGATATTTTTCTGCCACAGAGATTTTCTGACTCCTCTCTTTGTGATCCCAGCCACAAATCCCTAGACCCAAGTCTGACCCAGCAAGGTCCCTTCCTCCTATCTTCTAATCTGGCTTTCTTTTTCTCTGCAGATTGGTGGTATCCAACAACTCCTGATGATGGTAAGCATCTGTGAATTGTGCCCTACTCTCAGCATTCAGTAGTCTGAACTACACATCTGTGGGAAATTCCTGGTTCTTGCTTGAATCTGTGACTGCTTGTCACTTCATATATCATGAAGGATTCCACTCACCTGTGGGTTGTATTGCACTGTAAAGAGGATCTGTGAGTCAAGGTGCCCTTGGTTTGCAAGTGACACGAACCTGACTCAGTCTCCTAGCTAGCAAGGAAATCATTGGCTCACATTTGTAGGACATTCATTGTTGGATCTGGAGCTTCAGACGCAGCTGAATCCAGAAGTTCTGAGACTGCCTGTCTCTCTAGGCTTTTTATGCCCACTGTGCATGTGGGGTTCATTATCAGCTTGCTTTTTGGACATTAGGGAAGAAAACTGTTATTAGGCCCAAATCTCTCTCCCACCAGAACAGTCTCTTCCCATATCACTGGCTATAAGTCCTGGGAAGACTCTAATTAACTGACTTAGTAATGGTGCCTTCTCCAGAGCTCTCTCTGTGTGCTCTGATTGTCTGGACAAGGTTTCGAGTCCACCTTTATATTCTCTAGCAGAGAGGAGAGCATGTGGGTACCAGGCTTTTCTTGAACCCCATAGGTTGCAGTATTTGTGGTTTTTGTTTATTAGGAAGGAATATTTGTGTTTTAATTAAAAAGGACAGAATTTTTAATACACAGAAAACACATGTATGTTTAATAGTGATTCTTCCATTAATATTATTTCCCTTTCATTATTTTATTTTGGTTAAATGTATTCATAACATAAAATTTACCACTTTATGTGTGCATGTGTGTGTGTGTGTGAGAGAGAGAGAGATGGTGGGGCTGGGGAATGAATCCAGGGTTTTGTGCATGCTAGGCAAATGCTTTACTTTTGAATATTCCCAGCACCCAAATTTACCACTTTAAATTGTACCATTTACAATTTAAATTTACCATTTAATAAGTTACAGCTGCACAATTCCATGGCATTAAGCACATAAACAATATGGTGCAACCACCACTCCATTCTAGTTCCAGAAATGCTTTCTCATCCCACACCAAAGCCAGCCATGCCTCATTCCTCTTTTCACTCAGCTCCTGACAAACATCAGTTTGCTATGAGTTTCTATAATTTTGCCTATTGTGTACATGTCATATGTGTGGAACCATTGCTTTCTTGTCTGGCTTATTTCATTTCACATGTTTTCAAGGCTCATGTACGTTTTAGCATGTAGGAGCGAGCACATCATTTCTTATTATTGCCAAATAGCATTCACGGATGAGCTCCTGAGCATGGTGCCCATGGTCTAGGAAGGGAAGGAGGTCACAATCTTTTTCCTTTGTCTCAAACCTTTATGAGAGAACTTAGGCACTGGAAGTAGTTTTGGCTGAACAGGCACTATGTGGCCTTAAAATCCTCCCTGAGAACAGAATAAAGTGAAAAATCATTGTGTCCTCCTTAGGATTTAATTCCAGTTTGGCCCTGAGGCTGATGAACGGAGGGGACCGCTGTCAGGGCCGTGTGGAGGTCCTGTACCAGGGTTCCTGGGGCACCGTGTGTGATGACAGCTGGGACACCAACGATGCCAACGTGGTGTGCAGGCAGCTGGGCTGTGGCTGGGCCATGTCTGCTCCAGGAAATGCCCGGTTTGGTCAAGGTTCCGGGCCAATTGTCCTGGATGATGTGGCCTGCTCAGGTCATGAATCCTACCTTTGGAACTGTCCCCACCGTGGGTGGCTGTCCCACAACTGTGGACACCATGAGGATGCTGGAGTCATCTGCTCAGGTGACAATACAATTGCTCTCTATTTTATTGGGTGGTTTTCCTCAAGAAGGGGTCCTTTGCCCCAGCACCCTCTCACTGTGAGCTTCTCTTGGAGATGGGTGTTCTGTCACCTGCAATGGCAAATCTCTGATGTCTCTGAACTTGCTGGGTGTGATGCCCCTGGTTCCTTAGGTTTGTCCCTACAGCAGAAGAGAATTTAACCTAATCTAAGAATGTAAGAACAAACTCCCCTGCCACTGCTTTGGAGACTAGGTTTATATCTGCTGCTTAGCTTTCCTGGTGCCTCTCAGGGATAGTTTCCAAGTGACAAGGGGGAATGGCCTTAACATTTGTCCTGCTTATCATCTTGAGTGACCTGTTCCAGTACATCTGAGCTCTGAAACTCACTCGTGTTTTCATCTCTTCCTTGCAGACGTACGAACTCCCATTACAACAACAGGTAAGTTCACCTTTTCTTCTTAAGAGGATAGACTTAAAGGGTTTTATTTCTTTTTTTTTTTTTTTTTTTTGTGGGTACCGGGGGGTCGACCTCAGGACCTCTGGCGCCAGCAGGCACCCGTGCCGCTGAGCGATATCACCGGCCCCTTTTTCGTATGTGGGTTCCGGGAGTCGAACTCGGGCCCTCACGCTTGCCGGGCAGGCGCTTAAGCCACTGAGCCATCTCACCGGCCCAAGGGTTTTATTTCTTATAGTATCTCTAAAGATTTGGAAGGAAGAAGGGAGACAGATAATAAATCAACCATTTCAAGCTGGGCACAGTGGCACACACTTGTAATCCCAGTACTCAGGAGGCTGAGGCAGGAGAATTGCCATGAGTTCAAGACTAGCCTGGACTACATGGTAGGTTCAAGACCTGCCTGAACTATATAGTGAGACTCTGTCTCAAAAAACAAGCACATTAATTAATTAATTAACAAGCAAGTAATCATGCTTTTCCATATAATTTCACAATACAAGTATGTTTTAAAAGCCTTCCACTGCTCTTAAAAAGTGGTATGGCTACTTTTTTGTGTCATTAAAACTTCTTTCACCATCATTTTCAATGCCTGTATTGTATTCTATTATGTAGCCGTGCCACAATTTAGGCTACATTTCCAGTCCCTTTATTTTTTACATTTGAGACAGGGTCTCGTGAAGATGCTAAGTTTCCTGGGCTGGGCTCAAACTTGTGATCCTCTGCCTCAGCCTCCCAGAGTGCTGGGGTTACAGGTGTGTGCCACCATGCCCAGCTTGTTATTGCATCTTTATTACCTAGCATTGTGTCTAGCATTCAAGAAATACTTGTTGAAAGAAAGAACGAATACATAATTGCTATTAGTATTTTGGTGAATATTCTGGAAACATACATATAGACAATAGAGCATTCTAATATCTCATAACATTATTTCCACTTCAGGGAATATAATAAATATTTTTTTCTGTGGCCTTAAACTTAGTGTTTTTATGGCATTTAAATTATTTCTATACAATAAGGCTTAACAACTGCATAGTTTTCCATTGTATGGTTACATCGTAATTTAGTTAAACAATTATTAATTGTAGGATGAATGAATGAAGTTATGTAATTAAGTATCCAGTTATATAATTAAGTCAAGTTTTAAAGTGTGGAGGATGAAACCATGAAGTTCTTACCCTAAAGATGATTGCTTGTCATGAAATACCTGAAGACAGTGGGGGCATCCCCCTCTCTCTCCTTTATAGTACCCTCTGTGAATTGTGGCGGCTTCTTATTCAATGCCAGTGGGACATTCTCCAGCCCATCCTACCCTGGATACTACCCCAACAATGCCTTGTGTGTTTGGCAAATAGAAGTGCGCTCCGGTTATCGCATAAACCTGGGCTTCACCGACCTGCAGTAAGTCTCACCTGATCACCCCCTGAAGAGTGAGTCTTCCCTGGCAAGCCTGCTGGTTTAGGCTATGTCTTGAGCTGGGATGCTTTTCACTCTTGTATACTATTCATAAGCAATGGTGATGCTTTGATCCCTACTGGGAAATTGCAGGGAAGCCCGTTGATCTGATGGAGAAAGAGCTAGCAGGTACATGTGTATTCAGCAGCATCACTCATAATGTCCAAACTGCCTACAAAATAGAGGAACAATAGGAACTTCAATGTTGACTTTGTTATATATTTTCTGTGCAGGTTGGAGGGGTACAGTCCTTGTCTAGATTATGTTGAAATCTTCGATGGATCACTGAATAGCAATAATTTGCTAGGGAGGATCTGCACCGACAGCAGGCAAATATTCACGTCTTCTTACAACCAAATGACTGTTCGATTCCGAAGTGATATCAGTTTCCAAAATACTGGCTTTTTTGCTTGGTATAACTCCTTTCCCAGAGGTATGTGCAAACCAGCCCTGAGCAGTGGGGCTTGGTGGGTTTCGCCAGCCTCTCATGGATGCACTGTGGTACCCCAGGGGAAAGCAAAGAGGGGCTTTGGTGACACTTTGTCCATTCTCCCTATTTTACAGCTGACGTATATGAGCCTCAGGAGGGATAGGTCTTTGGCCAAGGAAGTCAAATATACAGAATAGGAGACCCACCTGGCCTTGGGTTTGATACCAAATCCCTGGGGACTTGGGGACTCTCATTGCTGAGCCAGCACTCCCCACCTGGAAGACATGGGTCCGAGCTCTGTGATGTCTGGAGCCCTTTCCAGCTTTACACGGCTCCAGTGTCTCTGCTCTGACGTTTAAACGCTTCTGTTTGGAATGGGGAAAGGCCTGTGCAGTATTGGGCCTTTGAAATATGTTGTGGGACACAGTTGTCATCTTCTACTGCATGCATCTTTCAGATGCCAGCTTGAGATTGGTCAACGGAAGCTCCTACTGCGCCGGGCGTGTGGAAGTTTACCATGGCGGCAGGTGGGGGACTGTTTGTGATGACCTCTGGAGCATACATGATGCACAGGTGGTCTGCAGACAGCTGGGGTGTGGAGATGCACGGCAAGCCACAACAAATGCCTACTTTGGCTATGGCTCTGGCCCTATTACCCTGGATAATGTGGAATGCTTGGGGACAGAATCCACTCTCTGGCAGTGCCGGAGCCAAGACTGGTTCTCCCACAACTGTGGCCACCATGAAGATGCCGGTGTCATCTGTGCAGGTATGAAAAGATGTCATGAAAGGCCCATTTCCCCTGTAACCCACTATAAAGTGAAAGTTTGAGGCCAGTGTCTGCTGGTGTCTGTGGCTCAGATCTGGTGGTGAGAGTGGTGGAAACTTTTTAGCGGGTGCCCTTGGCCTTCCACTTCAGAAGATCATGCAGGGGCCACTTTATCTTTGACCAGTTTAGGGGCTCTGGGGTGTCATGCTGGCTATATGACCTTTAGCAATGATTCAACTTCTCTAAGCTTCACTTTTCTCATTTATTAAATGGGCACAGTCATGATAGCACTTGCTTCCAATGGCAATTGGGATGATTTTAGAAAAATTCTGGGCAAGTAGAAAATTATGGTGGTTGTGACTTCGGCTGTGATGCTGATGACCCCCAAATAATTATGGGGCTGTGAAAGCAGCTGGGAAGCCCACTTAAGCATACTCCTAATCACAGTAACTCAGTGGACCACAGTTAGGGTCAGATTATGTGTCACTGGGTGTGTGCCTGCTTTGTGCTGGCCACTCTTCCCAGCCAGTTTTGTAACCTATGTACTTCTATTTAATTTTAGGAAACTACACACCAACAACAAGTAAGTACCTATGATTTCCATTTTACTTTCTGGGTCTCCAGGCCTCTCAGCTATTGTAGCCTAGACTTTGTGGGATGTGTTGGTCACTCTCCCAAGGGTTTGCCTGTCATGTCTTCCCTGGCAGGCTGCATCCCCTACAGTGGATGTCTCAACCCCAGTAGATCCCAGGATGGTTTGCCCCTCTTGGTCTTTTAGTGACCTGGCTGATCAAGATTGAGACTGCCAGTTAGTCCCCAGGAGAGGCCTGCCACCTG
Organism: Erethizon dorsatum; assembly: GCA_028451465.1. Classification (NCBI taxonomy): domain Eukaryota; kingdom Metazoa; phylum Chordata; class Mammalia; order Rodentia; family Erethizontidae; genus Erethizon; species Erethizon dorsatum. The sequence continues at coordinate 106,182,903 of CM051822.1, forward strand.
TATGACCTGCCTGTCCCTCCCCTGACACCAGACCCTCTCCAATAGAGCCAAATAAAGCCTGCATCATCATGGAGTATGTGGTGTAATGGGCAGCAGTCCCTCCTCATCTGCTCCAGCCAGCTACTCTTAGCACACTCCTTGCTCCTTGGTACCTTCTTCTCCATCACCATCCTCAGTGCCTCTCACTCCTGGCTTCCCATAGCAGCAATTTCATGTTCATCTTTTCCCACCATTCTCCACAAAACAGCCAGGGGGTGTCTTTGAAAATGTGGGTGTCACTCCCAGCCCAATTGTTAGTTCCAGCCTCAGCCTTCAAGGGCTCTGAGGACTCAGGGCCTTTTATGATTCAATCCCGTGTTCTGTGCCCTCCTTGCCATCCACACAGAAGTCCCCAAGTCTCTCATACTGGGCCCCTTTGCATGTGCTGTTTCCGGTGCCTGGAACACCCCTTCCTCCCTCTGCCAATCCCTGTTTCCTGCCCTCTATTCCCCATGAAGTCTGAATCAGGAGCCAAACCTCTGGCTCCCATCCTCGGGCTTTCCTCTGTCTCAGCCACATTTTATAAGATGTCATCGTCTCCTCCACACTGTGAGAATCCTGGGTCAGCCCCCACTGTAAACCCAGGGCTGATGTCGTATCCGGCACAGATGAGCCAGCAGTCAACAATTGCTTTGAAGATACCAAAAAGCTAATCATGATTTTCTTTGTCAACAGCTCCTTCTCCCACCGTGAGCCATCCAAACAGTAAGTTCTGAGCTCCTTGACAAATCTGTGGTGGAAATGCTTGAATCTCCCCCTTCTCTGTCCCTCAGTGATGAGGACACTGTGGAGGGCTGATGGGAATGGCTAGGGGAAAGCTCATCTAAGCACAGTCACCCCGGGAGGGTGTCTCCCCTGACCCTTGGTGGATGGTCCAGGCCCAGGGCACCTCTTGTTGTGTCCCTGCCTTGGAGATTGTGTAAAACATTTTCCCAGGTGACTGTGCAGTCACCAGCATTTCATTGTCCTTACAGCAAACTATTCCTGTGGAGGCTTCCTGTCCCAATCATCAGGGCTCTTTTCTAGTCCCTTCTACCCTGGGAACTATCCAAACAATGCCAGATGTGTGTGGGACATTGAGGCCCCAAACAACTACCTCGTGACTGTCATCTTCACGGATGTCCAGTGAGTATGTGGATGCAAAGCAGAATGCATTGGGGACCCCGCAGAAATTTAGAAAGAGAAGACAGGGTACTTAGAAATTCAGGGGAGATGTTTGTGTAGGTGGCATTTTTTATTATGGGCTTAAATTTTGACTTAGCCTAGCAGTAGTTTATGGGGAGTGGTAATAGAATGGGGAGTACAGCCCTGGAGCGGACAAGGGCTTTGATTTCAAGTTCCAGATCTTCCACTAATTTGCCACAGGAAGTCAGGCATCTTCCCTGAGCCTCAGTCAAAAGAAGGGAATGAAATATCTGTTCTTCTCATCTCACTGATTACTGAGAAGATCGTAAGAGTATGTCAAAATACTTGGAAAATGTTACCCAGTGGAAGGGAGGGAATGTTGTTAGGAGCAACGAAGGTCTTACAGGGAGTAATGTAAACATCCTATTAACCACATCCATTTTGTTGAACTCTTTTTTTACCACTCCTTCCTTTCTCTCATAAGTTCCTGAGGTTGGGCAGAGGGGGATATTCCTGCTGCTACAAACATTAGGCTATCTGTTCTTCCCCCAATTATAAGTAGAAATCCATTATTTTAAACAGAGGAGACATCACCAAAAAATGGATTAATATATGATGTATCCAAGGAGGAGGTTGGCAAGCTGACCATGGAAAGGCATCAGAGTTTTCTAGAATCCTGGACAAGGGGGTACCATACTTACTTCTCTAACAACTATCACTGAACAAAATAGTTATCTCTCTTGATTTCTGTTTGCAGAAATCTTGGAGTCTCTGCCTTGATAATTCAGTTGGAGTTTTGCAAGAGATACATGATCTGAATCTCCTTGTCACTGCAATATAATGGCTACACCCAGAGCTCCTGATTCCTAGGGGACAGGGCTGTCCCTGGCTATTCTTTATCTGGCATACCAATAACAGTGACCACCACCACTCTTGACATCATATAAAGCACTTCAGTTTTTGCTATTTTATTGGAGACTCACAACTGCCTTCTTCAATATGCATGGAGAGGATTATTTCACTTTTGTACATAAGAAACTTGAATTTCAGAAGGTTATTTTACTTGCCTGATATTTATTTCTTCAATTATGTATTTCTATCATTATGAACTGATGGATATATATTTCACTCTCTAGGAGAACCAGGGAGTCTTTAATGAAAGAAAAATGGTTTAAGTCGAATATGCACCCTTCCTTTTATAATTCAAAGGGTTTTTAGGAGAGGGCTATAGAGTTTGTATGTGTGATTCTAAAGGCTGGATGAGGACCCAGGCGATCATGGGAAAACAAATCCCACTTGATTTAAGGAAATCTGCTCTTTTCAATGATGAACTTTTTTTAGCGTTTGGAAGACAAAAGTCTGACCTCCTCCCTGACCCTGAGATCTGTCCCCCTGTATCAGACTCTGGACAGAAGCAGAACTAACACTGTGTGTTCTGTCTCTACAGGCTTGAAGGTGGCTGCAACTTTGATTATATTGAGGTTTTTGATGGCCCCCACCATAGTTCCCCTCTCATTGCTAAGATCTGTGATGGGTTTAGGGGCTCCTTCACCTCAACCTCAAACTTCATGTCCGTTCGCTTCATCAGTGATTTCAGTGTCACACGGAGAGGATTCCAGGCTGAGTACTACTCCACCTTCACTAATGACAACACTCGTAAGTTTCCTGTGAGAACGCTTGGTTCAGAATGGGGACATCACTGAGAGCCTTCTGCTGCTCAACTGTACTGTGGTTGTGAAATACAAAATTAGATCAGCCCCATCAGGGCCCCAGGGCTTGATTTCCTGCCTAGCCAGGCCATGGACACTGGATCCTGGGACTCTAGCTGCTGGATACGAGGTCAAGCGCCAGCACTGGATGATTGGCAGTGTATTAGTCTTATTGTAGTCAGCAAAGAGGAAGTAGAAGGTGCAAGATTATACTTTCAGCAGATAGCAAGAAGTCACTGCCACAGGCAGAAATGACCACCTGACTTGAAGCTTTGTGACCTTTGTTGAATGTGGGGCACTGGGCATGTCCTGAGACCTGACATACTAGACTTCCATCTGAAGATTCGTGGAGCTGGTCACAGCCACTTCCAGGAGAGGTCATGTGGCTGCAATCTGAGATATTATATGGACTGACGTATACATTGATCAAGGGCTGGGCAAAATGATGTCCAAGGCCTTTTAAGCAGTCAGGATTTGAAGCATTGACTTTCTCCATAGCTTAATGACCTTACTTCATGACATCACCAAAATTTGACTGTAGAGTACTTAACTTTGTGAATAAATCGTAATATGGCAAAACATTTCACTTATTTAAAATCTTGCTTCATATTGACCATCAGGGACATCCTAAGTCTATATGCCTTCTTTGGACTTTCATGAGGATAGGGCTGACTTGTGTCAAGGGGCACTTGGGGGTTGCAATATTATATATTCTATTCATACACCCTACATGCTAATCATGTGCGTTAGCTGTCTTTATCTGTGCTCCTTTATATGAAAAAGCACCTAGTAGGACTTTCGGGGCTTGGGGACACTGACCAAGTGTATTATCTGCCCCTGTCCATCAGATCTGTTTTGTCTGCCGAATCACATGCAAGCCAGTGTGAGCAGGACCTACCTCCAATCCCTGGGCTATTTGGCCAGTGACCTCGTCATTTCTGGCTGGAACAGGAGCTACCAGTGTCAGCCCCAGATAACGTGGAGTCACGTAATATTCACAATTCCCTACTCAGGCTGTGGCACCATCAGGCAGGTAAGCCTGGAACTGCTCTCTCCATTTCCTCTTGAGCATGCTTTCTTACAGTGATACACAGCACGTATCTTGAATACTTGGGATCCTGATGTTACAGTTTTGGTGGAATCAGAGCACAGTCAGAGCAAGGGAAGATAGAAATCTTTGGGATCATGATATAGCTACAGCTACTTCCAAATAGGAGGGAGTAGAAGGGGAGAAGGAAGCTGAGTGAGCAATTTCTCTGGCTGTCTTACAGAGAGGCCACCTGGTGAGCTGCCACTCCCACCAGCAATAACAAGAGCAGCTCCAGGTCAGTTATGAGTTTTATAGGGCCTGAAGCTTGTACAGCGTGGGGCTGAGATGAGTGAGAATGGCATTAAACCATTTAAGCCTCATTAAACCAAAGAATGCATATATATCTTAGTTTCCTAAGCTTTACAGAAGCACATGGCAATGCAAACACATTGCTAAGCCTTAGAGAGAGCCCGTTCACTCATTAGTGTCACAATTAATTGGTTTCTGTAGCTACCATTTGTTGAGCTGTCACCATTGAGGGTGACCAACCATCGTGGTTTGCCTGAAACTGCAGATTTTAGCACAGGATGTCCTATGTCCCAGGAAATCCTTCAGTCCTGGGTATATTGGGACAGTTGTCATTCTGCAAGTGGCAGATGCTGTGATTAGTCCAAATCCCACTCCCCCAATTTCTCAAGTATTTGCCTATTGTCATCTTTGCTTTAAAAATGGGAAAGTGAACTGAGAGAGACCAAGCATGTTGCCCAAGGCCATTCAGCCATGAAGGGATAATGCTGACAGCAGAATCTGAGAATCTCAAGAAACTTATGCTGAGTGAAAGGAGTCATGCTCTGTGACTCCATTTATATTGATAAACATGCAGTTACAGAAAGATTATCCATGGCTGTTTGCTACCAGGTTGGAGGAATGGCTGCCAAGAGTAGGAGGACATTGTGGGATAATAGAAATCTTCCATGATAGTGGTTACATTGTCAAACCATTGAAAGTACAGTACATTTATCCCAGATGTGTTTAATTTTAAATTAGAAATTCTAAGTTCTGAATGTTTGCCTGACACCTAAATAACCATTTCAAGATTTTGTGTTAAGGACCAAAAAAGTGATAGTACTTTTATTTGGCTTAGGATTGCAGGTCATACATAGTATGAAGTGTTCACATTGTACAATGTATGTGGGGCACACAAGGTCAGCCAGGGTCATGTTCCTGCACCAGAAATATAGTGACCACTTGTCATGTGGCAGTCGCTATGCTAGGTGCTAAGATGATGCTGTTCACTGCCTGCAAACATGTTCCTGCTCTTTTGCCCCTCAAGAAACAGAGGGGAAGGAGACACTCATTTCACCAACTAGATGATCCCACTGGCCGTGAGCGCCTGTGTCTGAGGAACTGCAATGGCCACATGGTCACCCAGCTCCCTTAATCAGATCTTATATGTAACAGGTCTCCTTTGAGAGGAATTTGCTGGGTCAGGTAGATTTACTTGCAGGGAAGAGTGCGTACCAGTCATGCCGTGAAAGTGGTTTGTTCTACCTGGCTTTTATATTTCATCCTGTAAACTAATCATGTTGGGTCCTGGTTTGTCATGAGTTTAGCCCCTGGGAGTCAGTCCACCAACAGTGATCATTGCTTCAGAAGCAACCTTGTCCAGTATCCTAACCAGCCAGCAATAGAGTTTTGCCCTTACTATGTGTATGGCTAAAATGGGAAGCTTTCTCTTCCTTTGTTTCATTTAAAGATTAAGGCTGCCTTACATCTTAGGACTTCTGTTTGGGTCACTAATGGTGTTATCTTCCTGTTCATTCTTGCAAAAGTACTTATGGTGTGCTGGAACTCAAAACATGTGGGTCTGGGAAAGGTTTGCTTCTGACCATCATAGAACTTGAGAGGAGGAGAAATCCCACAGTCCCCAGTGGGGCAGTGACACTCTTGTGCTCACCTCCAGAGCTGGGTGATCACAATCATGAATCTTCTGGGAGGTCTTGTTCCCTGTGTCCTCTTGGCCATTTGGACTGACAGCTCCCTGCCTTGTCCTCCACTCATCCTAGCACTTCCATAGGGCTGCTGGCCCCTGTTCCTTTCATTCATTCCATTAATACCTACAGATGCCACCAATGCTCTTGGTGACGCTATGTCAAGCCCTCAAGAAAGAATGTTTAGACATCATCTTTTCTGTAAGATGGCCACAGCTCCCAAGGATCTTTCCCATTCTTGGAAAAGTCATTTTCAAGAGATGATGGGCACATCAAATGCCATGAGGGACCAAGATTCTTAGGAATTCGCTGGTTAGTGAAAGGCATAGTAGCAAATGGTCCTGTGGTACAGGGAAGTGGGACAGGAATGGCTCTAGGGTGCCATGACCCACACAATTGTCCCAATCCCAGAGGTCAACACCTGCTGCTAGTATAACTCTGGATCTCTATGGCTTCCAACTCCCACGGGGTCAATCACCAAGCTGCAGCAGTTACCAGTCAAACAAGTTACAAAGTAGTTAAAAATGATCTCACCAGACCGCCCTTGATGAGTATGTGACTTCTTCCCCTGTTACCCCCAGCAACAGTGAGAATGAAACAGAATATTCTGTTCTGAGCCTTGAAACATGGAGTCCAAACTCATGGCAGCTCAAGAGACCATTCACACACACCAATCTTGCCAGTGAGGAAGAGTAATGACTGGCCTACACCAGGGTCCCCATCATGTGGTAGAGGAAGTAGAGGAGGAAGTTTTCTAGTTGAGCTGGTCATCCAGGCCAGACAATAGTAGCCATAGGAGCGGGCATTGACCATCTGTGTGTGGTTCTGGGAACATTCTGAAGTTTGTGGAGTCATTTCCTTCTTATTATAAATCAAATCAACAATGAAATTCTCTTACCAGATGACATTTGCCTCACTCTGCTCTCCTGCCTGCCACTCCTAGGTTGATAATGACACCATCAGCTATACCAACTTCCTCAAAGCAGCTGTTTCAAATGGCATCATCAAAAGGAAAAAAGACCTCAACATTCACGTCAGCTGCAAGATGCTCCAGAACACCTGGGTCAATACCATGTACATTACTAATGACACCATTGAGATCCAGGAAGTCCAGTATGGCAATTTCAACGTGAACATTTCTTTCTATACATCCCCTTCCTTCTTATATCCTGTGACCCACAGCCCATACTATGTGGACCTGGATCAGAACTTGTATCTTCAGGCTGAAATCCTCCATTCTGATGCCTCCCTGGCCTTATTTGTGGACACTTGTGTGGCTTCACCATACCCCCATGACTTCTCATCTTTGACTTATGATCTCATCCGGAGAGGGTAAGGACTGCTTTTATAGGATAGATTTAAACCTTTGCCTGATAATTCAGACATAAGTAGCCTGTAAGGCTCAGAGTGCAGATTTTAGTTAACTGAATTTCCTAGGACCTGAAGCTCAGCTAGACCCCTTTCAATTGTAATATCCTGTGACTTACCTTTTGAGAACCTTTCTTGCCATGTCCTGGACAACATCACTGATTAGAAGAGCAGGATTTTCATCATCTCCGGTTAACATGTGGGAAGAATGGAATGACACACCAGTGGTCATTTAATAGGTTGGCTGTAAACTGTGATTAGAGTCTAGGTGACCAAACTCTATCCTTTGGTTTAAACTACTTGTGTGTAATGGGAAAGCCATTGGTTTGGGAGCAGAACAAGGTTGAAACCCATACTTCTTTGGGCCAGTTTCCTCACCTGTCAATTGTGATAGTGATACCCACTCTATAAGTCTTTCTAATTACAAGAAAAAGAGTGGATGGACCCTAAGCTCATCCAGCAGACGATCCACAGGATCATTGCATTGAGGAGCTCTTGGTAACTTCCATGGGCCTGGAAAGTTCTCCAGTTCAGCTCAGGTAGTGCAGGGGTCAGGACAATGTGCCCAGACTGGCTGCTCTGCCCTGCTCCAGCTTCCCAGATGAGGCACTCTGCAGAGGTGGGTGAGACTCTCCTGCTTTCCCTGAAGGGGTCCCGAGAAGCCAAGACCAATCCCTGCTCTGTATTCTCCACTGGTGACGGCACTGCACTTCTTGACTTTCAATATGGCCTTTAATATCTTAGTAGCCATTGCCTCCTAAGAGAAATTATATGAACAAGGGAAGGCGTGCTTCTAGGAATGAAGGGTGAGGATTGAATTTCACACTTCCCCAAGATACTAAAAGCAGCATCTCTTTCTAGGCACAGTTTGAATATGTGTCAGTTCAGTAAACAGTGGTAAGGCTCATCTTGTCTGTAGTCTATGCAGTTGGTTCAAATAGCAGCTGCCCCCTAGCAACAAAGATGGAAAGAAAGCTTACCCAGATCCTCTCTCTCCATATAGTAACAAGTTGGCATTTAAGTGGATACAAAATGATTGAAATGAATGCAAATGAGTGAGCAATTTCATGTCCTGCCAAAAGATTTTTTCTATAGGTGACATTCTGCCACCTATCTGGTGATGCAATTTTATGGAAGGAGGGGGAGCTAACTGCATGTGAAGCAGAGAAATCCACTGAGGGGTGCTACTTAAAGATGCTGCTGATGTACCAGAGTTCCCTGGCCTGTTTCACAAATGCCCTACCTCTGAACAAGCCTCTGGGTTTTTCTCTTGCGCCTTGGCGACTAAGGAGGCTGCTGTGGAACAAACAAAGAAATCTGAGTATTTGAGAACAGCTGAGGTGAAAGTAGAGGCAGGAAGTAAGCTTTGGAAGACAGAGGAGGGAGGGTGAGCAGACCTAGGCCAACTTTCTGGGACAGCCAGGCTGTCCTGGGACCATGGCCATTCACCCCTGAGACATCCCTGCCCTGTGGTCCCCAGGCCAGCTCACCTTGCTTTTCTCTTGCCTCGTTATTCAAAGCCCCACCATTATAACTGCACATGGTTTATCATGGGAAAATGCACCCTCATTCATATCTAACAAAATTCCTTAAGCAGGTTCTTAAATTGTTTTCCTTCTACCACCAGCTGGGATGAGGGAATGAGGAAGGAATTCCACCAAGGTAATGAGGAAGTGCTTGGATACTGGAGTTGGAGGCCTGTGTGGCCCTCAGGCAGTTGTGGAAAACACAGCTGCACAGGGCTCAGGAGAGGCCCAGTGGCTCAGGAGAGAAAGGCCCAGGGAGAAGGAGAAGCAGGCAGGCCAGGGAACACTAAAATTGCCCGACATGTACCCAAATATCACTTTGCGTGGCCCTGCAACCAGGAAAGGGAATGAGAAATTATCTTTTTTCCTGCCCTGTCTTTGGCCTGCTCCTAGGCTGCAAACTTGAGCCACTTCTCTGACTCGCCTGGCTTACTTGGGGCCAGAGAGCACACACCCTTACTTGAACCCTAACCCTCTGTGCTGTATGAGGCCTGCTTGTCTGCCTGGAAAGCCCAGGGGGACTTGCTATTGGAGGATGCTAGTGATGCACCAGACCTGCTGGGGTCTCTGCATCCCTGGCAGTGAGTGTGCGATCAGCATGGTCTTCAGAAAAGAAGTGAGGTGGCTCGGGAGGCTGGGCAGCCTGGGTGGGTTACCCACGCTGTGCTATGCCTGGGCAGAGTTTAACCCTGAAGGCATACAGACCTGTGGAGTTACACAGGTCATGACAAATTCAGTGCCTTGGTAAGAACTAACAGGTTAATTTTCTTCTCTTCCAGGTGCATAAAGGATGAAACCTTCCAAATCTACTCCCAACCGTCTCCCCGCATTGTCCGCTTGAAATTCAAATCCTTCCACTTCCTGAATCACTTCCCTTCAGTGTACCTGCAGTGTAAACTGGTGGTGTGCAGAGCGTACGACTACTCTTCCCGGTGCTACAGAGGCTGTGTTGTGAGATCCAAGAGAGACGTGGGCTCCTACCAGGAAAAAGTGGATGTCATCCTGGGACCCATCCAGCAGCAAGTCCCCCCAGAGAAGAAGAGCCTGGGTAGGTGATCACCCTCGGACGACCCTGCTGCCCGCTGAAGCCCAGGCCCATGACACTCGTGGAATTAAGATGCTTCTGTTGGTGTTATGTTACAATCCGAATGTTCCAGGCACGCTGTGCTATGCCTGGGCAGAGAGTTTAACCCAGAAGGCAGGTAGGCCTCATGCTTTATCCTCTGGGTTCTGAATTCCTGGAACCCATGCTTCTCATGCTGAAAATGAAAATGCTAACACTTACCTCTTATGACTGTTGAGAGGGTTAAATAAAGTAATGTTAATTAAACTTTCTTGACCCCTGGCTGGTGTATGTCATTGGGTACTTTATGAACAAGAGCTTGTTACTATTGGCATTGTCACCCATATTAACAACTTCAATGATACTAGTATTCCTCATCGTGATAACACCAAGTGATGACACCAGGCATAGGGACATCAGGGTCAGGCTGGCCATGAGAATGCATATGTGGATGCATGTGAGGATGAGGAAATATTCCCAGGATTCTCAGGGTGATATGCAGGATTCCTGGCCGAGCTTGGGGCCAGGTCTACAGATATGGTAACCATAGTTATGGGGACAGGGATGGGCTAGCAGTAGTGACCACAAACCCTCCCCTTGGTCAGGGCATCAGGCGTATTTAACAGCTCCCTCCCTTCATGCCCAGTATTAGACATGTCCCCTTGGCCAGTTGATTTTCAATTGTTTCCTTAGTCATTCATTCAGTGAATATTTATCAAATGCCTATTGTGTGCCAGGAAACAAATAAACAGATATAGATCAAAATCTCTGTCCTTGAGGAGCTCGCACTCCAATGGGACAAGGTGCAGTTAGAATAGACCTAGTGCATGCTACATCTGATAGCATCAGAGGTATGGAGAGAAGGACAGCAGCACAGGGGAAAGGAGTCACCCGTGTTACCTTCTCTCCTCTCCCTTTATTCCCTGTAGGCACTTCGGGAGCTCAGGTCTTGGCTAATTTCTTGCCTGGGAGTCTTGTAATCATTTCCCAACTGGTCTAAAATGCCCCAATTCTCTCTCCCATCCATTGGAACCTCAGGCCAGAATTGTTCCCCTAAAGTCCAGCTCTGAGTTCCTGCTCAAAAACCTTTCTTTGGGGCCGGTGAGACGGCTCAGCGGCTTAAGCGCCTGCCTTGCAAGCGCGAAGGCCCGAGTTCGACTCCCGGATCCCACATACGAAAAAGGGGCCGGTGATATCGCTCAGCGGCACGGGTGCCTGTTGGCGCGCGAGGTCCTGAGGTCGTCCCCCTGGTACCCACAAAAAAAAAAAAAAAAAAAAAAAAAAAAAAACCTTTCTTTGATTCACTGGCCAACAAGACAAGGTGAAATAAAACTCTCCCACACAACACTTAACTGGCCTTTTGGGTATGACCTCAGTTTCCCTTTTGTCACTTCCCTCTCCCATTTCTTTATGTATTCCCACCAAATAGTTCATCTGATGGGCACAACAACCCTTACTTGTCTCCCCTCCCCTTCTCCTCTGGGTTCTGTCCTGGTCCCAACTCTTTTCTTGGTGTCCTCTTCTCCCAGACCTGGCGGCATTGGAAGTGGAGAAGCTGGGCAGCTCCCAGGGGAGCTATCACAGCACTGCCGTTGCTGCAGGAGTCTTCCTAGCCTTGGTCCTGGCTGTGGCAGCCTTCACACTGGGGAGGACACGTAGCACCAGTGGCTATCTCCGGAGCACTAAGATGTGAAGCCAGGAGAATGCACTCAGACATTGGGCCTGTGTGCACAGGCAACCTGAGATGATGGAAGAAATGAGGGCACAGAACTGGGCACCCAGGAGCACCCTGACTTAGTTTCTCTTGGCACAAGTGTATGATAAGGTGAGCTGAGGTGGCAGTGAAGAGAGGTGGGGACCAGGTTCTTCTTAGATCCATAGACTCCAGGCTGGGAAGAATGTCACAGATAAATGGTGCCAATGTCTACAACCCCACATGCAGCTATAAGCCAAATGCTGGTAGTAGCAGAACATTCTCTAGATAGAATTTCTTTTCTGATCTTTTATAAATCAGTTTCTTAGTGTATAGTATAAATCTCAGCCTTTCCTTACAATAAAGCAAGCTAAATAAAGCATCTTTTTCAATGCAAGTGACTTGGTTGGCCAGTGTTTCCAGTCATTCACCTATGAACCAGATCCCCTCAAATTAAGCAGACAGCTAGGGTGAGATGTAAGCAGGAACCATAAAAGGTGAAGGGCTCTGCTCTCTGACCTCCAGAAGCCCCTAAGGAGTGGCTACTTTGTCCTTCCAGTATCCTTGGGAATGAGAAGTCTTCAGCATCTGTGGGATGCAGGCTGTGCCCCTGAGCCTTTCTGGGGGGACTGAGGAACTAGGGATTGTGGGACAATTTCCCATTTTCCCTGCCATGATCACCCACATTCACCTTTACCTTCCAAGCAGGGAGGTCAAGGAAAGCTGGAAGGGTCACCCTATGGGGACAGACCTGCCCTGAAAAGCAATAGCAACGCAGTGAAATGCAAGCATCAGCCTGGGGTCAGCTCTGAGCAGATGTGGACCTGCTCAGAGCCCAGTGACCCTGTGTTGAGCCCTAGGATGGCAGACCCTCAGAGGGATGGCAGACATATAGACACTGTATCCCACAGGTGAGGATAACAGCAAAGCCTGGACATGGGGCATGTGCCTATTTTGAGTTGTGTCCTGTTCCCTTCTGGGGAACATCTGCCTTCCGGTTTCTTCCAAGCAGAGCAGCATCACTCCCCACCATCATCACCTTCCTGCCATCCCATTTGTGGAGGCCAGAGGGCGCTGGAGCTCAATCTTTGTGGCATTTTGTTTTGGGGACTTCATTACAATACCTGGTTTCTACAAAACCAAACATCTAGTTTTAACTGGAATATGGGGAAATTGGAAGGCACTGAAAACGGTGACGGGAGAAGGGGAGTAACATTTCTGTGGAGCAATTTGAGGGTAGCTATTAATTTAAACATGTGTGCTCTTTAACCAACAATTCCATTTCTAGGAAAATATACTAAGAAAGTCATTTATGTCTGTAGAGAACTTCATAGAATTTTATTCCTCACTCTATTGTCTACAATGAGGAGAAGGAATAGGATTTCCTGCTTGTTTAATATCAAATGCATATTGCCTTTATAATAACAATACTAAAACTATTATTATGGAAGGGAGAAAAACAAAGCATGGGATTGAATTTTTCCAAAATGGATGGTAGAATATTTTCTTACACAGAAAAAGCCAAAAACATGTCATTCACTTCGCATACTTTGCGGAGAGTGCCTGCCACACTGTAAGGTCACACAAAGGTCCCTTGAAGCCAGCACTGTGTTAGTAGCTAAGATAGCATGAAGGAGTGACAGACAGAATCATTTTTAATAGATGTATTGATCGTTCATGTGAAAAGAGCCCTTGCTGAATTTAAGTATCTATGGAAAGTAATTAATATCAGTATCTCAGATCTATCTTTTATACAATGCAATGTTCAGTTCAAACTTGTGGCTAAATTAATGAATGAAAACTAATTTATTATGAGTTTTGTTGTGACTCTCCAATCTATATGTAAATCAAAGAGGCAGTAAAATAGTTTCAATGTTATTAAGCAGATTTTGTGGATAATCTACTTTTGGAGAAACTCCACCAAGTGGGATTCAAGAGTATAATAAACTTCTGGTTTTTATGGCAAAAAAAACCAAAAAAAACAAAAAAAACAATACTTGGTTTCTTTGGTTGCCAGTTGTTGTCCAGTACAGGAAGCTTTTCCATTTGTTTCTTTGTTTGTTTGTTTGTTTGTTTTTCTGCCACTGCTACCCTTCTTCTGCTCTAAGGAAACAGGATCTGATTCTCTTCTTTAAAAACAGATTAATAGGTAGCTTTCCCTTCTGCCACTGCTCCTACCACATGCCAAAGGTGGCCTCCCAGCAGCCCCTACAGATACTGTCCCCTTCAGCTGGTCCCTGGCTCAAGGACACCTGAAGTGGCCAGCCTGGGGTTTTGCTCAGAAGAAAACTCACATCCTGAAAGTTTTGGTGGCATCAAGTGGCTTCCAGGGTGTTCTACTCATGGACAGCTCTGGTCATTTGCTCCAGGACAAGATGAATTTGATGTCAGAGTCTCTTCCCAATGGGCTGTGTTGGTCTGGACGCATAGTATGGGGTGTGTGTGCTGACAGAGAGAGAGAGAAAATCATTTTGGAGAGGCCATAGGCAGGGAATGCTACATGTTCAGAAATTTTGCAGGTGAGTTGTTAAACAGCCATCATAAAAAATTAAATTTAGTGAGTTATATTAAGAACAAAGGTAACACACCCTCAAAATTCAGTTTCTAATTATTTGACTCTGTTTGACTGTGGTCTTTTCCCCAGGGTTATTTACATATAGCATACTCACTGCCATTATCATCATCATTGTCATCCTCAATGACTGTCAAACACTATTGTCATCCTCACCATCATTATCATTATCATGGGAATTACTACCATCTTCAGCACCTCTATCAGCAGTTGAATTCTGTAGCCAGAGGTCAAGCTCCCTCCTTGAAAAGCTGAAGACTCTACTTACTGGATGTGGGAAAAGATGAGCCTGATGCTCTTGTTTTCTGGTCTTTCTATTGTCCACGTGCAGTTCTCATTGGCGTTGAGTTGCAGGATCATGGCTTTGTGTGTGTCTGCCAGATTGGCTCCTCCCAGGCTGGCAGTGCAGCTTGATCTACCTGGGAGAGAACACAGTTGTTGCTGAGGAAAGTCCCAGCCCCTGTCCCCTCCTGCCGCTACCTCCCACATGTCATAGCCATACGAGCACGCAGCTAAATCACAAATGCTATTTTGTTCATCCCATACCAAGTAATGAGCAATAGATTTTTCCTTCCTGGAGCCCCTGAGATTTTCCACATACGGTCCATCAAAAAAGAATATATTAGGGCCTAAAGAAAGACGGTTTCAAAAAGGAGCTTTATATTTAGAATGTGTAACAAATCCTTACAATTCCGTAATTAAAAGACAAAGAACACAATTACAAATGGACAAAGTGAAGAATAGACTTTTTTCCGAAACAGAGCTTTTTCCCAACACACACACACACAAAAAACAAAAACAAACCAGAGCTATTGATCAAAAACTCTTATATAGCAACAAACTTTCTCGTTTTCTTTTTCATCTCTAATGAGTGGAAATGTCCTTATACCAAACCTTTTATTTTTATCTAACTCTAAATATGATCTTTACTAGAAAAAATCAAAAAGCAAAGACAATTAAAGAAAAGTATAATCACACAATCCCACCTATGGAAAACCAGTCATAAAAACGTTGCTGTGAGTACATCCAGATTGCTTCATTCCTCTGCTCTTCCTTCTCTTTACAGATTTCTTAAACGTTATAATACATATATATATTTTTTTTTTTTTTGTGGGTACCGGGGGGTCGACCTCAGGACCTCGCGCGCCAGCAGGCGCCCGTGCCACTGAGCGATATCACCGGCCCCTTTTTCGTATGTGGGTTCCGGGAGTCGAACTCGGGCCTTCGCGCCTGCAAGGCAGGCGCTTAAGCCGCTGAGCTGTCTCACCGGCCTAATACATATATTTTTACCATAAAAACTATCATAAGGGGCCGGTGAGATGGCTCAGTGGCATAAGCGCCTGCCTTGCAAGCGCGAGGGCCCGAGTTCGACTCCCGGATCCCACATATGGAAAAGGGGCCGGTGATATCGCTCAGCGGCACGGGTGCCTGTTGGCGCGCGAGGTCCTGAGGTCGTCCCCCCGGTACCCACAAAAAAAAAAAAAAAAAAAACTATCATAAGTTTCAAACAGTTTTTTCTCTTAATGTAGATACTGGACATCTTTATAATTTATCAGTGTCATTTTTAAAAACATGTAGAAAAGTTCTTTGTTATAAACTTACAGTAACAAAATCAGTGATGGAAATTTATATTGTTTTATGATTATGTAAATGCATATACTGGCACATAAACTTTGTGTACTTTATGATTATTTTCCAAAGATAAATTCTTAGTAATGAAATTACCCAGTAAAACTCCATGTCCTTTGTATATTTCAATGTATACTATCATATAAGCCTGAAAGAAATTAGTACTAAACCAAAATCACACCAAGAGCATTAAAATTTTACCTGCATTGGGGTTATAAGGGTAGGGGTCTATAGCCAGGGAAATAATAGAATAAGGTTCATTAAATGTTCTGGCTAATCCTGACTAGAAAGCGTTAAAATTTTACTAGGGGGAACAATTAAAAGAACAAGGATAAGAAAGGAAAATAGGGGGCCAGGGATTTAGCTCAGTGGCACAGCACCTGCCTGGCAAGAGTGAGGTCCTGAGTTTGATTCCCACTGCCTCCCCAACCAAAAAAATGAAAGGAAAATAAAAACAGATAAAGAAAGTCACCAAATGGTATTGAGACTTACATCAAAGGACCAGAGGGAGGGCTGCCAGGCAGAGCACAGAGGAAGCCAAGTGCATGAAACCAGGATAGCACCCCCTCCCTACCTTCAATAAAGTACAAAGGAGACAAGGGGGGAGGGGCTTACCTAAGGAAAACTCTTATTTAGTATATAAAAATATATACTCACACCTATGCATATATATGCACAAATATATATATATATATATATATATATATGTATATATAACTCTAGAGTCACTATAGTACTGTACTAGATACACACACATCCCCTTAATTAAATCACTAACTCTTAGCTGACTTTCTATGAGGCTCTTCCTAACTAACATATAAAACCCAGAGACAAGGCCCTGACAAGGACAGGAAGATGTCAAACAAAGCCCACCAAAAGGAATGGCACCCAGGTTAGGGTCTTGTGGCCTGGGATCCATCCAAGACAGCCCAGAGAGCCAATCAGGTTGTGGCAAGTTCCAGGGAGGAAGGGTCTCCCGAAACCTGATAAAAGAAGTTGGAGGGCCGGTGAGATGGCTCAGCGGCTTAAGTGCCTGCCCGGCAAGCGCGAGGGCCCGAGTTCAACTCCCGGATCCCACATACGAAAAGGGGCCGGTGATATCGCTCAGCGGCACGGGCGCCTGCTGGCGTGTGAGGTCCTGAGGTCAACCCCCTGGTACCCACAAAAAAAAAAAAAAAAAAGAAGCTGGAGACAAAGGCTCACAGGTATCCATCTTTCCAGAGCCCTCTGCCCACCTCTCTGGGGCAGCTTTCTATCTTCTATCTTTTTCCTCCTTACAAATAAAGTGTCTTCCTTTTCTAAAACTCCATCTCTTTAATTCATTACTGGTGCTGAGTTTACAGTCCCGGTAGGCTGCTCATCCCAGCGAAGCAGCAGTGCCCACCCCAGACTCAACAGGGCCAACAGCAGATGTGAAATCTTTTAAAATTTTGGAAGACCGTAACCCTAACCCTAAATCAGTATTAAACCAAAATCCCATTGAGAGCATCAGAATTAAATTTTCTCTGTACTGGGACCAACAGTAGACATGAGAACTTTCAGAATTTTGGAAGAGGCCTGGTGAAAAGAGGTCGTCCCTGGTTTGGTGGAGAAATCCAGTCGAATTTTCTTACCTTCAGCCTCAGACACATTCAGCTCTGCCAGACATGAGGTGATTAAAAGGGCCAAGAAAATGAGCCTTCTTAGGACCTCCATCATTGTAAGGGGCTGGGCAGCCCTCAGGAATAGTAGGCTTTTATACTTCCCTGGGTTTTATAACTATTTGGTTTCGCACGCTTCCTGGCCAACTCTAGGGAAACGTGTCACTTTGGCCACACAAGGGGAGTTGCATGTGAGAAAATACCAGGTGGGTGGCTGTGTCATTGCCAGCAATCCCAGCAGTAAGTTCATTCCCCAGCTCATTTCCAGAAGGGCTGCAGGCAGTGCCTGCCTAGGCTCTCCCCTGGTCTCAACCGCTGGCACAGCAACCACAAGTAAAACCTGGGGGAACAAACCTGGACTCGAGCCTTTGCCCTGTCTGTGCAGATCACCGATGGGGTAGCATCAGTGACACCTTAGGCCTTTGCTGTTCCGCTCCAGGAATTTCTATTTGGAGGTCTGAAGGCCCAGAGGAGTAGTGAGTGATGCAGCACCTGGGCACACTCTGGGCCCAGCGGGGCCACTCAGACGCCTGCAGGGGCCTGATCCTGAGTGGGAAGAGGAGGCGGAGGATGTGAGGGAAAGAAAGTGCAGAGCAGACCCCACTGCATGGTGTTCTGAGCATTCGTGTTTGCAGAGGCTGAAGCAGGCAGATTAGAGTCCCGTAAGTACTGGATTTGCAGCTCAGAGAAAGGAATCCTGGCATCCAAGGTAAGCGAGGAAGAGCAAGTGTGGATGTGGAGAAAGCCATCACTCATTCATTCATTCATTCATTCATTCATTCAGCAGGGTCATTTCTCACTATTCCAGGGCCTGGGATTACAGAACTGATGACAACTGAACTGGGAATACAAAGTCCCTGCTGTCATGGAACTTGCATTGTAAGTAGGGATAACACTCAGATGACAACCAAATTCAAATTCGAATTAGGGAGAGGTTCTTTGATTATTGTAAAATAAGGGGATTGGATAGAGAATGGCTGCCTTGAGAGTATGGGAAGGATGCAGTATTAGGATAGAAGGAAGACACCTTGAGAAGATTGAAATCAGAGCAAAGACAAAAAAGGAGGCACTCAGGTGGTCTGGCTTGGGGGTAGGGTTGCCCTTGAGATAAAAGGGTAAGTGTGAAGGCTGTGGCAGGAACTAGCTAAGCAGTTCTTCAGTACAAGGCAGGAAGTGTGGTTGTATGTGAGTGAAAAGGAAGGAAAATGGAGGTGAGGATGAAAGAGAAAGAGGTTGGAGGATGGGGAAGGCTCTTTTAAGACAGAAGAGAAATTTAAATTTTATTGTAGGTTCACATGGAATTTTTCAGTTGAGCATGACATAACTGGCAGGTTTTTAAAGAGTCATCTGAGCAGCTCTGTGCAGTTTGAGGTGGGTATAAACTGAGTTTTCTAGGTTGAAATCTTCCTGATCACTCTCTGGGAAGGAGAGTGCTGTTGTTCTGACTGCTCTGCAGCCCAGGACCCCTCACCAGTCCACAGGAGAATGGACTTCAAGGGGGACAGCACAGTTCCCCAGGGGGCCCATTCCTAGTTGGGAATGTTGCAGCACCAAGGCCTCAGCTGTGACAGGAGGAAGTGGTGTTTATGAGGAACTTAGGCACCTGCTGAGGTCCCTGCACAGCTCTGTCTCCTCTAGGGAGCCACAGAAGAGGCAGGGACTGGATGTCCTGGAACGAGAGTAAGCAGGAAATGTGGATGTGGTGTGGCACCCTTCCGATTACTAAGGGTTGCTCAGTGTCAGTTACATCCTGAAACACACCCATCCTCGCCTTGGTCTCTGAACCCCACTCCTCTCCATAGCTGGGATCGCCTAACTTCTTGATCCTTCATCTCTGCTATGCGTGTATTGGTTAGTGTTCACTAAAGGGACAGAGTTCATATAAAATATATGCTTGATTACACAAAGGATTTACTAGGTAGGCTTACAGGGTCAGAAGTAAAAGATTCCCAATGGCCATCTGCCAAATCAGAGGTAGAAGAATGAAATATGGCCACCTGCCTCTGTAACGTCAGGGGATTCAGTTGAAGGTCATAGGACTGGAGCTCATTAATGAATCCAGGAAGATTCTGAGTCAGAAATCCAAAGGGTCTGTGCTGGAAGCCTGAGGGAACCAGAGACCAATGTTCAAAGGCAATGCCAACCAGAGCTTCTCTGAAGAAAAAAAGGGGCAGACTTTCCAGAGTGGAAATTCCCTCCTTAGTTTGCTGGCATACATGCCAATCATCCACAGATACACCCAAGCTTTTATAAATCTGCTAGGTGGTTCTTACTCAAGTCAAGTTAACGTATCACAGTTAATGATGACAACATATGAGAATCTTGTGGTCAGCCCTGCAGGCTGCCTGACAGAAAGGGAAGGAAGCCTGGGATCTAGAAAAGAGAAAGCCAAGTTCAGGCCAGTGGTCACAGAACAGGGAGTGTTATAGGGTGGCCAGACCTCCTCTCACTGATCCTCTCAGTGAGGATCAGTGCAAGCCCCCAAGTGCCTCAAAGAAAAGGAGGCTGGGAGAGGTCAAGGGACTTCCCCAAGTGAGGCAGAGTTGAGAGGTGAACTGAGACTAAGGTGCTCTAAAGCTGCTGCAGGGGCTCTGCCTTCCTGCCCACCAACAGGTGTCCTAGACACCCCTTGTCCCTCCTGCCTCATTTTCCCTGTGATTCCTGGACTGGACCTATGTAGGGACACACTGCCACCGCATGAGGTCAGAAGGAACCCCATGCCCCATCTGTTTGGAGTTTGCTGGGACAAGAGAAAAGCAAAAGCCAGGTGGGGAAGGGAGACAGTAAGCTGGAAACTCAAAATGGACAGGTCATTTTCAGCTAGAGTCTCAGTGTATCCTCCAGGGAGAGTCTGCTGGGGCTGGGGGTGTCAGCCTCCAGGGAGCTGCTCAGCCACCCATGAGTGGGTCCTGCAGAGTAGTGAGGCCCCCACCCACTTCCCACTCTTATCCAACACGGACATCCTCAGTGTTCTGAGACAGCCACACCCCCTGGACTAAACTCAGTCACCCCAGTGCCCTCTTCTAGAGCTCAGTACCAGAGTTGTCACCCTGTGGCCTAGAGGTAGTGGTGGCTTCTTTCATTTCCTATTCCTGCTCCTTTGCTATCCTTGTTTAGTAGGTGGTCTCCTGCAACCAGTTACTGGTTCTTTATATGAAATATATCTGTGACCCTCACCACTGAGGGCTTTGTTAAAGAGGAAGTACACTGTGATTACAGGTGGAACATCTGCACTGCAGAAGAGGTGCTAGGGCAGTGATGGTGAACCTTTTAAAAACCAAGTGCCAAACTACAACTCAAAACCCACTTATTGGGGCTGGTGAGATGGCTCAGCGGTGTAAGCGTCTGCCTTGCAAGTGCGAGGGCCCGAGTTCGACTCCCAGATCCCACATACAAGAAAGGGGCCGGTGATATTGCTCAGCAGCATGGGTGCCTGTTGGCGCGCGAGGTCCTGAGGTCGACCCCCTGGTACCCACAGAAACAAAACAAAAACCCACTTATTTATCACAAAGTGCCAACACTGCAATTAAACCTGAATACTGAAGTTTTCGTTTAGAAAAAACAACTCTACATTAACATCTTCTGTCTTAAAAGAAAAGCATAATAACGTGTGCCATAGGTTTGCCACCACTGTTCTAGTGGCTCGGCAGAGGGAGAAGTGATGGGGGCACATTCCTGTGCTTTGGTGAAAGGAGTCTAGGCTTTGACCTTGGGCTAGAGTTTCCTGTTACAGTTGAAGACACTGAAGGCTGAATCAGCACTTCAATGTGGAAGTGATCTCAGGATGAGGCCACTTGGCTCTGAACATGGGGGAAGCCAACAAGGGGACTCTCAGGTTTTCTACTTATCCTCCTGAGGCCTCTGAGCTCAATCCCTTCATTACACAAGTCAGACAACTTCCATCCAGAGATGTCCCACCTAGCTGTAATCGCTCTCCTGATGAATAGCATCTTACTCAGGATATGTGACATCACTGACCCTAGTATAGGAGATGGACGAGAAAAAAAAAAAAACTCTTTAGGATTGCTGGTCACACTCCTCCAGTGTGGCACCTTTAGCAGATGCTGAACTTGAAAATGCTCTGAGGTCAATGTACACTTTCTTTCTGGGATTGGAAAAGTGCTGGCCACTCTTATTTTCAATCTTATTTCTTCAGCTTCTATTGCCATATAATATTACAAGCTATTTCCCCAAGTCTCAAACTAGGCGATATATACATATATATACATAATAAATAACTAAGAAAAAAAATACTAAAGCCAGGATTATTTTCAATATTCCATATTTATTCAAAAGTACATAAAATAACATTTTAAAGTATATAGTACAAAAACTATAGAACTTGACTTAAATAACAAAACATTCTACTAAGAAAAATATTGCTTATGAAGATTTGTGTGTCCACCATTCCCACGTCAGAGTCCCTCATTTACGTCACAAAAGCAAGGTGGCAGAGGATCATAATCTGCATACATTTTGCATTCATCACAGAATTGAAGACCGAGACAAGACTCCATGGCAGTGGTTTCAGCCAGGATGAGCTTGTCTTCAGCTAAATTAGCCTTGGGATCGTGTTCCTTTGCAGCCCTTAAGAAAAAATATACACAAAGCACAGGCTTAGAAGTTTTCTTTTTAGCAAAAGAAATTGCATTTTTTACAATTGTCAGTGCTCTCTGGGAAGTTCAGGGCTGCAGCCAATCACACATGTGATTTTTCTTAGTTACATGTAGGGGAGAGTGACTTGCAAGTGGGCATGACTCACCTAGTTGCTGCAGGCCCTGGAGATGCAGGAATGAGGAGGAAGAGACTAAAGCTGGCTGTGTCCTGGGCTCCAGGACCCCCCAGCTAACTCCCTAGAATGGGGACACCATTGCTGCTGACAACCAGTCTGTCCCATTTTTGGATCCTCTCCCTTAAAAAGCACCACTTGCTGTCACACACTCCTTCCATGTTAAGAACATTCTACTTACTAGCTTACAACCCCAATCCAGAAAGAAAAAACCCCAAGATTCTGTAGCCACCCAACCTTGCCTTTATAAACTGGCCTGTGGTTCTTGACCTCACCTAGGGCATGACACCAGTAGCAAAGAATAGACCCTGCTCAAGCAGACAAGCCCAGGTGTCCCATTTGAGGTGTGTTGTTCACTCTTGTCCCCATGACTCACTTCAGTGCCTTGGACAGTTTGACACAAAGACAGATGACAACGTCTGTTAGCACCAACGTGGCCACCAGGATACCGCTACAAATGATGACTAGAATCATTGTCCAGAGGTTGAAAGACTCAGACATACCTAGGCAAAGAAGTTCAGACAAGCAGTAAGGTCACCTCCCTCCCACACAGGACGGAGTAGCCTAGAGAAGGAATGGAACCCAAACACAGATCTTTATGTGTATAAACCTTCAGAGAATCTTCCCACAGGAGAACTTAGAGCTCCTGTGTAGGTAAGATGGTTTATTTCTGTATGAAACAAACTAAGATGCAAAATTTTATAGAAGGGGAACAGAATGGCAGACAGTTCAAAGAATCTTTACCTTTCACAGGCAGTAATGTGACTTTCTGTAATAAAAAGGCTTACACAGGAGCTAGTAGTTTTACTCACAGATACCTGGACCTCCCAAACTATGTTCACACTCAGTCAGAAACTCGCTGGACAAAGATCAGAAGTCTCCTGTGGGGAAAACTGCTCCGAAATGTTATTGTTCCAACAATCCCCAAAACCATTTTGTAAATTTCGTATGTTTTAGGAGGGAAAAGTTTTCAATTCTTGTACTAAAAGCTGTTGCTATGCTTCTAAATCCTACATCTTAAGCCCTCCCAGTAAACCCAATTTTTAATAATCAATTTGCTTAGTCTAACTCTCTGAAACTGGGAAAATGTGAATAAGAGTAGAAAAAACAATCTGACAGCCAAGGCATACTTACTACCTTCTAACTCTTCATGGCTGAATGAAGGCCAACAGTTTTTTAAAAATACAATTAAAATAAAGTTTAGGAAAACAGAACATCTTACCAGAAATTTCTCACACCTTTAATTTGAGAAAGAGATTTCCTATTATTAAGATCCAAGTTGAAGAACTCACTTCAGAAGTGCAGTCTTCCCTCAGAGTAGGCAGAATAGAAAACCACTGTGAGCTCCAACACCTCTCAGTCAGTACCCATGCTTTATGACATCAACTCTTTCTACAGCAGCTCTGTTTCATGGGGTTCTAAATTCCAGTCCATGCTCAGATATATTTTAGCACCAATGGAAACAAAAATGCCCGAATATTACCTTAAATCATGTAATTCATAGTCTCTCCTTTTTAGATTTTGTTTCCTTCAGAGAAATGTATGGTGTGACTGCTAATTGAAAGCAAATATGCACCTGGGCGTGGTGGCACAGGCCTGTAGTCTCAGTACTTGGGAGGCTGAGACAGGAGGAGCTCCTCAAGTCTAAGGCCAGCCTGGACTACATAGTGAGTTTAAGACCGGCCTGAGCTACATAGCAAGACTCTGTCTCAAAGAAACAAAAACAAACAAACAAACAGGGCCAGTGATATAGCTCAGTGGCGTAAGTGCCTGCCTGGCAAGCGTGAGGTCCTGAGTTCAACTCCCAGTACCCATGTATTAAAACAAACAAACAAACAAACAAACAAACAAACAACAACAAAAAAGTGAGATTTCAATCAATTAAAAAATAATAATGCGGGGCCGGTGAGATGGCTCAGCGGCTTAAGCGCCTGCCCGGCAAGCGTGAGGGCCCAAGTTCGACTCCTGGATCCCACATACGAAAAAGGGGCTGGTGATATCGCTCAGCGGCACGGGCGCCTGCTGGCGCGTGAGGTCCTGAGGTCGACCCCCTGGTACCCACAAAAAAAAAATAATAATAATAATAATAATAATGTGGGGAGACAGATACCTAAAAACACTCATATCTAAAAGGCCAATGAGACAAGACTGGTTAGACTTTATATTTTACCCACAGAGTGAAATAATATGTAGCCATTTAAGAGGATTCAAATATAGGTTCATTGGCATCATATCATACATTAAGACGTAAAAACTCAAAATATTTACTGGATCAGGATACGTGTTTTAGCCAGGTTTCTATGATTTCAGGGTACTTTGACCAAGCAAAGCCAACTCAGTTAAACGAGGGAATTATTTTAACTACAACAGGTGATTCCTGACTGCTCCGGCAAAAACCTGAATGAGGTCATGAACAGCAGGAAAGATTTCAAGGAAATAGTAACATAAGAAACATATGAAAATTTTCTCCATAAAACAAAAATCTAGCAAAAGTTTTTCAGTCAGCTTTTCCAGAACTCTGAAAAACAACTAAAGCCTTGCAGCATCCCATAAAGCATTTATTAAAGAGAAACAACCAAAGGTCAGTATAAACGGTAAAGTTTATGACACTGTCCAATAACTCGCTCTCTAGTTTCATGGTAGCCTTGAAAATTACCCACATTTCAGTGCAGCCCCCAGAGAAAAAGAATGAAGGTAGAGCTCTTTCAAAGCCCCATTACCAAAGAATTGTCATTATTTGACTTGTCCGCTGGTTACCTAGAAGGCTTCACTTGTAAGGCTGTGTTTGGCCTGACTTAGAGACCACCCATGGCAATAATCCTCCCTAGAGTTTTGGCAAAAACACTTGAGGTCAATTGATTTAACTTCTTGGCTGCATGTGGTGATGGATAACATTAGGGACAAATGACTAGCCCAAATTTTTAAAAGATAAACTGGGACTGAGATGTCCCCAAACCCCAAAGCTATAGTGATTTTAAAAGACCCTGACATCTGTCAAGGAGTCTACAAGACCATGCACGAGCGTGAGACCGTGTGCACGCCTAAGGCTGTAAGCACGCTCAAGAAAGATTTGAACGGCCCTAAATTCTCACCTCTGGCTGATACAGAGGTTCTTTCCAAGCAGGAAGTGAAGCCTAAGGCAAAGTTTTCAACTGCTTGACCAAGTGTTGAAGGCATGGTTTACATGCACACGGACTAGGCAATTTATTTTTTCCAGGCATTTAAGAAAATCTTTGCCTGGTCATTAGCTGACCACTAAGTTAGTCAGAACAGTTTTTAGTGTCTACACATAGCAAAGAACATATACTTCACAGACGTATTTGAGAAAAGTCACTAGACCAGCAACTACTCACATACAGCACAGCAATAATAGCTAGTTTGGGGTTTACAAACTGTCTTTGGAACCAGACCAGCTGAAACCAATTCCTGGCCCTTTTTATTACTCTGTAGCTTTGGAGAAATTTTCAACCTCTCTTTGCTGGTGTTTCCTGTTTAGTTATTGCTTCCACTAATAAAACAGGGATGCTAACAGTATTACCTATATCACAGCCTTTCTGTAAGGATTAAAACCTGTAAGAGCCAGTGCTGGACACCCAGTCATTACTAAACAAATATCAGCTATTATGTTCATCATGGTGATGTTGTTGTTCCTACCATCTGTAAGAACAGCTGAATTCTTTTCATACAGATTCCCCCAACATTAGCAGAACTCACCTTTCCTCATTAGGCGGAAGTCTCTATCTACTAAAATTGAAAGTTAAGTCCAATTATTTTATTTTCTGTTTTTTCTACTGCCCAATACTCACTGGAAATGAGTTGCAGGATTAGGGTGTTGTAGGCCTCTCCCAGCATACACCTTTCAGGATGGTCCTGGAGCTTCATTTATCTGCTGGAGACCACAGCTGGCACTGACAAGTATGTAGCTCCCCAGCCCCAGTGAGCAGGACTCCAGCTCCCACATGGCTGCCTGCATACAGCCATTTGGCCCATCAGAAACTGTACTTACCACAGCACAAAGTAAGCCACAGAAAAATGAGTTCTCCTGTTGGGGAATTACCACGAATTGTAAATTGACATACTATCTGTCCTAGGCTCTCCTTACCCTGCCTGCCTTGTGGAGCAGTTTTGGAATGTAGAAATCCCAGCACCCACGTGTGGTGATGGATCTTGGTTTGTTTTCTTTATGCTGTTAAATTTGACCACTTAACTACTACTTCTGTGCTATTCCAGGGAAAGCACCGCACCCCCTCCCCTGCACTGGCTAATAAAATGGTGGCTAGCTAAGGATTCGGGGCCTTTTGTTCCTAGAATGCAACTGGTCGTCCCAGAATCCCCACTGCTGCACCCTCTACTTTGTCTCTTGCTCTTTCTTTCTTTCCCATCATGTGCCATAATCCAGGCAGGAGATTGAAACCCACTGCAGGGGTCTCCAATAACTGGCACTGTGAGAAGGGTCCCTAATAGTCTCCTTGGAGCCTTGGGGATACACATATTTATGATTTCCCTACAGAGTTCATAAAAGAAAAGTGTATTAGTCATTTTCCCATCACTAAGACACAATAACCAACATCCTCAACTTAAAGGCTTATTTTGGCTCATGATTTAGTCCACAGTCGGCTAGCTCCAAGGCAAAAACAGCATGAAGGGCATGGCAGATGAAAACTCCTCAACCAATGGCAGCCGGGAAACAGGGGGTTGGGAGAGAGGGCTGGGGAAGCAGATATACCCTCCAAAGGCACACCCCCAGTGACACAACTGCCAACTAGGCCCCACCTCCTAACAGCACATTTAGCTATGAACTCATCAATGGATCAATCCATAACAAGAAGATAATATATTAGGGACTAAAGAAGCCAGGTATCATAGCACATGCCTGTAATTCTAGATGTCAGGAGACTGAGGCAAGGAAATCATGAGTTCAAGGGCAGCTTGAGCTACATAGAGAGTTCCAGGCCAGCACTGACTACATAGTGAGACAATATCTAAAAGTGGGGGCAGGGGGTGTGAGCTGAAGAAACATGAGTTTAGTAAAAGAATCTTTCATCGCATTTTTAAAAAACACTTGATAATGCAACCTAATGTCTTAGTTACTCTCTTGTTGCTGAGACACAATACCCAACATCCATAATTTAAAGGAGAAAAGGTTTCTTTTGGCTCACAGTTTGTAGAGGTTTCAGTCCATAGTCAGATGGCTCCAAGGCAGGGTGGCTTGCAGAGAGGGACATGGCAGAGAATAGACAGCTCACGGCGTGGCAGCAAGAAGAAGAGAGAGAGGTGGGTGAGGGGAGAAGATATATCCTTCCAAACCATGGTCCCATTGACTCACCTCCTCCAACCACGCTTCACCTCCCAAATCACATTTAGCTATAAACTCATCAGTGGATGACTAATCCGCTCTCATAATCCAATCACCTCCCTGAAGCCCCACCCATGAGTGCATGAAGCTTTGGGGGGACACCTAGATATAAATTGTAACCCTCACTTGTGGTTGTAATTACCATGTATAAAGGAACAATCATTTTATTTTTGTCTCTTGCTTTTGGCTGAGGAGTGATGCCCTAAGTAAAGAAAAGGGCCTTAATCATTTATCTGCGTACTTAAAAATAACTCATTAAAAGAGCAATACATGTTATAGAAAAAACTGAAAGCAAAGACAATTCAAAACTTTTTATATACTCCCATCCACTCACAGACACTGTTAACAATTTCATCTTTTTCTTTTTTTTTTTTTTTTTTGAGACAGGGTCTCACTATGTAGTTCAGGCTGGCCTTGAACTCACTATGTAGCCCAGGCTGGTCTCTGACTCACAGTGATACTCCTGCCTCGACCTCCTGAGTGCTGGGATTACAGGTGTGTGCCACCATGCCCAGCAACAATTTCATGTATAAACATTTTTCTCTACTATCTTTTTCCTTTTAGATTTTCAAAATATTTGCATATACTTTATACATTTAAACAGGATCATATTTTGCATCCTTTGAATAGATTTTCTTCATATTTATATCATAGGTATCTTTCTATAGCTATGCCTCATTTGAAAAAGTAACTATAAGGTAATTCTTTGCATGGGTTTACCACAATATATAACCTGTGAAAATGTGTGTTCCATCTAATATCTTACTATTATAAGCATATCATACCATAATTAATATAACCTGTGAAATGTGTAACCTCTCTAATATCTTACATTTATTTATTTATTTATTTATTTATTTATTTATTTATTTTGGTGTGTAAGGGGAATCAAACTCAGGACCTCATGCTTACCAGGCAGGCCCTGGCCCAATATCTTACTATTAGAAGCATATCGTAATTAACACTTACACGTGTTTATACATCTTATTAAGATAAACTCTCAATATAGAATTATCAGCCAAATTTGAGTTACTAGGCCAAATTACATATATTTATATATATTTATACATTGCCAAATTGTCTTAAAGACATGTGGTACTTGTATTACATCATCTTCCACTAACAGTATATAAAAGCAAATGTTTCTCCATATTATGTTCAACACTGGTTTGTGGGTGTGTGTGAGTGCATGTGGATGTGTGTGTGGTGACTGGTTGTTTTTGTGGTGTGGGGGATTAAACCCAGGGCCTTACATATGCTAGGCCAAGACTTCTGAGCTACACCCCAGCCCTAAAATGTTACCCACTTTTTATGTGGTGTTGGGGATTGAACCTGGGACCTTACACATGATAAACAGGCATCTGACCACCAGCCTGTTTTTTTTTGCAAGTCTTTGAAAGGACTTACCTAATCTCATTGAAAATTTGTCTTTACCTTTTCCCTTCAGCCTGGATCAAATTTATTTGCAAAACATGGTACAGGACTTTTGATAGCCTTTAATCTAAGAAAGGTGCAGGACTTTGATAGCCTTTATCTTAGAAAATGGCAAAGCAGTTTTGAGGACTACCTGTCTGGCCTCTCACAATTATCTAGTGAATGAGTTTCCTGCTGGCCTCCATGGAAGCGTATTAATTCAAGACACACAGAGACTTGCGTGAGAACATAGCAGCTGTGTAGCTAGTTTATTATCAGCAATCCCAAAAGAGTGAGTACTCCCTTTACTCCACTCTCACCACAGAAGGTTAACAGTCAGTACCATAACTGAAGCTCTTCTGGGACATCAACACCTAGGCATGGCTGACACTATGTAACTACTTGTGAAATTTATAACAGCAGGCCTTGGCCTGCTATTTATTCATAATATAAATAAGGTAGCATTACTGGCTTTTTAAACCTTCTCTGCCCTTCTCCAAGAATGCATGTATAAGAAGGTATGTGTATATAAGAGCTTTTAGGTTGAAAGGCTGACATGGATGAAGGTGGGTAGCATGGCTCTGTCAAGCACACACGGCCTGCCTGATTCTACTAGTTAAGATACAATCGGTAGATGCAGGCAGTTTATTATTTAGACAGTGAAGAAGAGATTAGCCACACGTGCCAATGTCATTGTCCCGTACTCCAAAAAAATAAATAAATGAACAACTGAAAGGTGAGATGTGGAATATTTTGTTACTAAGGAGCTGTTTTGAGGGAGGCAGGACAGAAACCCTCATATCTCATCATTACCAAAGAAACCATAAGAAACTGACTTATAATATTAAAGCCTCTATTAACATAATTTCTCAATTTGTATTATCAGATTTGTGGGCATACAGTTGTAAATAAAATTTCTTTATTTTCTTGTAGTATTTGTGGAATGAGTATTTGCTTTCTTTCCATAGATGTTTAGGATATATATATATATATATATATATATATATATATATATATACATTTTTTTTCAATATGGGTACCGGGAGTCGACCTCAGGACCTCACGCTTGCCAGCAAGCACTTGTGCCGCTGAGTGATATCACCGGCCCTTTTTTACCTTTATGTGGGTTCCAGGAGTCGAACTCAGTACCTCGCGCTTGCCAGGCAGGTGCTTATGCCACTGAGCTATCTCACCGGCCCAGGTTACATATATTTTTAATATCCCTTGATTTTAAAGATAGTCCCATTTATTCAATCTCCATGTGTTTATAGTTTCTCTAGCTACTCATATCTAGTTTCATGTCATGATTTGATAAGATTTGATCTACAATGTAGTATAACCCTGATTTTTCTTTGTGGATTTTTTTCTCTAGATGATCTATTGGTGAGAGTGGGGTGTTGAAATACATTATTGTTGCTTTGGAACCAATCTCTCCTTTTCATCTAGTATCATCTGTTTTATAATATTGGGTGCACTGCATTCAGGGTGTGTGTGTATGTGCGTGTGTGCACGTACACGTGTGTAAGGTCATCATAGCTTTTTCATGAATTGTTTCCTTTATATATAGTGAACTTCTTTGGTTTTAAGTTTGTTTTATTCAGTATGACTACAGCTTCTCTCACTTGCTTTCACATTCCATTTTCTTGGAATATCATTTTCCATTCTTTCACTTTCAATCTCAGCAAGTCTTTGCCTATGAGATGAGTTTCTTGAAGACAGCAATTTTTTATGTCATGTTTTCTAATCTAATTCGCCACTGAGTATCTTTTTTTTTTTTTTTTGTGGGTACCGGGGGGGTCGACCTCAGGACCTCGCGCGCCAGCCGGCGCCTGTGCCGCTGAGCGATATCACCGGCCCTTTTTTCGTATGTGGGTTCCGGAGGTCGAACTCGGGCCCTCGCGCTTCCCAGGCAGGCGCTTACGCCGCTGAGCCATCTCACCGGCCCCACTGCGTATCTTTTAATTAGAGATTCAAACCATGTATAATCAGTGTTATTATTGAAAGGGATGTGCTAGTTCCTGGCATTTTGTTGTTTCTCTCCTGGTTCTTTTGAAAAATGTTTCTTTATTCATGTCAGAGGTTTGATAGTTTACTGAACAAATAATGTTTGATATTTTCCTAATCTCATTTCCTTATCCATTCTTCTAGTGACTGGATTTCATGCTCTCATGATTGCATTTATCTTGCTTTTTCTTCTGCATGTGGGTTCCCTTCTGTTGTTTTCCATAATGCTCTTTCAGTGTTCTTATTTCTCCTTTGATTTTGAACAATAACTTTGCTGAATACAGCCATTTAGGCTGCCAGTTATTTTATTTTAGGGCTTGAAATTTGTCATTGTGTATTCTTCTGGCCTTTAGAGTTTTTGCTAAGAAATTTGTTATTCTGATGACTTGGGCTTCATATGTGACTTGGTGCTTTGTTCCAACAGCTTTTATTTTTCTAGTTAGTACATAATAATCACAATCACTGTAGGGAGCTGGTTCATGTATACGACACAACTTAATTCTTTTTTACATACCCTTCCCTTTTTCTCCCTCCCCGTCCCCTCATCTTGTTGGTCCCATTCCATTTGCAAAAGATTTATCTCCCTGTTTCCTCTTATCTTTTATTTTGCTTTTTATTTATATTTTGGGCTTCTCACATAAGAGAAACCATGCCATATTTAAGCTTATGTGTCTGATTTATTTCACGTAACATTACCTTCTCAAAGTACATCCATTTTTCTATAAATGTTTATTTTTGTTTATAGCAGAGTAGTACTCCATTGTGTATAAATACCACATTTTCTTTATCCATTCATGTGTATAAATACATTTTCTTGATGCATTCATGTCGATAGACATATAGAACAGTTCCAAAATTAAGCTATTATGAATTGTGTGGCTATAAATATGGGTATGCATGAATCACTGTAATATAATGTCTTCAACTGTTACTGGAATACTCAGTGTTTCATATGTATCTAAAAATCTATCCATTTCTTCTACATTCTCCAATTTATTGGAGTACAGGTTTTCAAAGTAGTTACTGCTGGGCATGGTGGTGCACACTTATAATCCCAGCACTTGGGAGGCTGTGGCAGGAGGATTGCTGTGAGTTCAAGGCCAGCCTGCACTACTTAGTGAGCCTCTCAAAAAAAAAAAAAGGTAGTTACTAATAGTCTTCTGGATTTCAGCAGTATCCATTGTCATCTTACCCTTTGCTTTCCAGTTGCACTGATATGGGTCTTTAATTTCCCTTTTTTGGTAAGGCTGGTTAAGGGTTTGTCTACTTTATTCTTTCAAAGAATCAGTTCTTCTATTCATTCTTTGTTCTTTTTGTCTCAATTTCATTAATTTCTGCTTGGGTCTTTATAATTTCCTTCCTTGTACTAGTTTTGGATTTGGATTAGTTTTGTTCTTGATTTTCTACCACCTTGAGGTGCATCATTAGGTTATTTATTCTGGGTCACGGTTCTTCTGTTATTTATTCTTGGCATTCACAGCTATAAACTCCCCTGTTAGAACAGCTTTCATTGTGTCCCATGGGTTATGGAATGTTTACTGGCATTATTGTTTGACTCTAGGAATTTTCTAATTTCCTCCTTGATTTCTTCTATGGCCCATTAATTATTCAAGAGAGTGTTGCTTAATCTCTATGTGTTAGCATAGTTTCTGTGCTTTCTTGTGCCATTGCTTTCTAGTTTCATTATGCTATGATCTGATAATATGTATGGAATAATTTCAATTTGTTTTATTTAAGCATGCTTTCTGGATCAGTACATGGTCTATTTTGAAAAAAGTTCTGTATGTTACTGAGAGGAATGTATATTCTGTTGTTGAGTGGAACACTGTGGATATCTATAAAGTCCATTTATTTGAAGGTGTGATTCAAAACTGATATTTGTTGGTTTTTTTTTAAAATAGGATCTCACTTTGTAGTTCAGGCTCTTCTTGAACTCACTTTGTAGACCAGGCTGGCCTCAAATTCATGGCAATCCTCCTGCCTCAGCCTCCTGAGTGTTGGGATTACAGGCATGCACCACCACTCCCTACTACTTGATTTTTATTTTGTCTCTTTGGTCTATTTATGATAGTATATTGAGGTCTCCCACTATAATTTTGTTGATTTCTATCTGATTTTTTTTTTTTTTTTTGGTACCAGGAATCAAACTCAGGACCTTGCGCTTACCAGGCAGGTGCTTGTGCCACTGAGCTATATCCCCGGCCCTTTTATCTGATCTTTTTTTTTTTTTTTTCATGGGTAGCGGGGGTCGACCTCAGGACCTCGCGCGCCAGCAGGCGCCCGTGCCGCTGAGCGATATCACTGGCCCCTTTTTCATATGTGGGATCTGGGAGTCAAACTCGGGCCCTCGCGCTTGCCAGGCAGGCGCTTAAGCCGCTGAGCCATCTCACCGGCCCCTTTTATCTGATCTTTTATGTCCAGTAGGTTGTTTTGTGAAGTTGGGTGCTCTGGTGTTCAGTGCATACATGTTTACATCTTCCTGTTGAATTTTTCCTTTAACCAATATGTAGTAAACTTCTTTGCTTCTTCTGACCAGTTTTGGCCTTAAGTCCACTTTGTCTAAAAATAAGATTATCTACTTCTTGTTTTCATGCTCCCATCCTGTGATTTTAGTCTATGAATTTTTTTTTGGATGCCCCATACTGTTGGGTTCCAGTCTGCCAGTCTGTGTCTTCCTTTTTTATCGGTAGATGTTTGTAGTACAGTATGATTACATTCATCAGGGGGAGTTGGTACAGGTACATGACATTTCTCAAATACTTTTTTTTTTAACCTGCTCCCCTTCCCTCCCCTCTCTGTACCTCCTGGACTCCTTCATAGGTATTGATATAGAGATAGAGATTAGATATATAGAGAGATATATAGATATAGATAGATATGTTTGTAGGACATTATGATGACATTCCTTGCAGGAACTTGGTGCCATGTACACAGGACTTCACAACCTCCCCTCCCCTTTTTTTTTCTATTAATCTGCTTTCCCTACCCTCCCTCCTCTCACCGTCTATATTTTGGTTCCTTTCCCATGTGCCAAAGATGCATCTCGCTATTTCCTACTGTGTTTTCTTTATTTTGCACTTTAGTTACATATTGCAGTTTTCATATAAGATAAGCCATGTGATATTTAAGCAGCTGTGTCTGATTTACTTCACTTAAACTTATGGTCTCAAGCTGCATCCATTTTCCTACAGATGACTCAAGTTTATCCTTCTTTATGGCAGAGTAGTACTTCATTGTGTATAAATACCATATTTTCTTTATCCACTCATGTGTTAATAGACATTTAGGCTGTTTCTAAGATTTAGCTATTATGAATTGTGCTACTATAAGACATGGATATGCATGTATCATTGTAATATGGTGTCTTTAACTCTTTCAGGAAGATACCTAGTAGAGGAATAGCTGGAGTAGGCAGAATTTCTATTTTTAGGGTTTTTTCCTACATGTAACTATTTTATAAATGTAAATTATTTCATAGATCCTCATCTGTAAGAGAGTTCTTCAACCATTAACAAAATATTGCATTCAAACTAAGGCACTGAAATAAATGCATATATTATACCACATTATCAATACACTGAAGCATCATGAAAAATATACTGAATGAAAGAATATATGATTTTTTACTTTGATAATTCATAGTAATTTAACCAGTAAATCTGAATTTCTAAAATTAGAAATGTAATTCCATACATCTGCCCTAATTAGTTAAGAAAGCTATGACAGTTTTGAAACAACTGCTTAGGTCAAATTGTATTCCACACCTAAAATGTTTGCTTATTTTCAAGTTTTCTTTCCCTCGGCAAATTCAGTTCATGTTTGCCAAAGTCAATGTATATAAAGTATTCTACACATTTAATTAACATTACAAATTTTAAACTTTCAAGTAAACAGCTTTTATCAGGTGATTATCTGTCGCGCGCTTCTGCTCGTCCAGCGAGAAGAATCACACAACACGTCGGTGAAAGCTTGCTTTAATCGTTCACAGCTCCAGAGCCTTTACACACATCCGCCCTGTGGCGGCTTCGTCCGTGCTCTGCCGAGATCTCTCCCGAAAAGGCGGAGTAACATGTTTTTATAAGGAGAGGGGCGCCAATAGCAATACAGCAGGAAATGAAAGCTCATAGGCTAAACTCATCAGTCTCTAGGCAGACTCACACATTTACAGGGCGCGGACAGCACTGACCGCAACCAGGAAGCAGGAAATAGGCGCCATCTTGCCCAGGTCGATGGGAGGGGTAATTTAGCACAGGCCTTGAGTCAGGCACAAGGCCGCGCCGGAGGCCTGATTGTGATGTTGGCCTCCAACATTTCCCCCTTATAAATCACATAAAAAGGCAGACGTAGCCAGTCTCGAGTGAATGTATTGGCCTGCACCCCACTATTAGCCCGGTGGTCGTTTGTGCCAGTGGCCGTCTAGCACCGACCATCCTGGGCCTCATCCTTTTTTGTGGGGCTAGGAAATAACTGGATGGAACCTAGATGCATGCAGGCATGCATTAGGTGTTCCGCCATGAACCCCCCTGCGGAGCACCTCGTGACTTTCCTAGTCACACACTCGACGGCGGTCGCCACTCAATGGGATGGGGCCTGTCTTAGGTTGAGTCAAGGCTGGGGATCCTTGCTCTTACCCGTCTTTGGCTCACCCACCCAGCTAAAAGCGATGTTCTGCGACCCTGAGCAGGTAGGCAGCCGCTGGCCTGGCTGTAGGGCCTCCATCCGCCAACTGCATGGCAGCCATTGCTGTCAAGCGCACCTGTTGTTGAGTCTGCATTAATCTATCCAGCAGGCACTTGATAACAACCAAGACAACAAGAATACCGACTCCGATTGCAACCCAAGTTGCCAGACTGGGCCAGCTAAACCAGGAGGTGACCTTTTCCCACAATTTTGTGATGACAGTTCCCAAACTGGACAGGTCAAAAGTAACAGGCTGTAAATTTATCTTTTTTACATTATCTAAGCCAATAGAGACCTGCTCTGAGAGATTTTTGAATGAGGGCAAGTATGTATTTTTGAGCCAGTCAGACATCTTGGACAAGGTCCGTGACCTATTAGTCTTAAAGGGTCGGAGGTCTACACATCCTCCTAGGGGGTTGCAAGCTTGATATTGGCTGAAAACCTGGACCCCCCAATTAAGGTAATGGAGCTGGATCTCTCTACATACCATAAAATGCCCCCATACGTCCCCCGATGAACTGCAGTTTTATTATCTTGGTGACATTGGGTGGCCTTACGGGCCCGGTTGTCCATACCCCCCACCCCGAAGGAGAGTTTATCCTAGCGGTGCCATAGCACGAGTGTCAGGTTTGATTAACAAATTCTAAGAAAGGCAGAGAAGAGTTGTTAGGCTGACACTGTGCAGTAACGTTAGCATAAGAAAACACTAAGGTATCTGGAGTAACTGGGAAGCTGGTATTAAAGGCAATGGAAAGGGGCTAAACTGGGTGGATGGTGCCACAAAGCCCACAGGTACTCATCTGTGCCCTCACTCCGACTCTGGAGGGTCAGGGATGACCAGGTGCCGAGCAGGAGCCAGACAATCACCATCGGCGGCGGTGGAATACCCATCTTCCTTGGTGGTCTGGTCTTGGTGGGTTTTTGGTATATTTGCGGTCCTCGTCAGTCTTTCGGGGACCCACACCGGCTCCCGTCCAGGATCCTGTGGGAAGACACAAACCGCACCTCGGACCCAGCTGACTACCGGGTCCGGGCCCATCCACTGTCCCGTGATGACATCCTTCCAAGTGACCATCCCCTTATTTTTGGGGGAAGGATTGCAATGTTCCATCGCAGGGGAGCAGTTGTCCGAATTTAAAGTTAAAAAATTGATGGTAAATAGAGCAAGGGAGAGCTTCCTTTTTGATGAGAGGCCACGGCCTATCCCCTCCTTTTGTTTATTTAGAGTATCTTTAAGCGTTCGGTGTGTTCTTTCAATAACAGCCTGGCCCATTGGGTTGTATGGCTGCTGGCTCTGAGGAGGGTGGCATTGTTCTGGAGGGGGCCCGCCCTCTGCGCGGGCCCCCTCAGGCCGTTTTTTGACTCATCGTCCTTTCTCCCTGTTAGGCGATTGCCTTCTCTGTCAAACACTGAGCGGCAATCTTTAGCTGCATGGTTTCCTTTGTGACACCGTTGACAAAGCTTTGGGTTTTTAGTCTCCTGTCCACTTTTCTGTGGACAGTACTTTCGAATATGGCCAGGTTGATGACACCCATAGCACAGTCCCTTTTGTGGGCCCTTTTGATCCTTGCGCTTATTGCGCTCCAGAGAAGCCTGGACTGCCGCTCCAACAAAGGTGGCTAATCCAGAATTTGTCAAGGGGCCCCCAATTTCTCTGCACACTCTAATCCATTTTTCTAACCCCTCATTTCTATGTGGTGTAATGGCCACGCGGCATTCCCCAGTACATTGTTCGAAAATGAGCTGCTTAATAAGAGGTCCTGCCAGGCCAGGATCATAAAAGACCTTCTGGGCGGCCTCCTCCATTCTGGCCACAAAATCTGAGAATGGCTCTCCCGGGGTTTGAACTATCTTGGTGAGGCAAGCCTGGTGTTCCCCTTGGTTAGCCAGGCGTCGCCACGCCTGGGTGGCACACTGGGTGATTTGGTCATAGACAGGATTAGGATACTGTAATTGGTTTTGTGCATAAGGGCCTTTGCCAAGCAACATGTCTGCATTCCACCGCCTATTACCTTCCCTGTTGTTGCGATCAGCTCGGTCCATGCAAAGGTCGGTATTCCATGCTTTCCAATCAATAAACTGCCCAGGGGAAAGACACACCCTTGCAAGCTGTGTCCAGTCCCCAGGGGTCATAGGAGTGGTCGCTATAGTCTCCAATACAGCGAGTGTGAAAGGGGCATTAGGGCCATAGGAAGAGACTGCTTCCTTTAGTTGCTTTATAAGCTTAAGGTCAAGGGGTTGATGGTATAGTTGCCCTCCCTGGCTGGTGAGAACCGGATAAATCCCGTATGGGCCTCGGTCAATGCCGGGGACATTTCTGGTCCCTGTTTTCTTTATGACCTCCCATGTGGGGCCGTGGAAGGTACGGCAAGCAGAGGGCAAAGGGCCATCTTGGAACGGGGGAGGCGGCTCCCAGGGCGGGGCACTGGGCATAGGTCCGCCCTCCCCGTTGCCCTCCCCTAGCGGAGGCCGGCCTAGGCTTAACTCTTTGAAGTCATCATACAATTTCCGGAAAGGATTAGAAGTCTGCCACGTAGCAGCCGTAGCACCACGTCTCGGGGAGGGGAGGCCCTCTGTTGGCGCCGAGCCTTTATTGACAGCAGCCTGAGGCCCCCGCTCTAACCCCTCTGTCTCTTCCGCCTCTGAGTCTGAAGAGGAAGAATCCGACCCCGCCCTAGAATTAGCCCTCGAGCTCTCTGAGCGAGCCTTCTCAAGCGCCTTTTCAAGAGCCTCACGGGCCTCCGAAAGCGGAAGAGATCCGCTCGGGCCCTCCTCCACTTTGAGGCAATATCTAACCATCTCCCAGAGGGGGGCGTACGGAGGGGTCAATTACTCCCTCTTCCTCAGCAAAACTGATATCATATCCTAACTTTTCCCAGCAGGGTAGAGTAAGGTGCCCAGTGGGCCAAAACCACGGGGCGATCTCATGTATATTTTTAAAAAAATTTTGAACAATTTTAGAACTCACCTTAATGCCGCGTGCTTTTAGCAAGTCTCGCATCGGCTTGTGCATCGGGGCACTGTCGGAGTTCCCCATTGTGAAATGAAACTGCTCCAGCGACACCGTCCCCGCTGTGAGCCCGCCCGATATATGGGCAACCCCCGCCTCAGCAATTGAGAGCGGAATTTCCCTGAAAGTGCGTCCACCCAGGGCCAGGTTAAGCCTCCCGCTTACCTGAAGGTAGGTACCGTCCTGTGACTCGATGCAGCTCCACCAGACCCCGCACGAAGGGTGATCAGTTCCCCGTACGGGCCACCAAATGTCGCGCGCTTCTGCTCGTCCAGCGAGAAGAATCACACAACACGAGTCGGTGAAAGCTTGCTTTAATCGTTCACAGCTCCAGAGCCTTTACACACGTCCGCCCTGTGGCGGCTTCGTCCGTGCTCTGCCGAGATCTCTCCCGAAAAGGCGGAGTAACATGTTTTTATAAGGAGAGGGGCGCCAATAGCAATACAGCAGGAAATGAAAGCTCATAGGCTAAACTCATCAGTCTCTAGGCAGACTCACACATTTACAGGGCGCGGACAGCACTGACCGCAACCAGGAAGCAGGAAATAGGCGCCATCTTGCCCAGGTCGATGGGAGGGGTAATTTAGCACAGGCCTTGAGTCAGGCACAAGGCTGCGCCGGAGGCCTGATTGTGATGTTGGCCTCCAACAATTATCCTTTTCGCAAACTTTTGAGAATGTTATTCACACTTACAAAAGTTTTCACAGTTAAAAAAAATGAAGGTTATTGCTGAAGACAGGTCTTTCTCTGTGGGACCTCTCCCTGGAGTGTATTTTACATGTACCCACAAAAATCTTCATTGTGTCTTCTGGCTCACTGGAAACTGGAAAATCTGCAAAGGAGGGTTTTCTGTCAGTACATCAGAAACACTGTCACAAGAGAAATCCATTAAATACATGGAGAATCATATAATTTGAAATTTAAATGCTTCATAATAGGTATATATGAAATATTTTCATAGATTCCTGAAGGTATATTCACAAAATTTTAGCTATTTTCTGCATCTGAAAGATAAGTTCATTGATTTTATCATCCTCCCATTTTTAAAGAATTGTCACTATTTCTGCTTCAATAGAGGGCTCTGACACTGCTATGTAAATGTTACCAACGATAAATATTTTCTATGATGTATATGCTCATTTCCTAGGGTAAAGGACAAGAGGAGAAGTCTCCTCCCTCTCTTCCCAATCTGCCATGTAGAAGGATGGGAGCTAGGAGAGGAAGCACCCTTAGAGCAGACTGGAGTGGGTTGTAGTCAGGTCATCTAGTTATGCACAGAGTTCCTGTTTGTGATTCCTGAGCCTTTAGTAAAAACCTCACTCAAATGTCACATCCCTGTCTCACCTGTGCTATAGACAAAGCACAGGTTATGTCATGATTAGTTCGAGTTAAGAAGAGATAGCCTAAGGGAAACTGTGGGGGACAGGGATAAAACTTAGCGGCAGCAGCCCCACTTCAGTGGTATCTTCTATAGACCACGACTGAACAAATAGCCTTTATTTTCTTGGGGTAGAAGCATGTTGGGGCAGGATTTCCTGAAAAGTGGTACCTCTACCACATCCCTAAGAATCACTTAACACTTCAAATGCAGTGTTCTGGAACCATTCCAGATACAGTGAATCAGAACGTTTTGAAGTTTCCCAAGTGATTCTTACACTGGGGAAGGCATAAGCATCGCTGTGAACCATTCACTGCTTTACAAAGTAGGGTCCTGTAAAGCAGGTGCCTGAGACCCATTCAGGGGATTTGTGATGTCACAACTTTTTTCATAGTATTCTAAGTATTAACATGTTCCTTTTTCATTCTTTCTTGTATGTAATTTAATGGTATCTTCCAGGGGCTACATGACATACAACATGGCAACACAGTGAATGCAGAAGCAGATAAAAATTCCAGCTGTACTCTAAGTCAGACAGTAAAGATATCTGCAGAAAAAAAAATACAATGCCACTTATCTTACTCCATCTTTTTATGTTTTGGAAGCAATATTATTAAGAAATGGGGTCTCGCTGTGTTGCTCAAGCTGGCCCAAACATTTTTTGTTAAATTATACCATATTAAGATTTTGTTTGTTGGTTTGAGACAGGGTCTCGCTATATAGTTCTGGCTGTCCTTGAACTCACTATGTAGGCCAGGCTGGCCTCAAACTCACAGTGATCCTCCTGCCTCAGCCTCCCAAGTGCTGAGATTCTACAAGATACAGCTATTTAATTAAGATTCTAAAAGAAACAGCTATTTAATATATTTTATGTTGATTGATTGGTATTTGAAAATAAGTGTATTTTTCCTTCTGATTAGCCTTTTGGAAAAAGTGTGGTGACTGTAGCGTCCAGTCATGTTACTTCCTTAAATTGTAATTATTAAAAGTCCCCTCATCAGGAGAGAATTAACTAAAGTTCAAGCAAATCTGACTTCCTTCTCCCAGTTTTGCATGTCAACTCCCAACTATCATTTTTTCTGCAAAGTTTCCAGTCTCTCAAAAATCAATACTATGATGTTCAAACCAGAAGGGGAACTAGGGAGGGGGGAGGGGAAAGGGAAGGAAGGGAAAAGGAAAAAAAGAACAGAAGGGAAAAATTGAAACAAAGCTTTTGTGAATAAGGAGGGGAAAGGAGTTGAAGGGAGAGAAGGGAAAAGGGGAAAAAGGAAAAGAAGAATAAAGATATATCATGTACAGGTACAAATTCCATATGATGAATGTTATCATTATGTATATCTAAAATGTACCAATAAAATTAATTTTTTTAAAAATACTATGAGGGCTGGGGATGTGGCTCAGTGGTAGAGCACTTGTCTAGCGTGCACAAGGCCCTGGGTTCAACCCCTAGCACCACCGAAAAAAAAAAAAATAGAAATTCTATGAAAGTTCTTTAAAAGGTTTGGCAGCTTGTTTTGTTTTGTTTTGTTTTGTAGTCTCTGAATGATTAGAGCATTCTGGTAAATCTGCTTCTTCCAGAGTGAGTGTCTTATCTATCAATCTGAGAAAAGGAAGAGCTGTTGCGAGGGAGAAGGGAGGATGTCTCTAAGATCTGCAGTA
Source organism: Erethizon dorsatum (assembly GCA_028451465.1). Classification (NCBI taxonomy): domain Eukaryota; kingdom Metazoa; phylum Chordata; class Mammalia; order Rodentia; family Erethizontidae; genus Erethizon; species Erethizon dorsatum. Next base: position 106,224,577 of record CM051822.1, read on the forward strand.
CTTTTCACTGAAGTCTTCGATATGACTTACCCTATGAGAAATGTTAAATTTCTGGACAATCCTTTTCCCATTGGCTATCCATATCTGTATATTAGTGATGGGCTCCAACATGTTCAGTAAAACAGCAGACAAATTATTGTTATTTTCAATGCTGTGTGTGTGTGTGTGTGTGTGTGTGTGTGTGTGTGTGTGTGTTTGAGACGGGGTCCTGCTTTGTAGCCCAGGCTGGCCTCGAACTCATGGCAATCCTCCTGCCTCATCCTCCCAAGTGCTGGGATTACAGGCATGTGCCAACACACCCAGCTTCAACAGTCTTTGTTTTAGAAACAATTTTTGGTGTGGCACTTCCCAGTCTGACCTTGCCCTAAGAAGGGTTGAAATGCAGACTCCCTACATATACATACTTCATTTTTCTTATCTTCAACTTTAACATCCACCTCCTCCATACTATGTACCAGTTTACACTCCCATCAACTATGAGGAAGCATTCCTTTTTCCCTCACAGCCTCTCCGGCATTTGTTATTATCTGATTTTTTTTTTTATGTGGGTACCAGGAGTCGACCTCAGGACCTCGCACTTGCCAGCAAGCGCTTGTGCTGCTGAGCAATATCACCGGCCCTTTTTTTCCTTTATGTGGGTACCGGGAGTCAAACTCAGGACCTCGCGCTTGCCAGGCAGGCACTTATGCCACTGAGCCATCTCACCAGCCCTGTTATTATCTGATCTTTTAAATTTTTCTTGCATATAGCCATTCTTTTTGGAGTCAGATGGACTCTCAGTGTTGTTTAATTTGCATTTCTCAAATGGCCAGCAATGTCAAACATTTTTTTCACATATTTACTGGCCATTTGTCCTTCTTAATCTGAGAAGTGTCTATTCATTTCAGATTCCCAATTTTTTGACTGGGTCTCTATATTTGGAGGCTCTAATTTTTTGAGTTCTTTATATATTCTAGATATTAGTCCTTTGATGAGTAGCTGAAGAAAACTTTTTCCCATTCTGTGGGTTGTCTCCTGTTGGTGGTTTCCTTTGCTGTGCAGGGTTTTGTTTTGTTTTATTTCATTTTGTTTTTGTTTGTTTGCTTGCTTTGGTTTTTTAAAACAGGGTCTCACTATGCAGTTTAGGCTGGCCTGGAATTATGTAGCCCAGGCTGGCCTTGAACTTGTGGCAATACTCCTGCCTCAGCGTCCTGAGTGCTAGGATTACACTGTGCTGTTAACTTCATGTGATCCTTTTGTTGATTTTTGGTATTCTTTCTTGTGCAACCAGGGATCTGTTCAGAAAGTCTTTGCCTATGCCTATGTCTTCAAGAGTTTTACCTATTTTGTCATACAGAAAATTGTGTTTCTGTTTTAATATTCAGATCTTTGATCCATTTTTACTTTAGTTTACTGTATGGTGAGAGGTATGGTTCTAGATGCAATCTTCAGCATATGGAGAGACAGTTTTCCCAGCACCATTTGTTAAAGAGGCTTATCTTTGCTCCAGTGAAAATATTTGGCCACTTTGTCAAAGATAAGGTAGCCGAGTGTGCCTGGAATTGTTTCTGCATCCTATATCCTGTTTCATAGATCCACAAGTCTGGCTTGTTTGTTTTGTTTTGTTTTATACATTACCATGCTGTTTTTATCACTGTAGCTTTGTAGTATAACTTGAAGTCCAGAATTGTGATATCTCCTGTCTTTCACCTGTTGCCCAGAATTGTTTTTGCTATTCTAAGTCTCTTCTGGTTCCATGTGAATTTTAGGATTGTTTTCCCTAGTTTCATGAAGAATGCTATTGGTGTTTTGATTGGGATTGTGTTGAAACTGTTTAACAGTTTTGGAAGTATAGCTATTTTGACTATATTGGTTCTGCCTATCCAGGAACAAGGGATATCTTTCCTTTTTTTTTTTTTTAATGTGGGTACCAGAACTTGAACTCAGGACCTTATGCTTGCCAGCAGGCACTTGTGCTGCTGAGTGATATCACCGGCCCTTTTATTTCCTTTATGTGGGTACTGGGAGTCGAACTCAGGACCTTGCACTTGCCAGGCAGGTGCTTACGCCACTGAGCCATCTCATCGGCCCTACATTTTCTGATATCCTCTCTACTCTCCTTTTTCAGAGTACTATAGTTTTCATTATAGAGGTCTTTCACTTCTTTGGGTAGGTTGATTCCTAAGTATTTCATTTTACTTGATGCAATTGTTATAGGTATTGTTTCCCTAATTTCTCTCTCAGTAAGTTTATTATAGGTGTATAGAACACTACTGATCTTCAAGTATTGACTTTGTATCCTGCTATGCTACTAAATTTGGTTAATTCTAGGAGCCTTTTGGTAACCTTTTTGAGGTCTTCTATACAGATAATCATGTCATCTGCAAATAATAATTTAACTTCTTTTCCTATAAATATCCCTTTTATTTCTTTATCTTGCCTGACTGCTCTGGCTAATATTTCGAGAACTATATTGCACAGCAATGGTGATAGCAGACACCTTTGTCTTTTTCCTGGTTTTAGAGAGGAAGCTTCTCTCCATTTAATATGATGTTGGCTATTGATTTTTCATAGGTGGCTTTTGTCAAATTGAGATAAGGCATTTTATGCCTATTTTTTCAGGGTTTTTATCATGAATGGAGGTTGGATTTTATCAAAGGCTTTTTCTGTATCTATTGAGATGGTCAAATGATTTTTTTTTTACCTAGCCTCTGTTTATGTGGTGTATTTATAGATTTGTATATGTTGAATCATCTCTGAATCCTTGAGATGAAGCCTACTTGGCCACGGTGTATAATATTTTCGATTTGCAGCATTTGGTTGGCCAGTATCTTATCAAGTATTTTTGCATCTATGTTCATTAAAGAGATCGACCTGTAGTTCTCTTTTTTTGTTGGGTCCTTTTCTGGTTTGGGAATCAGGGTAAAGGTTGCTTCCTGGGATGACTTTGGGAGTACTGCTTCCCTTTTGATTCCATTAAAGAGTTTGAAGAGTATTGGTGTTCGATCTTCTCCGAAGTTCTTGTAGAATATGGCAGTGACTTTGTTGGGACTAAGGCTTATCTTAGTAGTTTTTCAATTACTTCTTCAATTTCATTGACTGATACTGAATTATTCATGGTTTTGTATCTTTTTCGTTCAGATTTGGTACTAGTTCATATATATCTAGGAATCTAACCATTACTTCTGAATTTTCCATTTCAAAGCCATTACCCTAGATCTTCTGGATTTCAGCAGACTTTATTGTGGTTTCACCTTTTTCACTTCTAAGTACACAGATTTGTGTCTTTTCTTTCCTTTTTCTGGTAAGACCGGCTAAAGGTTTGTTTATTTTGTTTACTCTTTCAAAGAACCAGCTCTTCATTGATTATTTGTAATTTTTTAGTCTCAATTTCAATGATTTATGCTCTAATCTTTACAATCTCCTTCCTCATGCTAGCTTTGGGTTTGGATTTGTCTTGTTTTTCAAGATCCTGAGGTGTACTAAAAGGTTATTTGAGTGCACTCTGTTTTTCAGTTGTGGGCATTCACATCTATAAACTTCCCTCCTAAGACTGCTTTCGCTGTGTTCCATAGGCTCAGGTATGTTGTATAGGCATTATTGTTTGATTCTAGGTACTTTCTAATTTCTTAATTTCTTCTGAGATCCATTGATTATTCAAAAGGGTATTGTATAATTTCCATGTGTTTGCATAATTGTTGTGGTTTCTTTTGCCAGATTTCTAGTTTCTTTGCACTATGACCTGATCATATGCATGAGATAATTTTGATTCTTTTGTGCTTACTTAAGCATGCTTTAGTGGCTAGTATGTGGTCTATTTTGGGAAATGTGTATTCTGTTGTTGCTGTAGATATCTATGAAGTCTATTCATTCAAAGGTTTGGTTCAACTCTGGTATTTTTTTGTTGATTCTTTGTCTACTGAATCTATTTGTTACAGCATGGTATTACAATTGTGTATGTGTTTATCTGATTTTTCATGTCTAATAGCATTTGTCTTGAGTTGGGTGCACCAGTTGGTTCATAAATGTTTATAATTATCTCTACCTGCTTAATTATTCCCTTAACCAACCGATAGTAAACTTTGCCTCCTCTGACCAGTTTTGGCCTTAAGTCCATTTTGTCTGAAAATAAGTTATCGATTCCTGCTTGTTTTTCTACTCCCATTGGATGGAATATTGATTTCTATCTTTTGAATTTTAGTCTACGAATTTCTTTGGAATAGGTTTTTTGTATATAGCATACTGTTGTATTCTTTTTTGTTGTTGTTTTGTTTCATATTTTATCCAATCTATCTGTGTCTTTTGATTGGGGAACTGAAGCCATTAACAGTGTGAGATATTAATAAGGTGGTAATTCCTAACATTGTGCTCTTTCTAATCCCAATTCATTTTAGATTACTATTCTTTGTCTCATTTAGCAGCTGTTGGATCCTTTTTCCATGATCTTCTGCTGTTTTTATGGTATCTCTGAGTGTAAGGTCACCTACATCAGCCCTATCTTCTAGTTCTTACACTCTCTCCTCACATTTGTCACTTCTGCTGCCCATACTTTTAGTAGAATTTTTTATCTCCTGGATTTTTGTTTGGGTCCTTTTCATGGACTCTAATCCTTTTTTAAACTGCTCATTCATATTTCATATCATTCTGCTTGGCTCTGCTAGCCAAACACTATCAGTGTCTTCTGTAAATTCATTTCCTCTCTGTCAAGGACGTTGGTTGTGCAGACAAGAATGGATATTTGTTACCTAGGCTGCTCGGATGTTCTTTCTGTAACCTATTAGGTTATGTGCCCCTTAGAGAGAACAAATGTGGGATATTTACCCTTGTCTTCTTTATGTTGCATATCAGGGGGTCATCATGAATGGTTTGTGGCCAGAATCAATAGCAATACCTTTCAGCTGCCTTGCTCATCAGTGTGAGTTAGGATGGAACACAAAGATTCCCCTACCAGAAATTAACCCAGTGTTACTCTCCACACATGCCTAGAGCAGGTCTGACATTGGTCACTGCAGTGCATTACACTCTCCAGCACCTATGGTGATGTTTGCTTTGTGGTAGGGGAAAAAGTATGGGGGTTCGTTGCTATGTGATCTAGAGGAGGTAGAAGTGAGCCCATCACACACTCCACTTACTATGACTGGTATTCTGAGACTTAGCTCCTGCAAGTAATCATGTGTGGCCACTTGTTTCACTGACTCCCACATGTGGCACCCCAAGTTGCTGGTCCTAAAGGGGAAGCAACCCTTTTGCCCTTACATGTCAGAGATCAGTTTACCACTGGATAAAGTTCTCAGCTCTTTTGTTTCAGATGCTCTCCCCCAAAGCCAAACTGGTTGTCAACAAGCAGAAACTTGCTTGTTCAATATATCAGTATTTGCTGTGGGTTCCTAAAGGCAGGAAAATGCAGAGAACTTCACTCTCAGAGCAGAAAGCTCACACAAGAACTTCTCAAAATGGCTATAAATATATGTAAAAGTGGAGAAAACTTTCCCAGTGCCAGTATGCTATGTAGATCCCAGATCTATCTGTTCAGACTGCACTTCTACATGATGCTGAATATTGAGCTAGCTATGTTCTCTGGGTATTTCCCTCTTTTACATCTACCCCTGCCCTCTGCTGCACTGTCATGCAACAGGCACTGGAGCACTCTTCTTATTGTGTTCCTATGCAAGTCTCAGTTTTTCCAAGTTTCTATGTGTTCATAATTGAACTAGAGTGCTTTCCTACAATCAGCTATTGCAAAGAGTAGCTGCTCTCAGATGTCTTGACTCTGTATCAAGAAGCAGCAGGTGAGTGCTGTGTACATCTAATCCACCATCCTGTCCTCTCTTGAGGCAGTTTTTGTTGACAAACCTTCAAGTTCACCAATGGTGGGGGGGGCAGTTTGGTCAGTCCGGTCACCTGGTAAATCTATAAAAGACCTTAATTTCTCTCACAGTGCTTTTGATATATACCATTTCCTTTTTAATATTCCTTAGTTTTTAACCACATTGCCCACATGTTCTTTTTTGTTAATTTTTATTTTTATTATTATATGTTTTCAGTACATAATTGATTACATTCATCATGGGGAATAGGTATGTGCATATAACACACTTTAATTCTTTTTACTTCCTCTGCCCCTCTTTGTCCTTATGTTCTCACATACTACTTTTTACATTAGATCCCTTAATATACTATTTTATATTTCTTATCGAGTAGTCCAAAATCTGTGCCTAAAAATGAATCTAAAAATGATTCTAATTCTCTTTCCTATCATTTCTTTTTACCATGCTTTATAACTTCTTGTTGAAAGTTGGATCTGATGTATTTAAATGAACATATATGAACTGAGGTAGTTATTCATGCGAAGTTTATGTCAACCTCACAAAAAGTGAGGTTTTGTTTGATGTTTATTTAGCTATAGGTGTCAGGCTTCAATTCCTTCTATTATTCTGGTTTTCATCTACCCTACTGTCTTTGGGTTTCCCTAGAAACTCCTATTAAACTGGGGTCTGTTTTTATTGTTCTCTCACTTATAATCCACTAGAGCCCTGTTCATATACTATTATCGTATGATTAAATCTCAGTTTGTTCAATAAGCATGAGTCCCTGGGCTATCACCTTCAAAGGCATTCCGTAGCCTTTTTCTACTCCCTTTAAAAGATATAGAAAGGTTAGAGGGTCCTTAAATTACCTAACTGCCCTTCCCCCAGATCAGATAAGGCTCTAGCACACCAATGGCAAATCTTTTAGAGACCCAGTGCCCAAATTGCAACTCCAAACCCACTTATTTATTGCAAAGTGCCAACACTGCAATTAACCTGAATACCAAGGTTTTAGTTTAGAAAAAAACAACTCTTACATTAACATCTTTTGTCTTAAAAGAAAAACACAATAACAGCTTTCAATGATACAAACAGCTTTTCACCAATAGGTAAAAGCTTGGATTTGGCATGCCTTTGCACAGTTAATGTGATCTTTGCTGTTGTATACATGCTGATAATTTGTCAAACCTTGGCTCATACTTTGTTAGTTTGAGAGCGACACATGCAGCACTCACGTCATCTGTCTGTTTTCTTGTATTAGATTTGATATAATTCAAAGCTGAAAACAGTTGCTCACAAGCATAAGATGATCCAAATAAAGTAAGAAAAGCAATCCCAAGTGCTTTCATTGACTTAAAATTATTTGGCAGAGAATTCCACACTTTAAGGATTTCATTTTCAGAATTACCAACTGTTCTGTCCTTTGTCATCCCTTCACAATCTATCGTCTCTATCTTCTCAAGTGTTGCACGCAGGTCATAGAATTTATTTTTCCAGATAGAGCTTTCTTGAAATTCCAATAGTTCCATTTCCAGATTTCCAAAATCTAACCAGTGTAAGCAGGAAAGATCAAGTTCTTCAAATTTGACTTTATCTGGAGAAGTAAGAAAACACAGGGTTGTCTCCATCTTATGGAACTGTAAAAATCTGTTACTAAAATTTGCCTTTGCAGCTGCTACAATGGTAGAAAAGTCCTTGTAGATTTCCTGATGGCTTGTAAGATTGTCTGCAAATGTTCTAGAATTTTCTAAATGTATTTTTAGATTTGGAAAATATTTCAGCTGCCCACTTTCAAGGTCTCTTTCAAAAACCTGCAGTTTTTTCTCAAATGTTTTGATATCATAAAACATCCTTTCTGCTGTCTCCCCTACACTTTGTAGTTGTTTGTTCAGTACATTGAAATGTAGTGTAAAATCTGTAAAAAACATGAGGTTATTAAGCCAGGTCATATCAGTGAGCTGTGGATAGTCCTGCCCTTTTTCATTCATAAACAGCCTAATTTCATCCAAACAGGCTACAAATCTCTCCAGGACTCGTCCTCTGCTCAGCCACTGGACATTACTGTACGTAAGTAAAGCATTATACTGTGCCTGAACCTCATCAAGCAGTGCTTGAAACTGTTGAAAATTACGAGCACGAGCCATGATGTAATTCACCATTTTTGTGACATCTTTGAGGATAGCATCTAATGTTTTGCTGCTTCCCCTGGCACAGAGAGCTTCTTGATGTATAATACAACGAAACTGAATGATTGGATGTTTTGCTTCTTTAACAAAGAACTGTATGAAACCAGATGTTGCCCCCACCATGTGAGGTGCCCCATCACTAGTAACTGAAACCACTTTTTCTGGTCTTATGTCTTGTGACAAAAAAGCCTCCATTATAGCATTGTAGATATCTACCCCTTCTGGTCTTCCAGGCAAAGACACGAGTTTTACCAGCTCTTCTCTCATGATGTCACCAACTGCATAACGCATAATTACTGCTAACCTTGCATGATTATTTATATCTGTGTTTTCATACAAGCACATGGAGTAACAGGCTGCCTTTTGTAAGTCAGTGGTGAGCTGCTGACTAACATCACTTGCCATGCGCAGGACTCGATCTTTAACCGTATTTCTGCTAAGTGGCATCTCAGAGATGAGTTGTATAATTTTATCCTTGTTTGGGAGATCATGAAAAAGGGAATCACTCCCAGACAACATGGCCATTTTGATAAAATCCCCATCAGACAGGGGCTTACCGTGTTTTGCTATGCACAGTGAAATTTGAAAGCTGGCAGCTGTCAGATGATTTGTTTTAGAAAGATAGTTGCAAAAACTAAGATACTGGGAATGACATTTCCTCAATTTTCCTTCTAGAAACTCTTTCCTTTCAGTTTCACCAAGTTCAGCAACACTTTTGTGGTTGGTGTCAAAGTGCCGTTTGACACTTGATGTGCGACACACAACACTTTCACTACATAGAATACATAACGCTTTCCCATTACTTTCAATCACTCCAAATGACTCTGTCCAGGCCTGTTGGAATGATCTTCCACTATCTGTTTTCAGTTTTGCTTTTTTTGCTGTTGTCATTTCTTCATGTTCAAGACTTGGAGTCTACAAAAACACAAAATCAAAAAAAAAAAAAAAAAAAAAATGAAGCACCCAGTACAAATCTATCCCTATACCAAAAATAGCTATTACTATTAGTTAACACCAAAGAATTGGATATTCCCTGAATCAATAATCTATGGCAGTGATTCTCAGCTTGGAGTTCCTCTTGAATTTACTGACCACCAGCACAAGATGGTAATGTTTCACTGACCACCAGCTTTTGGCCTGCTCTGAAAAAGGCCTCTGAGTGCATTTCCTACCTTGGGGGGGCTTCTGTTAAAATCACAGTCAGTCCAAGCAAATATATATACCCTTGCTCTTGTTTTCAAAAATTCTTCACAAACAACTAAATATGACACTGCAGATTCAATATGCCAGGGGGACAGCACAACATTAAAAGTATCTCAGTCTCTTAATTAGAACATCTCTGTGTTAAATCTTAGCTATTAAATTTCAATTTTTCATAAGAAAACTCAAAGCTAAAATGGTTTTGTTTGTTTGTTTGTTTGTTTTTGAGACAGTCTCACTACCTAGTGCAGGCTGGCCTTGAACTTGCTTATGTAGCCTAGGCTGGCCTTAAACTCACCACAATCCTCCTGCCTCAGCCTCCTGAATGCTGGGATTACAGGTGTGTACCACCACACCTGGCTCAAAGTTAAAATACTGTGTTAATAAAAACAAATGTATTAAAACAGCCAGTCCAAGCAAATTTTATCTATACACATATATAAGTGTGTATATATATATATATATATATATATATATATAATATATATGTATATATGTATAGATGCGTATATATATATATAGATGTGTATATATATATATATATATAGATAGATAGATAGATAGATGCATGTGTGTATATATGTATACATATATATATATTTCTCCTCAGCAGCCACACAAAAGCTCAGATGAGTTGTGGCTGAGTCATTGCTTGTGACATCATCACCTGATACCACTACTCCGTCATGAGCATGCGCATGGACCCTATGTGCACTGTTATCTGATGCTTGGCTCCTGGTACAGCTTGGCTCGGGGCTGACAGCAAGGGCTCTGCATGCCCACTGCAGCACGCATGCCATAGGTTCACCACCACTGCCCTGGTAGTTTTCCTCTTGAGGGTAGGGCTTTGGGTAGTGTATCAAAACCATTAATTTTTCACTGGGCATATTTCAAAATGGTTGCTTTACCCCTACCCATGCACAAAGCAACAGGGAATTTTCTCCCCAATCATTTCTATGAGATTCAGGTAGTTTCTGGAAGTAAAAAAAAAAGCCCGTAGAGGTTCTCTGAAGGGAATCTATACTTGACCTCCAGGAACCCATCAATGATCATTTTAAGTGTTCCCACTAGTCAATGCCTCAGGAAGAAGTTCCTGGTAAGCTGCTCTCAACTTTGATTTTCTAGACTTGCCTCTCCAGTTTCAGAGTTGCTATTTGCCCTGTGACCTCAATTATCTGATATATTTTTAAATGATATCTGCCCTGTGACCTTAATTATCTGATAAATTTTAAAAATGATACTGATATTCAGTTTGCTCAGCTTTCTTCTTATGAAGACAGCTCAATGAATTCTAAGCTGTCAGGACTGAAACTATAAGAAGTGTTGAGCTGTGTAAAAATTAGGATTATGAGCTCAAACAAATAAAAACTATTTAGAATTTTCAATGTATTAAGAATATAAAGGGTCCTGGAACCAAAATGTTGAGGAATCACTGTGCAAAGGCACACTGTTAGCAATAATACTTATAATCTATTATGTTATAATAAACTGCTCTTTAAAATAGTCGAGGGCCGATGAGATGGCTCAGCGGTGTAAGCGCCTGCCTGGCAAGCGCAAGGGCCCGAGTTCAACTCCCGGAACCCACATACGATAAAAGGACCGGTGATATCGCTCAGCGGCACGGGTGCCTGCTGGCACACGAGGCCCTGAGGTCGACCCCGGTACCCACAAAAAATAAAAATAAAAAATAGTCGAGGGCCGGTGAGATAGCTCAGCAGCATGAGTGCCTGCCTGGCAAGCACGAGGTCCTGAGTTCGACTCCTGGTACCCACATACAAAAAAAGGCCAGTGATATCGCTCAGCAGCACGGGCACCTGCTGGCGTGTGAGGTCCTGAGTTCGACCCCTGGTACCCACACACACACACACCAAAAAAATAGTAGAGCCTTGTGATATTGTTGGAAAAGTTTCAATTATATCCTTTATCCTTAAGTAAAAAAAATACCATTTATAAATCATAATAGGAGTAATTTAGTACATTAAAATGAGGTAGGGTTAGGAACACAGCCCAGTGGTAGAGTGAGTGCTTGCCTAGCATGCACAAGGCCTTGGATTCCATCACCAGGACTATAAACTAAAGTTGAGGTCACCTGGACACAAGCACAATGATCCTATCATTGAAAATAAGACTGAATTTACTACCTTCTCCCTTTCCTACTCCTCCTAACATTATGAATGAGTCCAAAATAACCTCTATCATTATTCATATCAATTCCATTCAACAAATCTGTTCTCAACACATGACAAACATGAAATTAGTAATTTCGACAACTGTTTCAGATGGTTGAGAAAACAAAATCAGGTGAATACAGTATTGAGAATTATTTGACAAAGTCCTAGACCAAAGGAGAATTATAGATCTAAAACATGTAAGGGCAGCACACAGAAATCAGCAAATATGTAGCAAAGAGGAGGCCTGTGTTTGGTATTAAATAATAAATGGGATTTCTTTCCTGCTGTCCAAAAGAAACACCATTCTACATAAAAGGAAAAACATATGTAAAACTGGACGGAACCAGGGGACAGGCAGGAGGCAAGGTAAAAGAGCTATGTATGCCATATTGAGGAATAAAGGTGCGGGTAATTCAGTCAGGAGCATCAGGCACCAGAAAGATCAGAGGGCATGTAAAAGGTAAAATGGAGGACATGAGGCAGAAAAGTTAATAACTAGTAACCATTCAGATGAAATTGGTGATTCAAAACAGTGAGAAACGAACTGGGCATAGCGGGACATGCTCCTAATCCCAGCACTCGGGAGGCAGAGGATTGCCGAGAGTTCAAGGCCAGCCAGGCTTAAGTAGTGAATTCAAGGTCAGCCTGAACTACATAGTGAAACCCTATCTCAAAAAACAAAACGGGGCTTGGGATACAGCTCAGCAGCACAAGCGCCTGCCTGGCAAGTGCAAGGTCCTGAGTTCGATTGCCAGTACCGAAAAAAAAATTTTTTTTTAATTTAAAATAAAAACTAAGGGCCGGTGAGATGGCTCAGCGGCATAAGCGCCTGCCTTGCAAGCGCGAGGGCCCGAGTTCGACTCCCGGAACCCACATACGAAAAAGGGGCCGGTGATATCGCTCAGTGACACGGGTGCCTGTTGGTGCACGAGGTCCTGAGGTCGACCCCCCGGTACTCACAAAAAAAAAGAAAAATAAATAAATAAATAAATAAAATAAAATAAAATAAAAACTAAAAATGTAATAAAATAAAAAACAAAACAAACCTGGCATAGTGGCACATGCCTGTAATGCCAAAATTCAGGAGGCTGAGGCAGGAGGATTGCCATGAGTTCACAGCCAGCCTGGGCTACATAGTGAGTTCCAGGCCAGCCTGAACTAAACAGCAAGACCCTGTCTCAAAAAAAAAAAAAAAAAAAAAAGAAAAAGAAAAAAAGAAAAGAAAGAAACAAAACAGAACAAACAAAATAAACCTGTGAGAAATGGAGAAAGGCAAGAAAGTTTTTCTTTAAAAACCAAAATGAGACATGATTTATTGAACATGTGGAAATAAAACAAAAGGGAGAGCACACCAGTCTTTAATTTTCTGACTTGTCTTTCAGCCTCATTTAAGGACGTACATAAAAAAATCTAGCTAATATTGATCCTCTTCATGAAGCTGAAAACTGGTAATTCTGAGACTATTTTTGTTTGGACGGTCCACATAGGATAACATGGATCAAAGACTACATATGATAACAAGAATCAGAACATGTAGAACAGAAATACTGCCATACCAAGCTTGCAATGAGTCCAGAGTACTAATCTTTGCAATCATTAAAACTAAGGCTTTTACAATTAAAGATGTCTAACTTTTTGTATTCTGTACATATCACATCTTTGATGCTGTTTCACTTCCAGTAAATCCAACAAAAACACCCTCTGGATGAGTGATTACCTATAGAAAATACAGTCACAATTTTCACGGCATGATCCACACATAAATGGAAGCAACAGTACTCTCCATTATAATCAAGTACACATGATAACTTAAGAACACAAATGAAAACTTAAGTACGAAGACTGAATTATTTTCCACTTAATCATGAGCCCAGAATACAAAGTAATGAGAAAAAAAAAAAATCAACAGGTCCTGGAAAAGAAATTCTAGTTTTGGAAAGAGTACCATAAACACAAGAGTGACACCCCAAATTTGAACACTGACCTCCCAATTTTCTTCGAACCTACTTGGTAGTTTTTGAAAATGTGATGTTCGAAGAAAGGTGTAAAAAGATGCAATCTACCTTCTAACTACACACCGCAGCTGTAAAATTCATTCTCAGTCTCAAATGTCTGCGCTCAAACACTGGATCTCCAGGACCTTCAGACTTCTGTCATTGAGAGTGCCCAAGTCTAGCTACCCGGGCTCCTGTGACCAGAAGGAATGAGGTCCGACCCGACTTCGGCTACGCTACTGCGCTGAAAGGCCTCGGCTGCCTTGGCCCAACGTGGCCCAGCAATCCCCTTCCAACCCCAACCTCCAAACCTCCATCACAACTACCCTCTACTGTCAGAATGGGGAGGAACGAAAAATAACCCGAATCCAAGGCCCGTCCCCCGCTCTCGCCGCCCCAAAGGCCCGGAAGCGCTTCAAGCTCCGCGTGGGGGGGGGGCTGCCATCCATTGCAGAGATCACCAGGTCAGGGGTTGGTCCTGTTGATGTCAGAGCGAGCACACTACACCTACCCGACTACAGGCTCTCTTCATTGGACTCATCCTGTTCAAGAGCTCAGCAATGGTCCTCCAAGAACCAGCTCTTGCTCCACACCCAACCTCCTAAACTGCCCGGGTACAGGCGCGCAGCTCACTGCGCCTGCGCGTCTTGGTGGCGCAGTCAGTGCGCACGCTCTACACTCTGTGAGCCCTCAGGTACTGGACCCTTTTCTTGAAGCTACTTTAGCTGGTGTGCGCATGCGTATCTCTGCTTGCTAGTGCCTGTGCACAGAAACTCAAGTCCTGCGAGCGAGGTTCCGGCTGGAGGCCGCGGAATGGAGACCCAGACTGGGGACGCGGGATTGATCCGCCGCCCGACGCTGGCCTCTTCGTGGGGTGTCGCCAACGGGGAGCTGACCTAGAGCCTCCTTCTCACCCGGACTGGGCTCGGCGCCCAGAATTTCGACTGGGAGGAGCTTCTGGCGCCGCCTGCTCCAGGGTGCGCCGGGCGGGAGGGGACCGGGGTGCTGAGCTCGGTGACAGCCACGCTCCTGGGGAGCCGTGAAGGGGGACGGGACCGCGAGGAGACAGGGTCCGGGCCCGGGACCCCGGTGGAGCCAGCGCCGAGGGTTCGGGGACGGGCCCGGGAGGGAAGTGGGCGAGGCTGCGGGGCGCGGGTGCTGGGCGCAGGGCCCGGACGGGACCTGGAAACTCGCAGGCAGAAGCGTCTCCCTGTGCCCGTCCGGGCGGCTCGCCACGTCTCCTGACAGCTGGGTTTTCCTCCCAGAAATGAGCAAAAACCTGCTGTCCACACACGTGCACACACCCCACCAACGGTAGAGAAGCGCGTCTACTTAATTTTGGCAGATACACTTCTGTCCTTTTCGTGCACGCAGTGGGTGTCCAATGACTGTATTTAATTAACTGAGAATCAGAGGATTGAGTAGAATGCTCATGATCAAAGGAAACTAGAGGGGAATGCCCCGATGTATGAAGTCCCCATTCCTTGTGGATTCTGTACTTTAAGTGTCTGTGGGTGTTTGAGAAGGTTCTTGGATCTCAAGTGCAAGTGGGAGTGAGTCAGAAGAAATAAGTGGGCTTGGAGACCTGTTCAGAAAAGCACACTGTGTAATGTTTTTATCAGTTTTCTTCTCAGCCAGTATCTGGTGAGCTTGAAGAGCAGCCGGAGTCCCCAAGGTGGAAACCCCTGTTTCCTTTACCTGACGGGTGACCCTAAGGGAGAAGAAGAAATCGATTCCGTTGGCCTTTTAAGTTCAGCAAGAAATATGGAAGTGTATGTAGGAGAGGAGTACTGTGGAACCAGTAGGGGCAGCAGCGTTTGCACCATTCTGGAGAGCAGGTTTGTGGCTAGTCCGGGCGAAAGTGTTCTTGTGTTATGGAAAACAGACCAAACACAGGAAGAAAAGGCACCGAGGAGGTTAAGAAGGCAGTTAATTGCACTGGTGGACTTCTGACTAGGATCTCTCCAAAAGAGTTAGAGCCCTGCCCTGCAGGGCTTTATGGCTTTTAAAGGGAAAATAAGCGGGGAGGTACAAAGGTGGATTTGGCATATATGATTGCAGGGTTGGGTGACATCATGGGTTATACAAAGGAGGAAATGTCCTGTTACATTTTAAGTTGCATTGTAAGGTCATCAGTTACATAAGGGCAGCAAAGACAGAGGTTTACACAAAGGAAGAAGTGTCCTGTTATCGGGCCTGCCAGACATGTCCGCTTGGTCTTGGCAGGCATCCTGGGCAGGCTTTTATTTAAAATTTTTAATTTTCCCCGTTTACTTGTGTATTAGTGTTTTTATTTTCCCCAGCTTTGGGGATAGTGCTTGATGCCAGACATTGGGGAAAAAAGATAAAAATGTACCCCTAGGCACAGAAGGTTAGACTGTGAGTCTCTTAAAGACAATCTAAGCCTTTTATAAACGCAGAAATTAAGTGGAGGTGAATTTGTGGTACTGTAGGTCACAGCTAATTAGTGGGAGAGTTTTATTAGAATGAAGCCCTGATGGGCCGGTGAGATAGCTCAGCGGCATGAGCGCCTGCCTGGCAAGCACGAGGTCCTCAGTTCGACTCCCGGTACCCACATATGAAAAAAGGGCCGGTGATATTATTTCTCAGCGGCACAGGCGCCTGCTGGCGTGTGAGGTCCTGAGTTCGACCCCCGGTACCCACAAAAAAAAAAAAAAAAAAAAAAAGAATGAAGCCCTGATAAGTGTTTCTTGTCATCTTTCACTGTCAGGACTCTGTGTTTTAAAAATGAGTTTCTGAGCCAGTGTGGTGGCACAAGCCTCTAATCCCAGCACTCAGGAGGCTGAGGCAGGAGGATTACTGTGAGATCAAGGCCAACCTAAACTATGTAGTGAGACCCTGTCTGAAAAATAAATAAATAAATTCTGAAACACTGAGCACATTTTCTTCTGGGAAGCCCATTCCAAATGGTGTAGTAATCAGTGAGTCTGCCACAGCAAACTGCTGTCAACCTGTGAGCTTCTGGACCTGTTATAAAATTAAAATTTGTTGTTTCTCCCGTTGCCTTGCAGAGATTCTGCCCCAATTTTTCTTGAATATAACACCACATCTGAACTGTTTTATATCCTCAGCATGTTGGAAATAATGGCTATTAATTGAACTTTAAAATATACTGTGCTACATGATTGCACGTGTGTTGTCCAGTTGGCACATGTAGCTAATAAGTGGGTGATGAGATGCCTTCCAGGCAGTGCAGTCCCTGTGCCTCACCAGGGAAACAGAATCTCAGGAGATTATCCTGGAAATATTTATTTTTAAATGTAACTATTAAAAGAGATAATGGGGGCCGGTGAGATAGCTCAGTGGCGTAAGCGCCTGCCTGGCAAGCGCAAGGGCCTGAGTTCAACTCCCGGTACCCACATACGAAGAAAGGGCCGGTGATATCGCTCAATGGCACGGGCGTCTGCTGGCACACAAGGTCCTGAGTTCAACCCCAGTACCCACAAAAAAAAAAAAAAAAAAAGAGATAAGGAAATTTTTTAAAAAATCTTTTTATTTTTAGTGAACGTGAAAATATGTTCACTAAGAAACCTTCCAACCACCATGTGAAGTCATTACTATTATTCATTCCGATTTTATTATTGGTTCAGAGCTAGTCACACAGATTGTTAAGTAGCAGAATTTTAACCCAAACGTGTCTGATCTAAAGCCTGTTCCCTTTCATTTTGCTCTTGTGTTGTATATACCAAACACGAAATCACTGTTGATTCGAAAACATGGATAGCATAAAACATTAGAAAAACTACTAAAATACAAGGCAGATGAGCTAGGCTCTAGGCTAGGCTTTTACTAATTGAGTATTCTTTGACAAGTTAGAAAATCCCCCCTGAACTCAGTTTTTACGTATAAACCAGCAAGTTGTATTGGATCATCTTGAAATTCTCTTAAATTTCAAAAGACTGAATTTTAGTATTTCAGTAAACACTTTACATAGACTTCAGGACAGCTTTATTTTTATCAGATATTATAGCAAGCTAAATTGTCATGGTTTAATTCCTCAAATTAAGTAAAACTTTGTAACTCCCCCCTTTTATGTGTAATCCTTTAGTTTAAAAGGGACTTTTTTCTTTAAATAATTGGTCTGAGCCTTATGATAAATTAGAATTTTTTCTGTTGTAAAGGAAACTTAAAAATATATCAGGGGCCGGTGAGATAGCTCAGCGGCATAAGCACCTGCCTGGCAAGTGCGAGGTCCTGAGTTCGACTCCCGCAACCCACGTAAAGGAAAAAAAGGGAGCTGGTGATATCGCTCAGCGGCACAAACACTTGCTGGCAAGTGTGCAGTCCTGAGGTCGACTCCCAGTACCCACATAAAAAAAATAAATAAATAAAAATATATTGGAATTTAATTTTTAAATTCTTGACCATCTCACTTTTATGTAGGTAATACCAAGAGGAGACGTAAATGATCATTGTTTTTAATGCCGTTACTAGTTCCCAGAATTTTTGTTTCATAATAGTTGCTGTCCTGTGGTGAAAAGCAGTGTGTGTTCCTCAGCAAAGTTGTGGCACACGGGAGACCAGTTCCAGCAAATTCTTCACCGAGGTCTCCTGCTCTGGGATCAAAGATAGACCTCGACGAGGTCCAAACAGTGACGGGGTCCGTGCATCAAAGTTACCACTGGAGCTCAGCAATATATAGTTAGGTTTCAGCTGCAGGTAAGTTGAAATGATTTACTTCCAGATATAAATTATTTTATTCCAGATAAAAATTTCATAATGATGGCTTCTTACAAAGACAGTACAGCAGTGGAAAAACCACTGGGATAGAAGCCAGAAGAGCGAGGTTCCAAGCGGGATTTATACTGAGTATCCTTTAAGAAGTTAGATAATCATACCTGAATTCTCCTTCTTTATGTGTAAACAGCCAGCTAGGTTAGATTACCTTGACATTCTCTTATAGCTCAAAATTCTAAGTGACTTGTACTTAGGATTTCATTAAATACCACAAGGGAATGGCTTTAATGTTTTCTTTGTACTTTTATTGATATAACTGGAGCTTTGGGGGTGGAATTATGACTTTATTTTTTAACTTTTATTTTATTAGTACATGCTCGCAATAGGTACATGTACATAACACATCTTGATTCTTTTTTAATCCCCTTCCCCTCCCCACCCACCTCCCTCCCTCCGTATCTGTGCTGGTTACTTTTCTCCCATTGCTGAGACAAAATACCTGACACCCAAAGTTAAAGAAGGAAAGGTTTATTTAGCTCACAGTTTGTGGAGGTTTCAGTCCGTAATCAGCTGGCTCCAAGTCAGGGTGGTGTGGCTGAGGGGCAACAGTTCATGGTGGTGGAAAACAGCAAAAGCAATGAGAGCAAAAAGGGAGGAGCAAGAGAAGACTCTTTCTGTCCCTTATATTGTATGAGGGCTACCCAGCCTGGGGTGGGTGTAGCACTCACACCCATAATCCCAGCACTAGACAATGAATCAATCACAAACTCTAGAAGCCCGCCCCCATGACTGCATGAGGCTTTGGGGGGATATCTAGACACAAACCCTGACAGTATCTAAACCCCCTTTCCCATTTTCATTAATATTGTTATATTATTTTTAGTTCATGTTTGCAGCATATAATGATTACATTCATTGTGGCTATTTGGCACATGTATGTGACACATCTTAGACCTTACTTCCCTTTCCTCTCTGTCCTCCCCCAACCACGCCCATGGTCTCCTTGTTCCCTTCCCATTTGCAAAAGATGTATCTCCCTGTTTCCTTTATTTTGTCAGTCCTTTATTTTGCCCTTTATTTGTACTTTGCCTTACTCAAATGAGAAATAACACAGTATTTAAATTTGTGTGTCTAATTTTTTCCACTAACTATATTTTCCAGATGTCTCCATTTTCCTACAAAAGTCTCAAATTTATCCTTTTTATAGATGAATAGTATTCCATGGCGTATAGATACCACATTTCTTTACCCATTTGTCTGTTCATGGACATACAAGCTACCTCCAGGATTTAGCTGTGATTGTGTGCTATAAACATTGGTATGCAGGTGTCACTGTAATTTGATGTCTTTAGCTCCTTTGAGGAGATACTTACAAGGGCAATAGCTGCATCAAATGGAATTTCTAATTTTAGTTCTTTGAGAAATCTCCATACTAGTTTGTACTGGTTTATATTCCCACCAAAAAGGTAGGAAAGTTCCTTTTATTGGCCATTTGTACTTCTTCTGAGAAGTGTCTGTTCATTTCAGTTGCCCATTTTTTTATTGGGTCTTTTATTCTAGGAATCTGATTTTTTTTCTCAGTTCTTTGTAAATTCTAGATATTACTCTCCTGTCAGAGGAGTAGTGAACAAAAAAATTTTCCCCTTCAGTAGGTTGTCTCTTTACTCTATTGATTGTTTCTTTTGCTGTGCAGAAGCTTTTTAATTTGATACAATCTTCTTCTTCTTCTTGATTCTTGATGCTATTTCTTATGCAACTGGAGTTCTATTTAGAAAGTCTTTTCCTGTGCCTATACCTTTAAGAGTTTTACCTATTTTTTTCTTCCAGCAGATTGTTTCTGTTTTAATATTCATGTCTTTGATCCATTTTTATTTCATTTTGGTGCATGGTGATAGATAGGGGTCTAGATTCTTTCTTCTACATGTGTATAACCAGTTTTTACAACTGCTTATATTCTCTTAAGAAAATTTTACCTCCAAATTTTAAGCTAGAAAAATCACTGAAAAAAGAATCACAATACATGACATTTTAGATTTTTGCTATGTACAATAAGAATCATGTACAAATTTAAATGTCTGTGTACTTTTCCTCAACACAAGTTATGAAGGAAAAATCTGAAATATGCCTAATTCTGGCGAAGAAGCAGAGAAACTAGATCTCTCA
Organism: Erethizon dorsatum; assembly: GCA_028451465.1. Classification (NCBI taxonomy): domain Eukaryota; kingdom Metazoa; phylum Chordata; class Mammalia; order Rodentia; family Erethizontidae; genus Erethizon; species Erethizon dorsatum. Next base: position 106,244,775 of record CM051822.1, read on the forward strand.
TACATTATTAGTAAGAATGTAAAATGTACAGCCAGTCTGTAAAACAGTTTGCCTGTTTCTTAAAAAACTAGACATAGATCATATAAGCCAGCAATCATACTAGTGGGCATTTATCTCAGAGAAATGAAAACTTATATCCACACAAAAATCTGTATATATTTGTAATAGCCAGTAACTGGAAAGAACCCAAATGTCCAGTGTTGGTTGAGTAGTTAAACAAACTAATACGTCCATACTATGGAATTCTACTCATTTGGAGAAAAAGAGGGAAACATTGATCATGCAACAACTTGGGGTAAAAACTCAAAAGACAATATACTATATGATCAATGTTTATAACATTTTCAGAATATTGAAAATGGGCTGGAGAATATATTTGTGGTTGCTAAGTATTAAGGGTAGTATGGTAAAAAGAGGTAGCATGATTAAAAGGTACAAGGCAGATGTTTGTGATGAAGGAATAGTTCTGCATTGTGGTTGTGACGGTGGGTACATGAATCTACACATGAAAATATGGCATAGTAGTCTGTATTTTTACTTTTTGTGCTTTGTTACCTACAATCAATTGCAGTATAAAAAATACTACATGAAAATTTTCAGAAATAAAAAATTCACAAGTTTTCAGTTGTCCATCATTCTGAACAGCATGATGAAATTTCATGCCATCCTTCTCTTTTCTGTCCAGGACAGGAACCACGTGTTTGTCCAGCATAGCCACAGTGTACCCTCTACCTACCCATCAGTCACTCTTACTTACCAGAAGTTATTGGATGGACCATTTTATAGTTTGTATGTAGATGTTCTCCTAAAGCTTCATGTACTCATAGGTGGGGAGTTTCAAAGGTGGCTTGATTAGGGTGTGTGAATGTGGATTAAGGGTGTGGATAATGGAAGCCCCATCGTGGGTGTGAGTGGCACCCATCAATAGGCTTGGAGCCTGAAAGGACTGTAAAGAGACAGAAAGAAGGCAGGCCTGCTACTGTTGTTTTGCTGCCTCCTGCCTGCTCTACCATGGACTGTTTCTCCTCTGTGATGCCCCTCTGCCATGCCTCCCTGCCTGGGAGCCAGCCAACTATGGACTGAAACCTCTATAAACTATGAGCCAAAATAAACCTTTCTTGCTTTAACTTGTGGGTCTCAGGTATTTTGTCTCAGCAGTGAGAAAAGTAAAACAGACTGTCTCAGAATCACAGTGGTTATATTCAAATAACCCTTATTTTACCTAATAATGGCTCCTAAGCATAAGACCAGTGATGCTGGCAGCTTGGACATGCCAAAGTCAAGCCATTAAATGCTTCCTTTAAGTGAAAAGGTAAAAGCTTTTAAGGAAAGGAAAAAGAATCATGCTGAGGTCAGTAAGATCTATAGTATGATAAGATATTTTGGAAGAGACCACATTCACAAAATTTTTATTATAGTATATTGTTATAATGTTCTATTTAATTATTAATTATTGTTTTAAATCTTTTACTTGCCTAATTTATCAATTAAACTGCATCATAGATATGTATTATAGGAAAAAATAAAGTATACATAGGGTTTGTTATTGTACAGTTCATTATATCTGAAGTTCCAGGCGTCCACCGGGGTTCATGGAACATATATTTCATATTCCCCCAGATAGGGAGGGCTACTTTATGTGCACATTATACCAATGTCCATCTCCTGGTTATATGGTTCCATTGTTGTATAAGATGTAACTATTAAGACCATTAGTGAAGAGTACGTGGGAACTCTCTACTCTGTTTTTGCACCTTTTTAAGAATCTGTAGTTCAGATTTTAAAAACATGTTTTCATGAGCTATTACGCAGCTTGTGATTTCCTAGAATGGTAGTTCTTAAATTTTTCCATCTCAGGATTTCTTTGTAATCTTAAAAATGATTGAGGAATTCAAAGACCATTTGTTTATGTAGGCTACATAAAAATATTTATTTAAAATAGTAATAATAACCTTCATAGAGACATAAATGGTACCTTTTATTAAAGACAATTATGAAGCAAAAGCTTTTTTTTTTTTTTTTTTTTGAGACAGGGTCTTGCTATGTAGTTCAGACTGGCCTTGAATTTTCTTATGTAGCCAAGGCTGGCCTCAAACTCTCGGTGATCCTCCTGCCTCAGCCTCCTGAGTGCCGGAATTACAGGTGTGTGCCACCATGCCTGGCATTATTTCAAATTTATACAAATCCATATTAACTTTCTAATGTCTGCTTCTGCATTGTAATCATATAATCCATTATAGATTTTTAAGGACACACTAGAAATATTCAGAACAAATTCAATTAATCTCTAAAAAATATTTATACCGTAAACCTATCACCTTAGGAAATTCCATTACTCATCAGATCTGTGATTGACAGGTTATGTAGCCTCTGGAAAATACCACTATATGTTCATAACAGAATGAAGGTGAAAAGGACAAATAACATTTTAGTGTTATTATAAAAATATGTTGACCTTGTGGAGGCCCTGAAAGGGTCTCATAGTGGTGTTTGGACCACACTCTGACAATCGTTGTCCCAGAGTACAATGTGAACTTTTAGAAAGTGGTGTGTTTCTCTTTCTTTTTAAATCTGTAATTTGCCTACCCCAGTTAAATTCTTAAAGCATTTTTCTTTTATGTTAGCAAAGAACTTTTCAGTACTTTAGTAAATTATTTGTGTGAAAGAAAGAAAAACTTCAAATTAGTTTCTTGAAAAAATACTTAAATGTAATGCATATTACCTTAAAAGAAGTTGAACAAATCAGTTTTTATTTGGCACTCAAAATCAAAACCCTTTCTAATGGCTTCTTCTTGAAGGGTTCATCTTCAGTTTAATGTCCACTTCAATGTTATATTTTAAAACAAAAACAGTGTATTGGGCATTCAGGACTCTTGCCACCTCTTGAATATGTATTTTTGAACCTGGAAATGTGTCATAAGGGGACAGAGCACAGTTGTGGAGATAAATTGTAGCAATGTATGTTGGCTGCTTGTTGCACAGCTTGTTTTTATTATGTTTTGGAAAGTTGATGTATTTTTAAATTTAAGTACTAGAATGGAAGACGACCTATTTGCTCCTACTTGGGAAAGATTCTTTCCAAAAATATGGACCTGATGGGAAAGAAACTTATGGACTACATTGGCTGGCAAATATATATATATATATATAAACTCCAGAAGTGCCTAAATTACAAGATTGTTTTGTCAGTGGACTTGCTACAAAATTCACAACTTCCCACCAATTGGGGCACCTCTAATGCATTGTAACTCTGGAGAAGGATTTTTCAAATGGAGAAAGATAAGCTGTCAACATATGTGATGTCCTGTACATATTTATTACAAAGCTAAAACCCAAAAGTGTTTATGAAAAGCAAGTAATGTCTTTTGAAGCAACAGCAAACAGAAACACCAAAAAATCACCCAGGATTTCGAGGCAGATTTATTTAATGTTGACCTGCACTGACCTCAAGAAAAGGATGTCAGGCTTCAAAGGCCCAAGGAGGGAAGTTTTTATGGGGTTGAAAGGGCAAGTACAAAGGCAGAGTACTTGGCTGTCTTTGATTGGTTCTTACAATATGCATCATAGTGAGCAGCTCTGCATCACAGTGACCAGTCGTTTCTAAGAAACAGAAGTTACTGTAACACAAACTGTTACCTGGGCAACTAAGGGAAACTAAAGTATACTGGCTGGTAGGGGGGGCATTTTCTGCTACAGAAGGATCATCATTTTACGTAAAGTGACCTCTGTTCATTTTGACTGTCCTTGTTATTGTAAAGCCAGTACTGTACACTAACATGTTGTTGCAGAAATCTGATACCGAATCGGATGGAAGACCCTTTGCATCAAGGAGTTAGAAGGCAACTTTTATTACGTTAGCGGGCTAGTGGGAACCAAGTCCAAATCAACAGCCCTGAGTCAGAGGAAAACAGAACCTTATATATGTTTGTAAGCAGGAAGTATAAAGGCTGATAGCAGGTTATTTTATAATTGGTTACATGGCTGAGTCACACGTCAGGTGAATTTTTTCCAGGCAGGTTTAGTCAGAGAGGATTGTTTATCATAAGGTGGGAGAGTTTAGGGAGGGAGCTGAGCTGAGTGGGTGAGTAAAATCAAGCATGTCTTTGACTGGGCCAGTCTATCTTGGGCAGAAAGTCCTTGAAACAGGCTAGCAAAACAGGATATGCTATGGGTTTGGGAGTGCAGGCAGCGTAGCTGGGTGCAGTCAGACAGCCGGGTCAGACCATCTCTGAGTTGTAGCTGGCGCGATCAGTCAAGGCTGACTGAGTCTAACTGAGTCTAACTGTGTGGGGGGCTGGGTGAGCACATTCTGTCCCAATATGATATTAAGCTGTTTGTTAGTTTGCTAAAATTCTAAAATTTAAATTTTCAGTCACAATATTACACTCATAAGTTGTTTTTTGTGTGCAGTATTTTTTGCTTCTACACAAATTTATGTAGTTTATATTAAGTATATAAAATGTTTAAGGATTTCTAATACTGTTCATTAGTTTTATTGTATTGTTTGACTGAAGTACTGCTTTAATTTATACAGAGACCTTATTTCATAGTTTTAAGGTATAAAACGAATCCTTAGAGTATTTGGTATTTTTTCTAATTGCTACTTCTTGATGCTTTAACCTGGAAGCTTTCATTTCAGATCACCAATTTATATTTGGTACTGTTTATTTCAGATTTTTAATATAGATATGATTATTTCATATTTGGACCATTAAGTTTAAGTTCTGTCACATTGTTGCAGTAGATAGAAAAATCAGAATTGGCCCATACTTTGTTAGAATTATTACTTTGGATTTAGCATTTGATGTAAAATGAGAGAAGTCACCTTGTTTTACCTCAAAAACCCCAGATCATATAAGGAGTTCTCCTTTTCTGGCCTGACACAGGGCCTTCTTTCCAAGCGTTTCCTGGTAGACACCAAATGTGAAATGCTAAGAATCTACATTGAATGATTACAGCGTACAAATCAAGGAAATTGCATTTCTCTCTGGCAGACTTGATTTTCATACTATTGTGTATTTGTTGAAGGGTGATATATTTGCAGGTGAAAATACATACACTCTGGAAACTACTTGTCTGGAATAAATAAAGTATTTTCATCTAATATTTGTTTAAGATGTTTATTCTTATGAAAAGGAATGTTTTATGCTGTTAATACCTTGTGAATTTAGTTCTGTAACATGACAACTAATTTATGTAATGTTTGTTCATTTATGAACAAAGTTCTCCTTAACTATACACATTTTTCCAAGGGAAGACAGGGAAGAACAGCCCCAACCATCTTTCGGCACCTGGAGTCTCCCACTTAATCGTACTATTGTTGCAGGAAAAATTGAATCAAAAGTAGCCAGGAGCTCAGGAGAAGAAAGGAAATTTTATTGATGCTAGTGGACCCCAAAGGAGTAATCTCCAAAGTGTGAGGGGAGGTTTACAGAAAGTTTGTCTTTGTAAGCTGGTGAACAGAAGTTACAAGAACAAGATAAGTTTTTGCTGAAGGCCATGGTACAAAGAGTATCTTGTGATGAGCACAGTTGTATGTAGCAAAGTTGTTTTTAGCATATTCACAGAAATTTTAATTTGATGACAAATCATATGATTTAGCTGGGTTCAGTGGCAGAGAACAGAATGACTTCAAGTTTATTAAACAAAATGGCTGTGGTTAGGTCAGGATTTCTGCTTCACTATGGTAAATCCATTGACTGAATTTCCTTGAAATCATGCAAACCTGACTAAATCAGGTATCTTCTTTAACTTTCACTTCTGTAGCCCTTTTAGCTACAAAGTATGAAAATCTGCCAATGTCAGTGGACATGTGGGTAAAGCCTAGTAAATGGCTCCATATTATTTCATTGTATAACTGAAGCATTACATCTAGCCAGTCTTCTATAATTGAACATTTAACTCCAATGGTGTTTTTAGCCTCCACATTTTTTCATTTATTTTTACAATTGAAATCTTAAACAGTCAAACCCTGAAAATGTTAAAGACTTAGAATCAAGTGATTCACAATAGTATTTTTAGCCAGTGGCGGTGCATTCCTATAATCCCAGCACTTGGGAGGCTAAAGCAGGAGGATTGCCATAAGTTTGAAGCCAGCCTGGATTACATAGTGAGTTCAAGGCCACCCTGAACTACATAGTGAGACCCTGTCTCAAACAAACAAAAAAGTATATTCCATGAGAGTTAAAATATACCTGCACATGGAACAGAATTCAGTGAAAGGAGCTGGTGCCCTGCTGGTTGATGTCATAACAGCCTGTGTCATCAGTGTTGGAGCTGGTAGGTTCTAGTTCTGGTGCAACACTGCTCTTCCAAACACAAAAGAGTTAACCACAGACCGTAATTATTCCTAACCGAGAAGATCAGATTCTCTTACTCAGAGTACAGGTTTGTGAAATTCCTGACAACATATCCAGTACCCTAAAAGTTTTTCTTTTTTCTTTCCACAGTTGTTCTTAATCCAGCTGTGGATCGTTTAACAATAGTAAGTATACTTGGCAGACAGTTTATTCTCTCCTGGTTCACTGCTCCTCAGTTTCAGTGTGTGAAATTGAACAAATTGCTCATTGCAGACAAATTTGATTTTCTGGGAAGATGTATTTAGGAGGAAAACCCTTGGTCTATAGAAAGACAGAATGAGGGACAAGAGGCTCCTGAAGATGCTGGTTCCTGGTCTGTGCAGACCACTTCCCATCTCAGCCAGGACAAGGGGTTTGCTGGAAGCTTCCAGAATCCCCTTAACCCTGAAATGGCCTGATCCAGTTGTCAGTGGGAAAACTGAAAACTTTTTTCCCTAAAATACTTATACTTAACAAAGTAGGTTTGCATTCTTGGTATTGTCTTACAGTAACATTTTGGAAAAAGGTCCCCTTATTCCCATAAAATATTTTTAAACCTACTGTACAGTTAGGGGTCAGTTTTGACTTTGAGTATGAACATAGTTCAAGAGGCACATGTGGTAGGAGTAAAACCACTAGCTCCAGTGCAAGCCCAGTCGTTATTTAAAGACACATCACTGCCTATGGGAGAAAGATTCTTTCCACTGTCCTAGTCTCCTCTCTGGATTTTGTATCTCAGTCCATTTTTGTACAGAAATAAACCTCTTTACCCATCCTGGGCCAGCTTAGGGATCTCTGAAAACAAAGGACTGTTCATGGTTGTGGAGAAGGGTTGTGAGGTTGGGGGAGCCACCTTCACTGCCTGCCTGCACTTCTCTGCCTAGGTGTGAAAGATGTCTGATCTCAGTACAAAGATTGTAATCGGCGTCGGTAGCTGCTTACTGATTACTGCGGTTGTCCTGACTGCTGTCGTCACCAGTCTTTTATTCAAAGTCTTTAAAGTGCTGAAGTGAGTCATGGGGATAAGAGTGAACAGTGCCCCCTCCAATGGGACACCTGGTGCTCTGCTTGGGCAGGGTCATTCCTTGTTGCTGGGGCTACACTGTGGGTGAGGTCAAGAACCACAGGCGGGTTTGAAAAGGCAAAGCCAAGTGGGTACAGAATCTTGGGATTTTTTTTCTTCTGGCTTGGGATTCCAAGCTGGAAAGTAGAATATTTTGAGCCTTGAGGCTGTGTGTGTGTCAGCACCACTTTGATGTCACTTGATCTCACTGGGTTTACCATCAGATGTTTATTAGTCCCTTGGCAGAATTTCCCTTAGTCCCAGGTGCTGGAGATGGGACAGTCCCAGGGGATGCTGTGGGACTGAGCTTGGGACAGGCCACATTGACCTCTCGCCCAACTCAGGAGCTCCCAAGCATGACCCCTTATTAATTCCCCATGGCCTTGGGGACAGTGAAGTGTGCCTATAGGACAATGGCCCTATAGAAGACAGCTTACAAGGGGGTATATGTCAGGCAAGAGATGTTTATAGTTTGGAGAGAGGATCACCGCTGCCGGCCTCAGTGGTGTCCCCATTCTAGAGAGTTACATAGTAGGGCCCCTTCCCCCTTATTCCTGCAGCAACCATGTGGGTGATCCCTACTTGCAATTCATTCCCCCTTACTTATGCAACCTGAGTTTACATGTACAGCAGCTGTAGGAGAGAAAGGGATAAGAGAGAAACTCAGCACAGGGGCAGAGAGCTTTAATCCAGGACTGGTGTCACATGTGTGGTTGGCTGTCACTCTAAACTTCCAAGAGAGCCCTGACAATTGTAAAAAAAAAAATGTACTGAAAAGAAAACTTCCAAGCCCATGCTTTGTGTATGTCTTTTCTTCAGAGCTGCAATAGAATCTAATCTGGAGGCTAATTCGGCCAACACCACCAAGGACAAGGTCATCCTGGCTGAAACCATCACCACTGAGTCTTGTCCCATCCTTCAGCCCTGTGATGAATGTAAAATGTATGCAGATCCCCTGCCACCTTGCTTTTGTGAGATAAACAAGTGATGCTAATGTGGGGTTGGTGGACACAAAAATCTTCATAAGCAATATTTCTTTCTTAGTAGAATGTTTTGTTACTCAAGTCATGTTCCATACCATTTATATTCTTACGTATTCTCACATGACATTTATGTATTTTTTATTACATGTGCATAATGAAAATAATCCTTTCTGCCTCCAGTTGTGATGTCTTTTACTTAAATTTTTGCATTATCACATGGGGACTTGAGGCAACTAGTTTGTAATATTATATTGCAATATAAGCAAGAGAGTTAGAGTAGAAAATAAAGAGTTTGTAAGCAGTTTAACAAGAGGGGATGTTGTTGTAATAGATCCAAGAGATAGAAAATAAAAAGCATTTGAGCCAAGCATTTTGCTGCATGCCTGTGATTCCAGCTACTCAGGAGATTGAGGCAGGAAGCCTGCAAGTATGAGACCAGTATGGACAACTTAGCAAGACCATGTCTCAAAATAAAAACAGCTGGGGATGTAGCTCAATCTAGCATGTGTGAGGTCCTGAGTTTAATCTCCAACACCAAAAAAAGAAAAGGGAAAAAAAAATAAGTTTAGTCTGAAGCTTCCTAGCAGCCTGGGCAGAAACTTGATGTCTCTGAATTAGATGAACTTTTCCCTGTTGCTAAATACTGCTTGGCTTTTATTACATGGAGCCCTCTCTTTGAGACTCTTAAAAAAACAAAAAAACCCAAATACATTCCTTTTGGGTTCTACAAAGATTCAGACATGGGATGGGTACTAGGGCTCACTCTGGCAGCCTTAGGGAAACTTTTAGAACTTTCACTGATACTAACAGTCTGCTGCTGCAGCATGCATGCCATAGGTTCACCACCACTGGCTCATGGGCTTACATAGTTGGGGATTTGGGCTGCTTTTGTCACCAGAGATGCAATTAATTCTGCAAGCATCCGGGTGTTTGCAATGACCTGACCCAGGTGTTAGTCACAGAATAGACACTTAACAAAACAACGAACTTGAGTGTAAGTTCCTGTGCATGTCCACAGACAGAAGGCCAGCCTCTGTAATGGGGACTGCATCACAAAGTTCAGCTCACTCATCCTGAACCCGTGTAGTCCCTGCCTCCCTCTATTGGACCTCCAGATGCCATCATGCTCAACACTCTGAATAATCCTGAAGGACGGATTACCAGAGAGGTGTTTATTATCTAGAATACAGACCAAAAACCAAAACAACAACACAAGCATTCCTTTCCTAAATTGCCTGCAACTGAATTTCCTTGCAGACCTTCCCACTCAGAGCCAATGTGGGGCACCAGGATGCAGGGCAAGAGGACATTTGCAAGGGCTCTGAAGGCTGGGTGGGGAAGGACAAGGCCAAGCCCTGGTTTCTGCCCTGCGCCAGCTTGCTGAAGGAACACAGAGACACTGCTGCTCTCTGAGCTTAGTTTCCCTTCTCAGAGTTGTGAGCCACTGTATCTCTACTGCAACTCAGAAAAATCCTCTCCAACACATTGGATGGGATCAAGGTCAGCAGCTGGATGTGGATGATTAATGAGCAAGGTTAAGATATTCTGAATAGTAAGTGAAAGAATATACTTCAGGAGTTACTGCTGTGTCTGAAGAGGACCAGGTGGACAAATCTGTTATCAAAATAACAAAATTCATATTAGAGGCATTAAGCAAAATTTATAGGAGGTCTTTGCTTTGGTTTGAGCTCCTGTACTAAATCCTAACAGACCAGACTAAACCACAGTGGAGCCATTTATGCTAAGTCCCACATAATCAAATTGAACTTTAAAATGGGCTGATCTTCAAAAAATTAGATTCACAGCAATCAGAAGAGGCCCAGTTTACATAAATGGCAATGGTAAGGAAGTCCTCTCTGTTTTCACTCCATATCAAATAACTTTAAAGAGACCAAGCCAGTTTTTATTCCTTATTTCTGCTTTTTTTGGCCCTTTTCTGTGAATAAAGCCAATATCCTCTGCTCAGCCTCAGTGGATTCATGAATTGCTGATAAAAGACAATTAGCTCTTTGAAATAAATTTGCTGTTTGTTTTTAACATGGGGTCACAGCCAGGCTTGGTGGTGCACATCTATAATGCCAGCACTCTGGGAGGCTGAGGCATGAGGATAACTAGCTCAAGCACAGCCTGGGCAATTTAGTGACTTAGCAAGACCCTATCTCAAAATATTTTTAAAAGGGCTGAGTATGTAGCTCAGTGTAAATGCCTTGGGTTCAATTACCAGTACTGCAAAACAAACACTGGGGGTCACTGCCCAGGACACCTGGTGGATTTGGGGTCTTCATTCCACAGATAAGGTACAGTTTCTGCCTTTGGGCACTCATAAACACCTTGTAAAGACTAAGCCTTCAAAGCTGCCTCCCCACCCATTCCCAACCACACAGTGCAGTCAAGTCACCCCAGGCATGGTAAGCCCAAGACGGAGATGGTCAGTTCTCAAGGGAGGATGCCCTTGTCACATCTTATGAGGGGAAATTTTATTTATCTGGGATTTGTCAACTTCATACTGTTTTAGGCAGCTACATTAGATAAAAATATTACAGGCAGTCAGATAGGGCTAGGCCCTCGAAGGAGCCAGTGCAGAAGATGAGAGATGCAACTGATGGAGAGACAGGCACCTCTGCTGTGGGCCAGACCTCAAGACAAAAGATAAAACAAATGTACCCACATACTTCCTAAGGATAAACATCAGGGATTGATATTCTAAATAGAGATTACCTTGAGGAAGCCAGGAAGAGCCACTAACCTAACCCCCTACAGGAAAAGCCCCTGTTCTATATTCATGCCTGCTTGCTACTTGACTCACTTCCCCATCTGATCCCGATTTAATCAATTTTACCTGGGCAATTATACTCATAATCTTATTGGTTGACCATAGTTTTGTCCCACTTCATGCCCACCTTGCAGTTTCTCATTTTTCCCTACCTTGGACCTCCCTCACCTCGTGGATTTGCTCTATAAATATCCCTGGAAGAGGCAGGTTCCTTGGCAACCCACTTGGGATCCCTTTTGTCTCTCTCTCAGACAGAAACTTTCTTCCCCCCAATAAATATTTTCTGGAACCTCTGTTGTTCCTAAAATTCATTCTTCGATTTTAGAGAACACGAACTCATACCGGACATCTAGCAGGTTGGGAGTTTCTTTCCCCTATATCAATACCAATAAAAAAAAAATTAGAGTTAGAAAAGAAGAAACAAAATCACTTGTTGGAGTAGGGTAGGGAACCCAGAGCTGGTGCTTGAGGGTCTTTGTTCTTAGCCCCTTTTATTATATGGCAAAAAAAAAAAACTCTCCCCTCTGAAATTTGTTACAACTTGACTGGCTGTTTCAGTCTCTTGATTTGGTCAGTGACCCTCTTCATTTCTTATGTGCAAATTCTCTCTCTCTCTCTCTGTTTCTGTCTCTCTGTCTCTGTCTGTCTGTCTGTCTGTCTCTCCCTCCCCCTCCCTCTGGCATGCAAATTCTTGGGTAAGCTCATCTAGCCCTTCTTTGTCCTGCCAAGGTGCTATCTTTAAAATTTATGATAGGTCTTACATACAAGGCCGAGTTAGCAGATAGTAAAGGGATACATATACATTTTAGTACAGTAATATGGTGAAAGAATATATATATGTATATATGTGTATATATACATATATGTATGTGTGTATATTTGTGCAGATGTGAGTATATGTTTTATGTGTTGATTTTCTGTAATATAGCCCCTTCCTCACTTTGTCTCCTTTGTATTTAACTGAAGATACAGAGGAGTGAACTGGGGCCTTGCCACCAAGTGGAGCCAGGCTGCTTTTCAGTTCTCCCTGCTTCTCTTAATTGCTCTCTCTCTAGCGAAGGTTTTAACTCTTTCCAGTCAGGATTTGCCAGAAATCTCGCTAAGGTCCTTACCTTTCCTTACCTGTCCCCCAACTTTCCCTAAATGCTCAGGCTGGCTCCTTTCACATTCACTCAGGTCACATCCTGTACCTTAGACCCTGCTTAGCTGGGTAGAACGTGAGAATCACTTACAAACTAAAGCATTTTAGTAATGTGAAAAGCAGACCAAAAATTCCAGTTCATTCATACCAGAGTGTGTTTCCTTGAGCACAAGGAATGAGTATAAAAGAATGAGTTCTGCAAGAGAAGGCACAGACAGGACTTTGTTCCTGAAGTCAAACTGAGTGTCAGGAAGCAAATTTATGACTGGAAAACCCAAGCTAAACAAGGTCTGGGTTTCAACAGAGTCATAAGCCAAAGACAGAGCAGAAGGAGTAATCAGTATGAGGAAGAGAGAGGTGTGCACAGGAGGGGATTCTCTGGAGTGAAGACATTTGAGTGCATCTCACAGAGTCAGCAGAGGAGGCAGACAGGGACCCCCAGGCAGCCCAAGGAGCTGCCAAGAATTAGAGGTGAAAATACTGGAACAGGCAACGGGCCATGAGGCTGAAGCTCAGTCATCCTGAGGTGGGGGCAGCCTTGAAGATCATGCTGGAGAAGGTGGTCTTCATCCCTCATGTTCTGGGGAACTCTGTGGCCCAGGGCACCCCACTAAATCCAGGGAAGTTCTCAAGACTCCCTTATCTAACTGCCTGAAGCTCTTGAGCCAGTTAGTGCTGCTTGAGTATGGATCCAGATCCTACTCTGGCTTAATCTGACAAGAGGAATCTAATGTTTTTAAGCCTCATTTTCTGTGTCATCAAATAAGATTATTACCCCATGGTAGTTTTCAGGAATCAGTGGGATGTTGAAGAAGTAAGGTGGTAATTCATAAATTAAAAAGAATGCAATTCTCCTAAAAAAAAAAAACAGTTATGTTCAGCACTACAACAAATACCTGAAAGAATCAACTTATAAATAAGAAAATTTTATTTTTGGCTCACAGTTTTGGAAGTTTCAGTTCATGATTGACCCTATTGCTTTGTGGCTTTGGCACCACATCATAGTGAAAGATGTGACTGAGCAGAACTGCTCACCTCATGCCCAGGCATAAAAAGAGAGGAAGAGGAATGAGCTGAGGTCCCCCTAACCCTTCGAAGTTGCCTCCAATGACCTGAAGACCTCCCACTAGGCCCTGTGCCTTAAAGGTTTCATCACACCCCAGTAGTGCTGCTACAGCAAACAGAAACACCGAAACGAAACAACACCCAGAATTTGGAGGCAGAATTATTTTACTTCGACGGGCACTGATTGGGATCATTCCCAAAATATCAGGCCCTGATCTCTGGTGGTCTAGGGCTTATGTGGGATAAGCAGGCAGGAAGTACAGAGGCAGAAATACTTGCCAACGGGAGATTCGTTCTTACAATGTGCATCACAGTGACCAGCTATGCATCACAGTGACAAGCTGTTTCTAAGAACAAAAGTAGCAGGAACTGGAACTATTACCTGTGCAACTAAGAAACTGAAATATACTGGCTGGTGGGGTGCTTCTGTTACATTTCCCCCCTCTTTAATGTTTGTTGGGCATATTACATGTGATCTTCTGAGACAAGGACCAACTAGAAGCAGTAACATTAGGGTTGTCAGTGATCCTAGGATGGGCCCTAGCCGTGGTCCCCAAGATTGTCTTATTACAGAGTTTTTCCCTAAGTTGTTTTTAGGAAGATATAATTTAGGCTGGTCTGTAATATTACTCTGGCAAGGTAATGAGGTAGTTAATCTGATCTAGGAGAGTGTCCAGTGTGCCTTGGACACTCATCAAATCTTGGTCAAGTGTTTGACTGATTGTTCTACTCTCTTGGGGCAACTGTCTATAGAGTTTAAGGCAAAAACCACAGCAAGCGGGGGGGGCAGGGAAGCAAGGACTGGGGTAAGCAGCCTGAAAAGGCACAAAAATCAAGGGGAATATGTATGGAGCAATACTGTGAATGGTGTCCTCAGGCTTCAGCCATGCATGGACTGGTCAGCATCCAGAGTGACCAGAACAGGGCTTTGAGTGAGTCATCTCCTCAGAGTGAGCCCTGTCAGCCAGGCATGATAGTGCACACCTCTAATTCCAGCACTCCGGGGGGCTGAGGCAGGAGGATACCAAATATGAGCCCAGCCTGGGCAAATCTGTGACTTAAGGAAGACTCTATATCAAAACCAAAAATAAACAAAAAGGCTGAATATGCAACTCAGTGCAAAGGCCCTGGTTCAATCCCCAGTACCACCAAAAAGGATTTTGTTGAAACAGTAAGTATGAAAAATCTGTCTTCCAAAATACGAAACATATGCAGGAGTTCCATCACAGCTGACTAAGTGGCAACAGTGAGAGAGAGAAGCTTCCAGGCATGTGCGTGGGTCACAGGTACACCAAAGCAGGAGTGACAAAGAAAGCCAGTTACAGGAAGACAAACCGGAAGAAGAAACTCATCAGGTCCAAACACAGTATCAGCAGGATTCAGAAAAGGAAGCTCAACTGTCCCAGAACTGTGGAACCCCTTATGCCTCAGGTGCTTTTTATTTTCTTCTCTCCTCTCTTTTTTATCCCTTTACCTCCCTCCTCTTCCTTTCCTTCTTACATCTAGCATGTATGTTCGGAGGTGTCTGTACATGTGTGAAGGAGATTAAGAATTAACCACTGCCGGGCCGGTGAGATAGCTCAGTGGCATAAGCACCTGCCTGGCAAGCGTGAGGTCCTGAGTTCGACTCCCAGAACCCACATACGAAAAAAGGGCCGGTGATATCACTCAGCAGCACGGGCGCCTCCTGGTGCATGAGGTCCTGAGGTCAACCCCTGGTACCCACAGGAAAAAAAAAAAAAAAAAAGAATTAACCATTGCTTCAATCTAAATGGTACTGTTCATGGTCAAGTCAGGCTAACTCTCACAAAAATCACGTATAGAGGATCCAAACACAAGTTAAGTCAACATATTAACAGGTTCTGACATTCTCACAGCTTCCCTCCATCTCCAATCATAATTCTCTCCATCTCCATCCTTTCTTATAGCAACACTACACATACTAGCTGTATTTTTGAAGCAGCCTAGAGATTCAATAGATGGATAAAGGAAATGTATATACAGTGGTACCTGAGTTCATGAACTTAATTTTTTCCACAATTTTGGAAAATATGGCCACATGTGTGTTTGTGTGGGAAAGATGACTGTGGTCATGTTTGTCAAGGTAGAGTTTGCAAACATACATAACATCTTGCCAAATGCTTTATTTGTGAACCAAACTGTTTGCAAACAAAAGCACTCATGAATCAAGGTACCACTGTATACAAAGTGAGTACAACTCTGCCATAAAGTAGGATAAATTTGAATAATTTGTAGGGAAATGTATGCACCTGAGATCACAGTGCTTAGTAAAAAAAATCAGACACAGAAGCTTAAATGTCAAATCGTTTCTCTCATGTTAGAGAAACAAAGTATAAATAATTTAAAGAGCAAAATAATGATGGTGGAGCAGTAAGCAGCAATAAACCAGCCTCTCCAAGATTCACAATCCAGACACTGGAAAATAACAACTTGGGGAAGAAAAGGGTGGAGGTGAATTCCTGAGACCCAGGAAGAATCTGAAGGGAAAATTGGAGCCTACAGAGAAATTGAAGAGACAGACTACAATGCAGAGAAAGGAAGGGGCAATTTGCACTTTCTCCCCAGCTCTTGGGTTGTGGCAAGAGAAAGGAGAGTTGGCTCTACAGGGACACAGTGAAAGGAGGCAACCCCAGAGGACATCAGGGAGAAATGCACCAGTGGAATGGAGCAGTGGATGCTGTGCACTACAACAGCTGGTGAGTCACTCTAGTCCAAGTGTCTGCCATATCCCCTAAGAGAGTGCCTGGTAGGATGTCATCCTAGGGAGAGGCCAACTGAATCTGGCACTCAGAGCAGCCATGAGTGGGAACTCGTCTCAGAGTTTCCCACTGCTAAACTCACACAGTGACTGGGTGAGAGACAACAATGGGAGACATCCATGGTCAGGAAGCCATAGTCAGGCTGGGAAGAGACACCCAGAGTGCTATATACTAAATGACTCAGGATCCACCCAATGACCAGAAGCCAGGTTCATCCTGAATTTCTTTAGATTTGGGAGTCCCAGAACCACCACTATGCCCTAATCCTACTGTGGCTGGCAAGGACAGATTTGGGCTACTTCCTCCCTGTGCCACTAGCAGAGTCACACCTTGAATTGGACACTGCCACAACATTGTAGACCCCAGAAGATAACCACAGGCTTGAAATCACAGAGAAATTTTTTTTTCTTCGCTTTTGGTCTTTTTAAAATTTTTTGCTCATTTGGGGATTTTTTTCCTTTTTCTTTTCTCTTCTTTGCTTTGTGTGTGTGTGTGCGTGTGAACATTGTTTTTATTTTTTGTTTTGTTCTTATTTTTATTTTATTTTTGTTTTCTCCTTCTTTCCTTCCCTCCTGTCTTCACCAGTTTCCTAAAGCTAGAATAATCTTTTGTCCTTCAGCCTTGCTTCTAATCTCTTTTTCCTCATTCCTTTATTTTTTCCTCTTCTCCCTTTTAAGTTTTCTCCCCTTTGGGTAAGATCACTCTATTAAGTGGATATTTAGTGTATATAATTTTCTGACTTGTCTTAGATTTTGTTATATAACTATAAAATCTTGTACCTAGGGTTAAACATGGCAAATTATTAGTTATCACAGTTTGTCATTTTCCAGGTCTGTGTTTGATACTGTTGTTATTCTAATTGTGACACAGGTGTTGTGATCAATTCATCTTCCTTCTATGCCAATACCTAGATTGTCTAGGGATTACAAACAATACAAAAATACTACACCCCAGTTCCAAAGAACTAGGTGCTAGGCCAAACAGGCTGTAACCCTTCATCCCTAATAAACAGAAGAGGCAGGATCCTGGGACAGACTCAAAGGCCAAAAGCCAGCTATGCCTAGACAACATCTCTGAAAAGTAGTCATTTCTTTAAGAGGTCTTGATATTAGTAATAAAGCTACCTACCATAAGCAATTTACAAGGCTCAACACAGAAAAATAAACAAACAAAAAAAAAATAGAAAGTATATGCAGCAGAATCAACCAATGTGAAGATAGAACATCAGATTTAGAATACAGGGTTGCCGTTGGTGATCATCAAATGAAAGACTTCTTAAAAATAGCAAGGAACCATGAAAAATCAATCCAACAGCTGCCAGATGATGCAAAAAATAATGTAAGATTAAAAATATTCACAAAAGTAATAGCAGAAAACTTTCCAAGTATGGAAAAAGAATTTGACATATAGATAAGCGAGGTATATAGAACTCCAAATAGCCATGATTGGAAAAAAACTACACCAAGGCATATTATACTCAAGATTCCAGAAATTCAACACAATAACAGAATATTAAAAGCTGCTGAAGAACAGAAAAAAAAATCACCTATAAAGCAAAACCCATCAGAATTGCAGATTTCTCAAAATAAACCCTTAAGTCAAGGAGAACTTGGAGCAAAGTATTTCAAGCCCTAAAAGAAAACAACCTCCAACCAAGATTGATGTTCTTTCCAGTTATCTTTCAAAATTGATGAAGAAATAAGATACATCTATGAAAAAGAACACCTGAAGAGTCCATAACCACCAAACCTGCACTCCAAAAAGTTCTGAAGGACAGTCTAGAAAAAAGACAACAAAGACAACAATTCCAAGAGGATATCAGAAAATGGAAAGATATCTTTTGTTCTTGGATAGGCAGAACCAATCAATATAGTGAAAATGGCCATACTTCCAAAACATACAGATTTAATGCAATCCTGATCAAAATACCAATAGCATACCTCACAGAAACTAGAGAAAACAATCCTAAAATATAGAAGCAGACAAGACCTAGAATAGCAAAAGCAATTCTGGACACTAATGGCAAGGTGGGGGGCATCATAATCCCTGATTTGAAGTTACACTACAAAGCTACCATGATAAAAACAGCATGGTACTGACGTGAGATTAAGGCATTGACAAAGGTGGCTGGGGAAGAAGGCATGACCTGTTAATTGCAAGATCCTGGACACATGCACAGAACAGTTCCCAAAGCCCTTCACCTGGACTTCTCATAGGTTTTCAATAAGATGGCCTAGATCTGACATCAGCCTGAGGTGTGGGATCCCAACACTGCCTCTCAGGCCCAATGTGTAGAAGTTTTTGTGCATTTCCTCAAGATTTGGGAAGTATAGGACACAGGCCAAGAAGAGCTTGCCAACGTGGCTTTGTTCATGATAGAACACCTTTCTCCAGGGTGTTCTTTTATCTTGCCTTTTTCTCTTTTACTCAGCCCACGCTCGCTCTGCAGAGCCAGTTTTTCTCTTCACTTTTACTCAAAGAAACTTTGCCACTGTTTTTTTTTTTTTTTTTTTCTTGTTTCATTCAATTCTTTGTTTGAGGCAGAAGAACCTGGAATCTAACTCCAGAAGGAAAGGAGAGCAATCCAGAACCAAGTAACATCTAATGGGCGAGACACTTTTAGAAGGAGCTAGCCGGTAACACTTTGGCATAGCCAGGAGATTCTGGTAACAGTACTAGCAAAGAAACAGATCCAAGATCAATGGAAAGAATATAAGATGCAGAAACAACTCCAAGCACAGTGAGCTACCTTGTCTTTTGACAAAGCGGCCATACACCTTCACTGGAAGAAAGCCTCTTTAACAAATGATGCTGGGAAAACTGGCTTTCTACATGCCAAAGATTAAAACTAGACCCATATCTCTCACCATGCACTATGTAAACTAAAATAAAAATAGATCAAAAGTCTAAATACAAAAACAGAAACACTTAATCTGCTGGAAAGTAGAACAGGTAAAACTCTCAAAAACAGAGGTACAGGCAAAGACTTTATGAAAGAAACCCTGATCACATGGGAAATACTACAAAGAATCAATAACAGGGATATCAAATTGAAAAGCTTTTGCACAGCAAAATAAACAGCATAATAACTGGGCTGGTGGGATGGCTCAGTGGCGTAAGCGCCTGCCTGGCAAGTACGAGGGCCCGAGTTCGACTCCCAGAACCCACATACGAAAAAAGGGCTGGTGATATCGCTCAGCGGCACGGGCGCCTGCCGGCACACAAGGTCCTAAGGTCGACCCCTGGTACCCACAAAAAAAAAAAATAAAAGAAAAAAAAGAAATCAGTAACAAATGCTAGCATAGCTGTGGGAAAAAAGGAACCCTTCTCCACTGCTTGTGGGAGTAAAAATTGGTACAACCACTATGGAAATCAGTATGGAGATTCCTCAAAAAAACTAATAGAGGTTCCATTTGACCCAGCTGTGGCCCTTCTAGGTATCTAGAAGAGTTAAAAACATACCAGTAATATATGTATACCCATGTTCCAATTCTAGTATATATGTACTGCCAAAGTGAGCACCATACCTATGTTTATAGCAGCACAATTTATAATAGCTAAGTCTTGAAAACAGACTTTATGCCCATCAACAG
Organism: Erethizon dorsatum; assembly: GCA_028451465.1. Classification (NCBI taxonomy): domain Eukaryota; kingdom Metazoa; phylum Chordata; class Mammalia; order Rodentia; family Erethizontidae; genus Erethizon; species Erethizon dorsatum. The sequence goes on from CM051822.1 coordinate 106,264,511, forward strand.
ATGGATTAAGAAAATGTGGCTTTTATATATAATGGAGTACTACTCTCCCATAAAGACGGGTGAACTTGAGTCATTTTTAAATGGATCCACCTTGAGATCATAATGTTAAGTAAAATAAATCAAACATACAAGTTTAAATATCACATTGTTTCTCTTGTGTGAGAAACCCAAAGGGTAAATGAGGGAAAAAACAGAGGATAGATACTGGGAAGCAGGAAGAACATGTTCAAATGGGAAGGGGAAAGAAGGGGAGGGGAGGGAGAGAGGTCGGAAGGGAAAAGAGATTTTTAAAAAAGGGAATGGAAGGAAAAAATGTAAAGAAAGCTTTTGTAAATGGGGAGGGGAAGAAAGAATTAAAATATATTATGTACTGGTACAAATTCCCTATGATGAATGTGATCATTATGTATGGCACATATGCACTGATAAATATAAATTTTAAAAAATAAAAAAATAAAGAGCAAAACAAGGTTGTGCTATGTAGATGTACCAACTCCCCAAGGCAAATGTATTTTTATGTATCACAAACATGTACTGGTAAAAAAACAAAACATGACATGTATGAAGCAAAGATTAGTTGAAAATAAGAGTTCCATTTACTTAAAATAGCTTTCAGAGAGGATGCATTTATTTTTACATGCAAATACATCACCTTTCAAAGTTCAGAAATTTAAGTCTGCTAAAGAGACATGCAATTCTTCTTCATTCACGGGTCTTGATCCTTCAGTTTTGATCCTCAGAACAGTACACATTAAACATGCCAGAAAAGAATTTTGGGAGAATTTGTATCAGCTCAAGAAAGGAAAGGTTTTATTACACTGTCTGAAGTTACTGAGATCAAACAAAACAACCCAAAGTAATGTGAAACACCAAACCCAAAGTAATAATCCTAAAAAGGATAAGGCCAGTTCTGATTTTTAATTTACTACCTATTGCTACACTGTATGAAACAAATATTCACAGCCCTGATATAAATTAATTTTACACATACCAAACAATGTATTTTATTTATCACCTCAGATAAGCAATACAAAATGCAAAATGGTGATTTGAATTAAAGGTTCCAAGTATCTAATTTTCTTTTTTTTTGGGAACTGGGAATCGAACTCAGAACCTTATGCTTGCCAAGCAGGTGCTATGCCACTGAGCTATATCCCCAGCCCGAAATATCTAATTTTCAAGAATTAGAAAAAGAAAAAAATGAAATACTTTATCAAGTACTATTTTTTTATACTCTTAAGACTATAAAATGTATTTATATAAATAAAAAATTCACTTCCATCAAACACACACATAATATACAATACAAACTAATGAACATTAAGAATCCTTAAACATTTGAAACATTTAAGCAACACATGTATACATAAATTTCTGTAACAAAAAATAATGCAAACAAAAATAACCTGACTGTATTATGTTAATTCAGTGTACAGTCCTGGATTTACAATAACAAGGCAGTCAAAATGAATATCAAGGTCACTTTATGTAAGACAATGATCTTTAAAGAACGTTAAATACTTGCTTTTCATAAACATTTTTGGGTTTTGGCTTTGTAATAAATATGTAATAAATATCTGCAGTACAGTGCACCTATTGAGAAGCTTATCTTTCTCCATTTGAAAGTCTTTCTCCAGAGTCATAATGTGTTAGAGGCATCCCAGTGAGTGGAAAGTTAGGATTTTGCAGCACGTCCATTAACAAAGCAATTTTATCATCTATGTGCTCCTGGAGTTTATATATTCGCTGGTCAATGTAGTCCATAAGTTTCTTTTCCATCAGTTCCATATGTTTAGAAAGAATCTTTTCCAAATAGGAGCAAATGGGCTGTTCTTCCATTCTAAAATTAAATTTTAAAAAGTGTATCAATTTTCTCCAGCATTTTAAGTAAAACTAGCTATGCAATAAGCAGTCAATACGTATCACTAAAATTTATATCACAACAGTACTGTCCCCTTATGACATTTTTTCAGGTTCTAAAATACTTACACATGGGCCGGTGAGATGGCTCAGCGGCTTAAGCGCCTGCCCGGCAAGCGCGAGGGCCCGAGTTCGACTCCCGGAACCCACATATGAAAAAGGGGCTGGTGATATCGCTCAGCAGCATAGGCGCCTGCTGGCGCGCGAGGTCCTGAGGTCGACCCCCCGGTACCCACAAAAAAAAAAAAATACTTACACAACAGGTGGTTACAGTCCTGAATGTCCAACACACTCTCATTTCTTTAATTCTTTTTAATTGAAGTAGGAATACAAAAGTGAAGATGAATTCTTAAAGAGCAAAACTTTAGAAAATGCCTTTTTGGATTGTGAGTACTAAATAAAACTGATCTTGCCCAATTTTTAAAAAACTCAACACATATATTTTCCATGTAATCCTATAATTCCAAGCAGTTATTTTTTCTTTTATACAAACAACCTTACTAAAATACTGAAAGGCTCTTTATTAACCCAATATAAAAATGTTTAAGACTATAACTAAGTTGGGCAAACAAAAGTGAAAAGCACACCCATTTCTTTTTTTTTTTTTTTTCTTTCTGAGACAGGGTTTCACTATGCAGTTCAGGCTGGCCTTGAACTCACTTTGTGGCCCAGGTTGGCCTCGAACTGGCAGCAATCCTCCTGCCTCGGCCTCTCGAGTGCTGGAATTACAGGCATGCATCACCACGTCCGGCTAAAGCACACCCATTTCTAAAATTCAAATGAACACCAGAATGATGAATCTCAGAAGGTCGTTCACAAAACCCTGGAGTTTCCAGTACTCGTTCAGGGTTTCAATCAGGGTACAGTATTTCTATACTAACAGTAAGTTGTTATTTGACTTTTTCATCCCTATACTTTGTGAATATAGAGTGGTATTTTCTAGATATAACATGATGTATAATGTTATTGCTCTGGTAACTAACAGAATTTTTAATTACAAATTCCCTTTCCACGAATTCCATAAGATAGTAGGCTTAGTATATAAATACATACTTTTTCAGAGATTAACTTGGTTTGATCTCAGAATTCCTACTGTGCTCTTACCAGCTATACTTGACTATACACGCTATAATGTAACAGGTACCAGAACAGACAAATGCTAACATAGATTTTTATAAATTTTTAAAAGATCATTCTCATTAAACTTGAAAAAAGCATTCAGCTATTTTTTTACGTAAAGACATTGTAACACATAATAATTTTTTAAAAATACATAATGACTTTATTGTTGTTATCTTTTTTTTTCTTTTTGTGGGTACCAGGGGTCGACCTCAGGACCTCGTGCGCCAGCAGTTGCCCATGCCGCTGAGCGATATCACCGGCCATTTTTTCATACGTGGGTTCCGGGAGTCAAACTCAGGACCTTGCACTTGCCAGGTAGGCGCTTACGCTGCTGAGCTATCTCACTGGCCCCTATTATTATCTTTAAAACATATATTTTACATGGTTGCATATAGTTTTTTGGGGTCCTCAATTTCTTTTCCTCAATTATTTTTTAGAGTATAAAGCCCACAAAGCTTGAGACTCACTACCTTAGAATAATACATGCCAAGGAGGGGTTTTTTAAAACTTTTTTGAAACCTATAGATTCATATGAAGTTGCAAAAATGTGAATTCCTAAGTAACTTTCACCTAATTTTCTCACTGATAATGTATTACGTAAGATGTGGTATCGAAACCAGCAAATGGATGTTAGTACAATGTGTGGGTATAGTTCTATGCCATTTCACACGTACAGGCTTTCATCTAACCACCAGCACAATCAAGAGGCAGGACTGTCTTAACTATGAAGATCTCCCTGCTACCCCTTTATCGTCACATTCGCTTCCCTAGTCCCCAGCCACCGCTAAGATGTTCTCCATCCCTGTCATTGTATTTGGAGAATGTGATGTAAATGGGATCATATAGTATGTGATCTTTTAAGATTCCCTTACCACTCAATACCCTTGAGAACCATTTAAGTTGCTGCTTTTTATTGCTGATTGGCATAGTATATATGCACTCAGTTTTTTTAACTACTCACCTACTGTCAGATATTCTGGTTGTTTCCAGTTTAAGGCAAACAAACTTTCTATGAACAACTGTGTACAGGTTTTTACCTAACCATAATCCTTCATTTCTCCAGGATAAATGTACAGGAGTACGACTGTTAGATCATATGGTACTGTGTGTTTAGTTAATAAGAAAAGGCCAAAAAATTTTTCAGTCTGGCTATACTATTTTATATTCCCATTAGCAATATACAAGATCCAGTTTTTCTATATCCTTTCAGCATTTGGTATTGTTATATTTTATTTATTTATTTTATTTTTTTGAGACAGGGTCTCGCTGTGTAGTTTAGGGTGGCCTTGAACTCACTATGTAGCCCAGGTTGGCCTTGAACTCAAGGCGATCCTCCTGCTTCAGCCTCCCGAATGCTGGGATTATAGGCATGCACCACCTCGCCTGGCTTCATATTTAATTTTAAATTTTAGTCACTCAAATATCTAGGTAGTGATAACTTATAGTTTTAATATGCATTTCTCTAATAGCAACAAAATCAATGTTGATCTTTTCCTCTGCTTATTTGCTATTTGTACATCCTCTCTGATAAAATGATTCTTTATATCTCTTGCTCATGTTCTAATTAGATATTTTTTAAATGTTAAATTTTGTAAATTCCTTATATATTTAGATACAAGTCATCTGTTGGGTATGTGATTTATGAATATTTTCTCCCAGTTTGTATTGTAACCCTTTTTAAAATTAATCTTTTTCTCTTTTTTGGGGGGTAGGGGGGATGTGTAGTATAGCAATTAAATCCAGGGCCTTCGCACTGAGCTACATTTCCAGCCCTTTTTATTTTTATTTTTGAGACACTGTCTCCCTAAGTCACTAAGTTGCTCAGGCTGGGCTTGACCTTGTGATCCTCCTGCCTCAACCTCCCAGAGTGCTTGGATTACAGGCACGTGCCTCTATACACAGGGTGTATTTTAAACCCTCTTAAACAGGGTCTTTCACAAGCAAAATTTTTATAATTTCATAAGGCCTACACATATAGATCATGCTTTTGGTGTCACATCTAAGAAATTTTTCATAGTTCCCCAAGAGTTTCTCCCATATATTAGAAAGGTTTCATAGTTTTATGTTTTACATTTTAGTTTACTATGCATTTGGTGTTAATTTTCATATAAAGTATGAAGTCCAGGTCATGGTTCATATTTTGGCTATGGATATTCGATAACGCCAGCACCACATGTTAAAAAGACTATCCTTTCTTCACGGAATTAGTTTTGCAACTCTGTTGAAAGTTAGCTAGTATACATGCTTAGGGCCATTTCTGTCGGTTTGCTCTATCCTATCCTATCCTATCCCTATCCCATCCCATCCCATCCCTATCCCTATCCCTATCCCTATCCCTATCCCTATCCCTATCCCATCCCTATCCCTATCCCTATCCCTATCCCTATCCTATCCTATCCTATCCTATCCTATTCTATTCTATTCAATTCATCCATGTATCTAGCCCTCTGTCAATACCACAATTTTTAATACTATAGTTATATGTCTTGAAATATAGTAGTTACTTCTCTGGCTTTATTCTTTCTTTAAAATATTTTTCCTGTTCTATTATCTTTCCATGTTTTAGGATTTTCCACTTCCAAATTTTATAATCGTCTTACTAACATGTATTTATAAAAACAATCTTGGACTTTTGATAGCAAGTGTGTTGAACACATTTATCAATCAATTATGTTGATGGAGAGGAGAAGAGGGGGAGAGAGGGAAGGAAGGAAGGGAAAAGGAAAAAAGAATAGAAGGAAAAATGGAAACAAAGCTTTTGTAAATGAGGGGAGGACGGAAGTTGAAAGGAAGGGAGGGAAAGGGGAAAAAAGAAGAATCAAGATGTATCATGTACAGGTACAAATTCCATGTAATGAATATCATTATGTATATCTAAAATGTATCAATAAAATTAAAGGATTTTTTTTTTGTACCAGGAATCGAACTCAGGACCTCGTGCTTGCCAGGCAGGTGCTGTGCTGCTGAACTATATCCCCAGCCCCCTAAAATTAATTCTTTAAAAAAAGCAACTACAAAGTATAAGAAGTTAAAAAAAAAAATCAATTGAGTCTTCAAATCCATGAACATGATATGCTTCTGCATTTTTTAGGGTCTCCTGTGATTTCTTTCATCATTATTTTACAATTTTCAGTCCACAGATCCTCTACATTATTTTGTTAGATTTATAGTTTAATTACTTTACTGGCTTATATATTTTATATATATTTACATATAAGTTTCTTTGGGGTAATCTAGTTGTGTGTCAGGGTAATACTGGCTTCATAAAATGAGTTGAGAAGTCTTCCTTTCTCTTCTATTTTTTGAAAAGTGTGTAAAATAGGTGCTTTCTTTAAATGTTTGGCAGAATTCTCTACTGGAACCATTCGGGCCAGGATATTTCTTTTTCATAATCTCTGTAATTACAAATTCAGTATTTTTAGTGGTTACACTAAAAATGGTACTGTGTGTTTAGTTAATAAGAAAAGGCCAAAAAATTTTTCAGTCTGGCTATACTATTTTATATTCCCATTCTTTATTTAATGTTGAGTTAGGCAATTTGTGCTTTTTGAGGAATTAATTCATTCCTTCTAAGTTGTTGCATTAATAAGCATAAAGTGTTTATAATATTCCCTTATCTTTGAAGTGGCCTCAGAGCTATAATGATGTTCCTTCTCCCTTATACTCTTCCTATTGGTGATTTGTATCACCTTTTATTTCACAGTCTTGCTAGAAATTTATTCATTAAAAGTTTCAAAGAATTGGCTTTTTACTTCATTGATTTTATTGTTTTCCTGTTTCCAATTAAATAGATTTATGTTCTTTATCCTTTCCTTCTTTCTACTTGCTTTGGGTTTGTCTGGCTTTTAAATTATAAAATCAATTTATTTAATAGTTGTAAGACTATTCAGATTATTTACTTCATTTTTATTGAATAATTGTGATTTTGTGCTGCTGATCTGAGAATTCTGCTCTTTTCTAATGTAAGTATTTCGTGTTATAAATATCCTTACCAACACTTCCTTAGCTGCATCCCACAAGTTTTGATCTATTATAGTTTCATGTATTTTTAAAATACTTTCTGTTAAGACTTCTTGAATAATAGATTTACATGCATTGTTTAATTCCCAAGCATTCAGGAACTTACTTATCTTTCTGTTTCTAATATATGACTTTTGGTCTTTCTTTGTAGTCAAGAGAAAATACTTAGTATGATTTAAATCCTCTTACATTTGGTTAGGTTTGCTTTATGAGTCCAGATAAAATCCATCTCTATGAATCTTCCATGGATACTTTAGAAAAATGTGTATTCTGCTATTACTGGTGCAGTCTTCTATAAATGTCAACACAACCATTAGTGGATGGTAGTATTCAATACCAAACTAAGGTAACTACCTCATTATCAGATGAAAACTGTGAGCTAAGAGCAGTCTAACAAAAAACAGTATGAACCAAAACTATTACCAGAGTCATGAATTCCAATCTAGAGCACTATATGGACACACTAACTTTCTTTTTTTTTTTTTGTCTGGGTACCGGGGGGTCGACCTCAGGACCTCGCGCGCCAGCAGGCGCCCGTGCCGCTGAGCGATATCACCGGCCCCTTTTTCGTATGTGGGTTCCGGGAGTCGAACTCGGGCCCTCGCGCTTGCCGGGCAGGTGCTTAAGCCGCTGAGCCATCTCACCGGCCCCCTGGACACACTAACTTTCTACTCCAACCCTTACCTGAGGCTCGTAATCCTTATACAGAATGCCTGAGGAGTGTGCAATATCTCCAGTTATATGCACTTCTTTGAAAGCAATCCATTCTGCTCTGTAGAACAGTTATTCACTATATTAGTGGCAAAATGGACATGCTGACAAAATTTTCTCTGGAAAGAGATTTTCAGACAATACTCACTGAAACAAATCTGTTTCCCTTCCTCTAATTCTCTCTCCTACCAAAGCCAAAGTACATCTTCATTGAAATGACATACTTACGAAACACCGACAATGCCTTCACGGGGCTTGGAGGTATGTTCCTGCGACTTAGCATTATGTCCCACTTGGAGATGGTTAACTTGACTGCATAAATTCTGGAGAAAAGGCAGCAGCTCAGAGTTGGGAATATTTGAGTTGTCACTTGCTTTCTTTGGTAAGAAAGAAGACACTGCATTTTTAAGATCATTTTCAAGAAAGCAATGGTTTTGTGGCACAATTTTACAGTCATCATGGTTTTTATTTCCTTCATCAGGTGGCTGTGTGCTTTTATCAATGAAAGCCTTTAAATTTTCAGTAATGTTTGCAGATGTCAATCCAGTTCTAAAAGGAAAACGTGTGGAGGACTTGTCTAATGGTCCTGATGTAGATGACTGTAGTGCAATCATGTGCGCGAACCCAGTAGTTCCCAAAACCGACTGAAGCTGTTCTCCAATGGAAATACAATTCTAAACAAGGTAAATAAGTAAATAAAGTTACTGTTACTGTTAAGAACATTAATTTTAAGAATTACAGATAACTTTTGGAGTAATTACCAGGAGTTGGCCACTGTGCATTATCTCAGTTGATTCTCAAAACACCCTCATGAAACAGGTATTACTATTCGATACCAAGGCAAAAGGGACCTGGCCAAGGTAACCAGCTAGTCAGTGATAGAGCTAGGATACAAACCCGAACAATGTAACTCCACAGTCAACAACTTTTAATCATTTCCTACCAAAAATATTTAAATACTAGCATGCATAATAAAACTGCACTGACATATTTTAATTTTTTACTCAAAAGGCCTCTTTAATGGTAATAAAATGTAGTCTTGAGTCACAATAATTGATAATTTTCTTTCTTTTTTTTTTTTTTGTGGGTACTGGGGGGTTGTCCTCAGGACCTCGCGCGCCAGCAGGCGCCCGTGCCGCTGAGCGATATCACTGGCCCCTTTTTCGTATGTGGGTTCCGGGAGTCGAACTCGGGCCCTCGCGCTTGCCGGGCAGGCGCTTAAGCCGCTGAGCCATCTCACTGGCCCAATTGATAATTTTCTTAAAAGTCTATAATATCATTCCCCAACTTTAAATCTATGTTACACTACTTGTTTTTACTTGGTCTTATCTTTTGTAATGAGTTTTTCATGGAGATTACACATTTAAACTTAGATGTTCTTTAGGCACATATGTGACATTTTCAGTGTCTAAAATGAATTACCCCTTGGCTGTGCTTGCTTTAAGACAACTGACAGGATAATAAGAGCCACAACTAAACTGCTAATACAGTATTCTTTCCTATAAAAATTCTAGCTTATTTTGAAGAGGTTACACTTACCTCCCTTTTGGCTTTTAAGTTCTTTCACTACGAAAAGCAAAATGAGTGGCACATGCCTGTAATCCCAGCACTTGGGAGGCTGAGGCAGGAGGATCACCATGAGTTCAAGGCCAGCCTGGGCTACACAGTGAGTTCAAGGCCAGCCTGAACTACATAGTGAGACCTGTCTCAAAAAAAAAAAAAAAAAAAGAAAAGAAAAGAAAAGAAAAAGAAAAGAAAAACAAAAAGAAAAAGGAAAAAGAAAAGAAAAAGAAAAAGGGAAAAAAAAAAGAAGAAAAAATGATCTCTAGGCCTAACTGTTGTCAATGTTAAGGTACATCTTATCTTAAATTCAATACCTAGAAACCAACTATAGATTTTTATCAGGGGATATCCCACACTTATTACTATTCAACAACTTTTAAGAGACAGACTGAAAAAGTAATAAGATTAGCAAAACACTCAGTTCATATATTCATCTAGATATTCTAAAAATCACAGACCAAGTTGAGTCAATATTCACTCATTCAGCAAATATTCACCAGAAATCTCCTCTGTGCCAGGCTTCATTTCAGAATGAGAAATAAGGCAGTGAACAAAACCATCTAAAATCTCTGACCTTATGGAGTCTGCATGATAGCGAAACAGAGAGAATGGAATGAAGGAAAGAAGGAAGGAAGGGAGGGAGGGAGAAGAGGAGAAAATATATTGTGGGGTAGAGATGGTGATAAATACGTTGGGGAAAAATAAAGCAGGAAGGGGGATAATGAGGGCCAACAAAGTGGGGAGGTAGTCAGGGGGCTTCTTTTATTAAGCAGCACTTTCGAAAAAGGCTCTTTATAGAGAAATGATAACTTGTCGGTCTATCTTGTTCTGTTGAATGCAAGTTTTAAATATACCTTAAAATATTCCTGGAACAAGATAGATTATACATATATTTACAAAAATTTTATTTTCTTTAGCACAAAGGAACTTTACTCAGTCAAAGTAGAAAAACTAATTTATTTCTCTGCTATCTCAAAAAATGTATGGTAGAAGACTGACATATACTAACAGAATGATAATTACACTACAGTCAATTTCAGAATTGCAGGTGACCATTAAGTAGGCAGAAAATTTTTTAAAAATCTAAATGTAAAATTATTATCTATGGAAAAATTTCTTTTCTTACATATGAAGTTGCTTAAAAGAAATTCACCCATTATAAAAATCATTGTTGGTAAGAATATAAAATGCAATAATGAAAAACAGTATGGAAGTTTCTAAAAAAAAAAAAAAAGAACAAAAAACAAACCAACAGAAAAAACCAGAACTACCATGTGGACTCATAATCTCAATCTGGGTTCCAGAATCGCTGCACTCAGGGTATATATTAGGAACTCTTCTCGAGTGTTGTCTGTATGGGAATGGGGCCTATGTCTGCTTCTACATGTGCAGAAAACTGAAAAGAGGATACATAAAGTTACCTTTGTCTGGGAAACAGAAGATTAGATAGGAAAACACTTGTTTTTATTTAAAACTTATGTTTGATTAAAATTCAAGGAAAGAAAACTTTTACAGAATAAAATCTTGAAAATGTAAAGACACAGCCCAAACAAAACTTTAGCATCTAATGGTATTTTTTTCTAAAGTCAAGTTTTTAAAAGCTATCAGTCAGTAGTTATATTTAATTCATTTATCTCCTCTAATCATTTCCAAAATCCTTTCACACACGAAAAAAGTTTTCCTTTTTAAAATCTTCAACTAAAACAGCTGTTCTCAAATTACAATATACATAATATTATCCTAGGCAAGACCGTTTAAAATACTGATTCCTGGACCCCACCCTCTGGGACTGAGTAGGTAATAAGAAATGAAAGCATTTTAAAGAAATTCCAAAGGGCTTTGTTCTATGAACCATTCTTGAACAACCACACTGCCCTAAACACCTAAAAAAGGTCAAATCTCAAAAACTTGACAAATTCTTCTATTATCTTCAAGATTCCTTTACACAATTATCTTTTTTTTTTTTTAATTTTATTTTAAAGAGAAGAAAAAACAAAACAAATCAAAAGAAGAACAAATTTGCAAAACAACATAATAGGAGAGTAACAATGGTTAATACATTGCGTATTACTATCTTTAAGTTAGTTATTCAGGACACCAGACATTAGCATTCAATTATCCAAACATTATTGGCACAAACCTTACTCTTCAATGAACTAAGTAAAAATCGTAGTGTATCTATCTTAACCATCTTATATATATATATACAATTTTTTTTCCCTTTCCCTTCTTTCTTTTCCCTATTCCAGTCTCTCTTTCCTTTTGACCAGTTTCTTTTTGATTCACCATGTCTATTGTACATTTTGGATCTTATTTACTCTTTCAGTTTCTCATACTAGAGAGACAATACGATGCTTACACATGTGCTTCTGGTTTATTTCACTTATGAGTATTTTCTCGAGTTGCATCCATTTACCTATAAAAGTCTCCAGTTTATCCTTCTTTATGGCTGAATAGTACTCCATTGTATAAAAATACCACATCTTTCTTATCCATTCCTCAGTTGATGGGCATTTGGGTTGTTTCCAAGATCTGGCTATTACAAATTGTGCTGCTATAAACATGGGTGCACATATATCGCTGTGGTATGATGTTTTTAATTCTTCTGGGAAGATGCCCAGAAGGGGAATAGCTGGGTCAAATGGGACCTCCAACCCTAGCTTTTTGAGGAATCTCCACACTGACTTCCACAGTGGCTGTACCAGTCGACACTCCCACCAACAGTGGAGAAGGGTTCCTTTTTCCCCACAGCCCCTCCAGCATTTGTTATTAGTTGATTTCTTTATAGTAGCCATTCTTTCTGGGGTGAGATGGTATCTCAGTGTTGTTTTAATTTGCATCTCTCGAATGACTAGTGATGTTGCACATTTTTTTGTATATTTATTTGCCATTAGTATTTCTTCATCTGAGAAATGTGTATTCATCTCAGATGCCCATTTTTGGAGTGGGTCTTTAAATTTGGGAGGTCTGATTTTTTTGAGTTCTTTATATGTTCTCGATAGTAATCCTTTGTCTGAGGAACAGCTGGCAAACATTTTTTCCCACATTGTGGGTTGTCTCTTCACTCTGTTGGTGGTTTCTCTTGCTGTGCAAAAGCTTTTTAATAAGATGAGATCCCAGTTATTGATTCTTTGGGATAGTTCCCGTGCGGTTGAGTTTTTATTCATAAAGTCTTTGCCTACACCAATGTCTCCAAGGGTTTTACCTATCCTACCTTCCAGCAGATTTAATGTTTCTGTTTTAATATTTAGATCTCTGATCCATTTTGAATTTAGTTTAGTGCATGGTGAAAGATATGGGTCTAGTTTTAATCTTCGGCATGTGTACAGCCTGTTTTTCCAGCACCATTTATTAAAGAGGCTATCTTTCTTCCAGCGAATGTGTTTGGCACCTTTGTCAAAGATAAGGTGGCTTAGTATGTCTGGGGTTGTTTCAGCATCTTCTAATCTGTTCCATTGATCTTCAGGTCTGTTTTTTTGCCAGTACCACACTGTTTTTATCACAGTAGCTTTATAGTATAATTTCAAGTCGGGGATTGTGATGCCCCCTGCCTTGCCTTTGTTGCCCAGAATTGCCTTTGCTATTCTAGGTCTCTTCTGATTCCAAATGAATTTTAGCATTGTTTTCTCTAATTCTGTGAGATATGCTGTTGGAATTTTGATTGGAATTGCATTAAATCTGTATAACAATTTTGGAAGTATGGCCATTTTCACTATATTCGTTCTTCCTATCCAGGAGCAAGGGATATCTTTCCATTTTCTGATATCCTCTTCAATCTCCTTTTTCAGAGTACTGTAGTTTTCAGTATAGAGGTCTTTTACATCCTTCGTGAGGTTGATTCCTAGGTATTTCATTTTTTTGGATGTTATTGTGAAAGGTATTGTTTCCCTAATTTCTCTTTCAGTAAGTTTGTTATTTGTGTACAGGAAGGCTATTGACTTTTGAGTATTGACTTTGTATCCAGCTATACTACTGAATTTGCTTATCAAATCTAGCAGTTTTTTAGTGGAGTTTTTGGGGTCTTCTGTGTAGAGTATCATGTCATCTGCAAATAATGATAATTTAACTTCTTCCTTTCCAATCATTATTCCTTTTATTTCTTTCTCTTGTCTAATCGCTCTGGCTAAAGTTTCCAGAACTATGTTGAATAAGAGTGGGGACAGTGGACATCCTTGTCTTGTTCCTGATTTTAGAGGGAAGGCTTTCAGTTTTTGGCCATTTAGTATGATATTGGCTGTTGGTTTGTCATAGATAGCTTTTACCAGATTGAGATAAAGACCCTCTATTCCAATTTTCTGTAGGGTTTTTATCATGAAAAGGTGCTGGACTTTGTCAAAAGCTTTTTCTGCATCTATTGAGATGATCATGTGATTTTTGTCTTTGGTTCTGTTAATATGCTGTATTACATTTATTGATTTACGTATGTTGAACCATCCCTGCATCCCTGGGATGAATCCAACTTGGTCATGGTGTATAATCTTCTTGATGATTTGTTGGATTCTGTTTGCCAGTATCTTATTAAGGATTTTTGCATCTATGTTCATTAGGGAGATTGGCCTGTAGTTCTCTTTCTTAGTTGGGTCCTTCTCTGGTTTTGGTATCAGGGTAATGCTTGCTTCCAGGAATGAATTTGGGAGTATTGCTTCCCTTTCAATTTCATTAAAAAGTTTGAGAAGTAGGGGCGTTAGGTCTTCTCTAAATTTCTTGTAGAATTCGGCAGTGAATCCATCAGGGCCTGGACTTTTCTTTGTTGGGAGGTTTTTAATTACATCTTCAATTTCATTGGTTGATATTGGTTTATTTAGGATTTTTAAATCTTCTTGATTTAGCTTTGGTAATTCATACGAATCTAGGAATCTGTCCATTTCTTCTGCATTTTCCATCTTAGTAGAATATAAATTTTCAAAATAGGTATAGATGATCTTCTGGATTTCTGCAGGGTCCGTTGTGATATCACCCTTTTCATTTTCAATTGCATGGATTTGAGTCTTTTCTTTTCTTTTTTTAATAAGGTTGGATAAGGGTTTGTCAATCTTATTTATTCTTTCAAAGAACCAACTTTTTGCTTCATTGATTCTTTGTATTGTTTTTTTATTCTCCAATACGTTAATTTCTGCTCTGATCTTTATAATTTCCTCCCTTGTATGGGCTTTTGGCTTAACCTGCTCTTCTTTTTCTAGAAGCTCGAGGTTCACCCTTAAGTTGTTTATTTGCGCTTGCTCTATTTTCCTGATATAAGTATTTAATGCTATAAATTTCCCTCTTAGGACTGCTTTCATTGTATCCCATAAGTTCCGGTATGTTGTACTGTCATTATCATTCAGTTGTAGAAAGTGACTAATTTCTTCTTTAATTTCATCTGTGACCCATTGGTTGTTCAGGAGGATGCTGTTTAATTTCCATGTGTTTAGGGAGTTTTTGTGGGATCTTTTGCCATTGATTTCCAATTTCATTGCACTATGGTCTGATAATATGCATGGGATAATTTCAATTCCTTTGCATTTACTTAAGCAGGTTTTATGAGCTAGTATGTGGTCTATTTTGGAGAACGTCCCATGTGCAGCTGAGAAGAATGTGTATTCTGATGTTGTGGGGTGGAACACTCTGTAGACATCTACTAAGTCCATTTGTTCAAAAGTTTGGTTCAGTTCTACTATTTCATTATTGATTTTCTGTCCAGTTGATCTATCTTTTTGTGACAGTGGAGTATTGAGATCTCCCAATATAATTGTATTAGTGCTTATTTGATTTTTCATGTCCTTTAGTACTTGTTTTATATAGCTGGGTGCATTGGTATTTGACGCATATATATTTATGATCGTTATCTCTTCCTCTTGGATTGTTCCCTTTACCAGGATGTAATGACCGTCTTTATCTCTCTGAATCCTTCTTGGCTTGAAGTTCACTTTGTCTGCAAAAAGAATAGCTACCCCTGCTTTTTTCTGGGTTCCTGTGGCATGGAGTATTGTTTTCCATCCTTTGACTTTCAGTCTATGAATTTCTTTCTGAATTAAATGTGTTTCTTGTATACAGCATATTGTTGGATCTTGCTTCTTGATCCATTTCGCCAGTCTGTGCCTTTTGATTGGTGAATTGAGACCGTTAACATTGATGGTTAAAACTGATATGTATTGACTTGTCATGATATTTTCCTGTTGTTGGTTCCCACTCTTTGTTTTTCCGCTTTCCGGCTATTTAATTATTTGCCCTGCCTGGTGGATTCCTTCTGTTGGGGTTCCTATCTCTTTCTAGAATGTCCTTCAGAATGTTTTGGAGTGCTGGTTTGGTGGTCATAAATTTTCTCAGATGTTCTTTGTCATGAAAGTATTTTATTTCTCCATCAATTTTGAAAGATAGTTTTGCAGGGTACATCAATCTGGGCTGAAAATTATTTTCCTTTAGAGCTTGCAATACATCATTCCAAGCTCTTCTTGAATTGAGGGTTTGTGCTGAAAAGTCAGCTGTGATTCTGATGGGTTTTCCTTCATAGGTGATTTGTCTCTTCTCCCTAACAGCTTTTAAGATTCTGCCCTTCTGTTGAATTTCTGGGATCTTGACTATAATATGTCTGGCTGAAGTTTTTTTTTGATCATGTCTAGTTGGTGTTCTGAAAGCTTCACTTATAGAGGTGTCAAATTCCTTTTCTCTTCCAGGAAAGTTCTCCCTGATTATGTCTTTGAACAAGGTTTTAATGTCGTTGATGTTATCTCCTGCTTTTTCATTTATTCCAATTATTCTTAAGTTGTTTATCTTTGAGTCATCTAGCAGCTGCTGAATTGATTTTTCATGGTCCCTTGCTATTTTTAAGAATTTTTCCATTTCATGATCACTAATTGCAAGCCTATCTTCTATATCTGAGATCCTGTCCTCGCATTGGCTTATTCTGCTACAAATACTTTCAATGGAATTTTTTATCTCTTGGATATCTGCTTGAATCTGCCTTATGGATTCCATTTCTTTCCTATGCTGAGCATTCATGGTTTCTATAGTTTTCTTAAGTTCATCTATTTTTTTGTCTGTATCAGCTATAGTGTCCTTAAGCATGGTCTTCGTTGTAGACATTATCTCTGCAGTTATCTGTGAGATTATTTCTGTTTTAATTTTTTCCAGAACCTCATTCAGTTGCTTTGTTGTTACCACTTCAGATAGGCCAGGTGGGTGGCTTTCGGATTGTCCCACCTCGTTGCTCCCTAGGTTTGCCTTTGGTGAATTGGATGTGTGGGGTTGCATCTTGTTTAAGTGTCGTCTCATTTTTTCTTTCTTTAATTCCTGGGGTGATGTTTGCAAATTAACTATAGTAGGTTACTTTATTGCTAGTGTTTAAGATCTTTAGAAGATGCCTACTTCTCTGCAGTATCTTCCAAGTGGAGCTTGCTTTTATGTTTTGAGCTTTCTGCCAGATCCTACCTCTTCAATTCGTTGGCTATGCGAAGTTGCTACCTGTTTGGCCCAGTCCTTGATTCTTTGGTACTGTGCCACTGTATTTTCTGTGTCCCTTAGTCAATCTCAATCATGAAATATCAGGAAGGAAAGATGTTTAGAACAATTATTTCACATTTGGCTATAATGTTAACTAAAGCATCAAACACAGCCTAGAAAATGACAGACTGAGCTAACCAGTTATTTACCACTTTTAGCTGTATAGAGTTGCGGTTATATAACAAAATCTAAAACACACCAGAAAAATTATATGCAGTATACAAGTCCTATGTATGTCAATTTTTCCCTGAGGAGTTTAAATTTAAAATGAGTTAAGGAGGAAATAGAGTATTGGGAGAAGAGGAAGGAATTAGATGTAAGGTTAGAGGACCAAGAGGGATCCCACTAAAATTGGGACACTAGTGCAGAGAACAGGTGGTAAAAAGAGAAGGAAGGGATAAAAGGAAGAACAGATCACGACCACAATCACAAAGAGGTTAGAGGCGCTGTTTACACTCATATAAAAAACCAGAGAGAATAATGAAGGAAAGAGCAAATACACATACAGAAACAATAACGAAGATAAAAGCAATAAAACAGACAGATCAAAAATAAAACCCCACCAAAAAACAAAACTAAACAAAACAAAAACAAAAAAACCCTTCGCCAGAACAAAAAACAAATCAGTGAGAAAAAAAAAATAATAAAAAAAATAAAAATAAGAAAAAAAAATAAATAAATAAAAAAATAAAAAGAATCAGTTCCAGGTGTTGACTCTGTTGTAGGCAGGTACCTGTTCTGTGCAGGTCCGTCCCAGTAAGCCAGGAGCGCCCTCTGGCGGGTGGTGAGCAGAGGCGCGTACTTTCAGGTAGAGACCAGTGTAGCTCGCCTCGGCTCTCAGCACCCTTTCACGATCCCTGGGCCTGAGAGGCTCAGCGCGCTGTCCGAGCGCGGATTCCCTGCACTGGTTCCCGCCGCTCTGGTTTTTCGCCACACCCCCCACAATGGCACCGGGCCAGTCGCTCTCTGGCGCGGGACAGGTGTGGCTGTGAGTCCAGTCTCGTTCGCCTGCTGACCTCAGCACACTTTCGTGGGCTCAATTGAGAGGCCCTGTGCTGCCCTGTCCGGAGCACAAGTTCCCAGAGCAGTTTCCGAGCCGCTCTGAGTTTCGCCACACCCCCCACAATGGCGCCCGGCCAGTCGCTCTCTGGCGCGGGACAGGTGTGGCTGAGAGTCCAGTCTCGTTCACCTGCTGACCTCAGCACACTTTCGTGGGCTCAATTGAGAGGCCCTGTGCTGCCCTGTCTGGAGCACAAGTTCCCAGAGCAGTTTCTGAGCCGCTCTGAGTTTCGCCACACCCCCCACAATGGCACCGGGCCAGTCGCTCTCTGGCGCGGGACAGGTGTGGCTGTGAGTCCAGTCTCGTTCGCCTGCTGACCTCAGCACACTTTCGTGGGCTCAATTGAGAGGCCCTGTGCTGCCCTGTCCGGAGCACAAGTTCCCAGAGCAGTTTCCGAGCCGCTCTGAGTTTCGCCATACCCCCCACAATGGCGCCCGGCCAGTCGCTCTCTGGCGCGGGGCAGCTGTGGCTGAGAGACACTCACCGCCGGTCAGCGCCGTTCTCCGCCGCTCCCCTGCCCCGCCGCTGTCTCAGGATCCTCCGTGGGGGCTCCCTGGGCGCCAGCTGCCACCGTGTGTCTGTAGAATTGAGCCTCCGCGGCGCTCCAACTCCCGGGATATTAGAAGGTGCACGCGCGCGGTCTGCTCCTTCTTTCCGTCTTCTTTGTTGGAAGTCACCCGTCACTGGTGCCGGGGGTCCCAGATTGCGCTTCAGAACTTCTCTGGGTTTCGGGGAGGCATCTCCCCCCCTCCTGCGCTTTCCGGGTCGCTATATTCTCGTGTTCCAATGGTAACTTTTAGAGAGAGTTTCGTTGCCTGCTTCTTACTCATCCGCCATCTTGAGGTCTTGCCTACACAATTATCTTATTTCCTCTGTATGTCTAAACTTCTTAAAAAAAAAATAATCTGTACTTAGTATGTCTATATCCCCAAAACCCAGTTGTAACATGATCCTTTCTAATCTAGTTCACATGTCTACATCTCATCGCTATTTAAACTGACTCCCTGGAGACTGAAGAAGTATAGATGGTGAGTCCAATGGGCACATATACGTATACATACTTAGAGCCATAAATAAGACAAGACAAGTCTGCTCCCGTGTAGCTTATACTTCAGTGAGAGAAACAGCAACCAATACACATCCAAGGAAGAGGTCAGAAAGCACACATGAAACTATGATATACTGAGTATCTAGGGAAGGTCTCATTAAGGTTGTAACAATGTAGAAAAAATGTGAGTCATAAGAAAACTGAGTATCACAGGAAAGGAGTTGTAGCCAAAGAGAACAGCTGAGAGGCCCCAAAGTAGAAACAGATCTGGATATTTGAGAAATACAGCAAGGTGCCTATGGAAATATGGCAGGTCATGAAGATGAGGACACAGACAGGGTCCAATCTTAGATGTAAACGTAAGGAATAGGGGTTAACTGTAAGTAAATGCAAAGGGAAGCAGCGAGGGCCATTGCCCAGGGGAAGGAGAAGGTCTAGCCACCTTTGAGCTCACAGCGGCTGCAATGTGAAGGGTGGGTTGCAGCTGAGCAGGACATCCACTTAGGAGTCTCTGGAGGTACCCAGGTGAGGCAATGATGGGGAGAAAGAAAACTTCAGACTGCCACCTGTTTTGAAATGCTCCTTTCTGTGGTTTCTAGAATCTTCAGCTTTCCTGATTCTCCCTTTCATTTTCCTTCTCTTCTGGTTCTCTTAACTCTGCCCATATGCCAGTACTAGTACTAGATCAAAACTTGTAAACACAATATTTACACCTTCTTTTTTTTTCTTCTGGTACTGGGGATTGAAACAAGAGCCTAGGCTAGGGATATAGCTCAGTGGCACAGCGCCTGCCTGGCAAGCACAAGGTCCTGAGTTTGATTCCCCGTACCAAAAAAAAAAAAAAAAAAAAAGAAAAGAAAAGAAACAAGGGTCTTTGCACTGATCTACATCCCCAGCTCCCCACCCCTTTTTTAAAACTTTTGAGATAGGGTCCTGCTAAGTTCCCCAGGTAGGATTCAAACTTGCAATCCTCCTGCCTCAGACTCCCAAGTGCTGGGATTATTATAGGCATGTGCCACCACGCCTGGCACAAGTTTTTTTTGTTTTTGTTTTCTTAAAGAGAAAAAAATAAAAATAACAATAAAACAGAGTTTCAAAACAGGCTAGTAGGAGAGTAACAATAATTAATACATTGCATATTGTCATCTTCATAGTAGCCTGGCACAAGTTTTATACTTGCATTATTTATATTAAATCTTCATACCAATCCCATGACCTTGACAGTACTGTCATTTAGATTTTGTAGATGAGAATTCATATCTAAAAAATGACTGAACCTGCCAAAGGAGGCAGAACTAATAAGTGACAGGACAAGAATTTTAAGTCACTTTGTCTGGCACCGGATCTGTCTCTTGCCTCTCGATCACACTGCTTTCTGCTGCTTTTCTGGTTTCCTTTCTTTCCCCACATCCTATGAAATGTAGCTACTCTCCAAGGTCTTTCATCCTGGCTTCAGTCTCTCCCATTACAGTAGTTCTACTATGAGTATATTTCTCAAACCTCTCTTCCAGCTACTGAATGTTCACTCTACCTTCCCCAATCCTGTGTTTCCAAATGCTGTAACATCTTTCCAGGAATGTCTGGTCCACAGCTAAATTCAATATTCCCAAAACTAAACTCTTTTTTTCCCAAGTACCCTATTCCTTTGGGAAACAATTATTTTACTGGTACTGACATCCTCAAAACCTTAATTTCACATGTGACTCTATTTTCTCCCATAATACCAATATTAAGTTGTCCAGTCCCAAAGGGACTGTTTTAGAATCTCGAAACCAAGCATCATGTTGCTATGTCTAACCTTAGACCTTATCAGCTCTCATCTGGATGAGGGATATCCCATGCAGGTCGACTTATAGTTTCACTTTCCTTTGATTTACTATACAGGTAGTACTGGATTAAAATCTTTTAAAATGTAGGCCAAAAACATTTACAAATTTCCACAGCATTCAAAGCTTTCTAGCACTAATCTACTTTAAACTTCCCCTGTAACTATTCACTCCAGAAATAAAGACAGGCTACAGACTAATTGATAATATCAGTACCCTCAAAGGTGCTTAAACCAGTGCTTTGTTTACTGAGAAGTTACTCAATGAATACTGGCTGAATAAACAGGTGAGTGAATTCATGAAAAATTGTTAAGCTCTGCAGCCAAAACATTTTGTAGGAGGGGTAACTCTACAAAATGTTACTTTTGCAAAACTAAAAGGAGATAATAATAACAATTAAAAGAAAAAATTAATATACTGCCTTTCCTTCTTAATGGCCACCATTTTGAAATTTTTAAGAAATACATTTCTACTTACCTGCTGCTGAAATCTAACCATATTCATTAGCTGCTGGGCTCCAGGTGATAACTTTGACCCCATGGCCTCCATCATGGTTTGGACCTTGTCAAGGTCTATCCTTGATCCTAGAGCAGGAGAGCCTGGTGAAGAATTTGCTGAAATCGGTCTCATATGCACCACAACTTTACCGATGAACACACAGTGCTTTTCACCAAAGGACAGCAACTATTATGAAACAAAAGAGTTCCCAGAAACAATAATGGCTTTTAAAACAATCATCATTTAAACTCACATCTTGGTATTACCAGAGCAAGAATGAAATATAGTATTTAAGAAACTAAAAATTAACTTCAAGTATATTTTTACTTTTTAGAAGAGTTAGGAAAATTCCAATTTATCATGAAGCTCAGAAGAACTATTTAAATAAATGCTTTCAACTTTGTGTCAACTAAAAGATTACACATAAAACTAGGAAATTAAATAGTTTTACAGACTTAAAGTTTTACTTACTAAATTTGAGGGAAAATAAACATACCAACGTGACACCTTAACATACCACAATTTGCTATATTGTGTCCAAAAACAAAGGTGTCCAGAAACCCAAACAATACGGTAGTTACTGAAATCTTAAATACAGTCTTTTCGAATCCAGAACTGTAAAGAAACATTAGGATAATCTATGATAGCTGGCTATCATACATAAAGGTGACTTCAGGGATTAGTATCTAACTCAATTAGTGTAAGTCCAGCTTGGAACCCAGCTCTCTGGCTTCTATCCCAGCAGTTTTCCCATTGTTTTTGTTTTGTTGTCGCTGCTGCTGCTTTTTGGAGATTCTAGGAATGCAACTCAGGGCTTCATGCATTCTAGAGAAGTGCTATACAACTGAGGTATACCCCACGCCCCACCATGTTTCACAGTCCATGTTTCTGAATCAAAAGACATTTTGTGTGTAGTACACACAACAGCATAGTAAACTGAAAAGTAATAGGTTTTAAATCAGACATACCTGGATTTAAATTATGATTCTGCTATTTAACAACCTGAATGACCCCAGGCAAATGCCAGAAAGGCTATAACAATGACTTCTCATGGTGGTTGGGATGTTTATGTGTCAATATCACTGGGTAAGTGCTCAAAAATCTGTATCAGGAACATTTATTTTTATTCCAACTTTCATATAGTAACATTGCCCCAGAACAAGCTTTCATATATACCCTAGGGATTCCCCAAATGAAATGACCCTTTCAGCTTTCATAATACAGGTACAAAAAATATTCACCTTGACATACACACAGAGACCATGTCACAAGCAAGTCAATAAACACCCATGCTCAAAAACTGTGTGGCACCAAAAATGTGACAGTCCTCAACAATTAAGGAAACACATACTAAACTCATATCACACCTCTCAATCCCTCATTATCCCCCTTCTACTTTGTAATCCCTATTCTCTTTATTACCATTGAATATAGCCATATTTAACTCACTGAAAATTGCTTATCATTTGTCTTGTTCCAGCCGAACATAAGCAATATTAGGCAGGTATTTCAATTTATTTTCTTATTGCTAATTCTTAAATGTTTAGTGTGGTATCTAGAATCAAGAGGCACTCACATTTTTACTTACATTGCTTTAGGAGATATTGTTATCATTATTTATTAGCTATAACAGTATTTGTGTAATACCCAGTTCTGTGTTTGTTCTTTACCTGCTACGAAAATCACTCTTTTTTTCATCTTATTCTAAAAGGAAATGTCATGATCTTCTATAAATTACGACAAAAAGTACAGATCTCAGAGATTGGATAAACCTAAGAATTTGCTTTTTTTCAGTATTTTAACTTTATTCATGAAGTAGACCTAAACAAGTAACTTTCCTAAAGCTATGTGCCAGTGAGCAAGTGAGCTGAATATTCACAGCTTAAGACTCCCAACTCAGTACTCTGTTCCTAGACTTTGACATCATTAAAGTTCTCCTTAGAAATATCTTTCATAAAAAAAAGAAATATTTTTAATGCTGAAGACAACGATCTAAATTCCTTTAACTTTTTAGTTCTCGTGTCTGAAACTTCTCATTCCATTCTTCTTTGATACCAAAGGGGGCTAAAGTTTTGCTTACGGGTTTAATTTTTATTTTTGGAACCACGGTTTTATATAAAGGTAAAAAATGTTTTAGCTCAGTTTCCCAAGGCTTCAAAGTAAAGCGATACTATATTAACAAAATATTTTCTTTAAATAGTCACGTTTTAATTGGAGAATTCAGTGTAAAAAGGATTGGTAATTTTCAAAAAAGTAATTTCCTTTTACATAGTATTTTTGGAGTAAAACATGGGACTATGATGGACTAATTTTACAACCAAATTAGCAGAAAATAAGTACATATGTAACAAAAACAACTTAGCTCTAATTTATATTGGTTAAGATTTGGTGATGACTTACCTTTATTTTACATGCATGTGTTGAAGGTTCCAATTTTAGGTATTTTTTATACAAAATGATCTTATCATGTTCACTAAAAATAAAAAAGTTTTTTAAAACTCTTATTAACAGTTACATTTAAAAATACATGTTTCCAGGACAATACTTGAGATTCTGTTTCCTGCTGAGGCATAGGGAGTCAGGGCTCTAGACTGCGTTGTATTGCCTGGAAGGACCACACCAGCCATTTACTAGCTGTATGTGAGAACACAATGAGGTAACGTAGGTATAGTCATGTAGCATATAACATTTTTAACGCTCAATTAACAACTGTCAACAACTGTTATTTCCAACATGCAGAGGATATAAAATAGTTCAAATTTTGGATTAAAGAAAAACTGGGGTAGAATTTCTGCAACACAACAGGAAAAACATCACAGTTTTAACTTTATAACAGGTCAAGGAGCTTATAGGTTGACAAGCCGCTGTGGCAGTCAGGGATTACTACACCATTTGGAATGCGTTTCCTGGAAGAGAATGCCTTCAGTGATCCCGACTGAATCACTTTTAAAAGATGAGCCCTGGGAGTGAAAAGGAAACTAGAAACACTTATCAGGGCTTCATTTCAATAAAACTCTTCTACCACCTGTGACCTACTACCAATTCACCTCCATTAAATTAGCCATAAACTTACAAAAGTAACAAGGTTTACCTAGAGTGTAAGAGACCTAACAGTCTAACCTTGGAGGCTTACGGGTACATTACTTTTTTTCCCCTAATTTCTAGCTGGCATCAATGTCAGGGAATCAATCACTAACCCCAAAGCTGGGAAAATAAAAACAGTAATATGCAAGAACACTTTAGCTAGGACAAGCCACAAACCTGCTCTCCAGAATGGTGCAAACGCTGCTGCCCCTACTGGTTCCACAGTACTCCTCTCCTACATACACTTCCATATTTCTTGCTGAACTTAAAAGGCCAACGGAATCGATTTCTTCTTCTCCCTTAAGGTCACCCGTCAGGTAAAGGAAACAGGGCTTTCCACCTTGGGGGCTCTGGCTGCTCTTCAAGCTCACCAGATCCTGGCTGCGAAGAAAACTGATAAAAACATTACACAGTGTGCTTTTCTGAACAGGTCTCCAAGCCCACTTATTTCTTCTGACTCACTCCCACTTGCACTTGAGATCCAAGAACCTTCTCAAACACCCACAGACACTTAATACAGAATCCACAAGGAATGGGGACTTCATACATCGGGGCATTCCCCTCTAGTTTCCTTTGATCATGAGCATTCTACTCAATCCTCTGATTCTCAGTTAATTAAATACAGTCATTGGACACCCACTGCGTGCACGAAAAGGACAGAAGTGTATCTGCCAAAATTAAGTAGACGCGCTTCTCTACCGTTGGTGGGGTGTGTGCACGTGTGTGGACAGCAGGTTTTTGCTCATTTCTGGGAGGAAAACCCAGCTGTCAGGAGACGTGGCGAGCCGCCCCGACGGGCACAGGGAGACGCTTCTGCCTGCGAGTTTCCAGGTCCCGTCCGGGCCCTGCGCCCAGCACCCGCGCCCCGCAGCCTCGCCCACTTCCCTCCCCGGCCCGTCCCCGAACCCCCGGCGCTGGCTCCACCTCGCAGCCGCCGCTCCGTCCCGGGGTCCCGGGCCCGGACCCTGTCTCCTCGCGGCCCCGTCCCCCTTCACGGCTCCCCAGGAGGGTGGTTGTCACCGAGCTCAGCACCCTGGTCCCCTCCCGCCCGGCGCACCCTGGAGCAGGCGGCGCCAGAAGCTCCTCCTAGTCGAAATTCTGGGCGCCGAGCCCAGTCCGGGTGAGAAGGAGGCTCTGGGTCAGCGCCCCGTTGGCGACATCCCACGAAGAGGCCAGCGTCGGGCGGCGGGTCAATCCCGCGTCCCCAGTCTGGGTCTCCATTCCGCCGCCTCCAGCCCACGCCAGGACCGGAACCACTCTTGCAGGTCTTGTGTTTCCGTCCATGCTGCGTGGAATTGACGCAGAGCGACTTCCGGCTCGTCCAGCTTACACCCAGATCCGCGGCTTTATGCTACTGTGGGGAGACCCGCAACGGAAAACACGCATGCGCCTGCCATCTGGCTTTTGGAAGGGCGTTCAAATTTTGCGGGCGAAGAGGAGGGCGGGGCACGTACACTGTCGGCGCCGTGGACTTTCCGAACCTTGAGCAGGCGCAGTTTTGGGAGTTGGTTGTGGAGGGCTGGAAAGCGGCGTTAGGGCGTTTGCTTGGCTCTTGGGGGGTGGGTGGGTCAGATGAAGAGCATCTGCAGTCCGTGGATGCCCTGCAGGACCCACTCCTGACCTGGCGATCTCCGGAGTGGACGTCAGGGCCTTTTCCGCCTCCAGTATGGGGCATTTGGGGCGGCAAGAGTGGGGGACAGGCCATGATTCAGGTTATTTTTCTTTCCTACCCATGATAGCAGTAGAGGGTAGTTGTGGAGGTGGGAAGTTGGGGTTTGGTGGGCGTCACTGGGCTGTGTAAGGCTGGGGCAGCGTTTGGCCTTTCAGCCCTTGCGAACTAGCCCAGTTAGTTTATGGAATGATGGAATATCAGAGTTTAAGAATTGTGTCTAGGTAGTATTTATATAGGGATTATATAGGACATCCAAATAATCCAAATAATGTAAGGGAAATACTATAACTCCCAACCTGCTAAATGTCCAACACGCAGAATTTGTGTTCCCCAAAATCAAAGAATAAATTCTAAGGAACAGTGGAGGTTAAGAGTAGGAAATACTTACAAAGGGAAAGATAGCTTCTAAGAGAGACAGAAAGGGGCCTGGAAAATGGGTTGCCCAGGAGCCACTTCTCAAAGGAAGTTTTATAGAGCAAAATCAGGAGGTGAGTAGGAAATCATGAGATGGGTGTAAGGTGGGACAAAACTATGGTCAACCAATAAGATTACAAGTATAGTCGCTTATAATGTTGATCCAATGGGGAAGCAAGTCATGTAGCAAGTGTGCATGGAATGGACAAGGGCCTTTCCTGTAAGGGATGGGTCAAGGTCTTGGTCCTCCCCCCAGGTGATTGATCCCTATTATGATATCAATCATTATTGTTTATCTGTGGGAAAGTAGGTGTAGTCACTTCATCTTTGTCTTGAGGTCTGGCCTTCAACAAATGCGCCTCCACCCACAGTTGTAATGTGTTCTCTTCTGCACTGACTCCTTTAAGGGCCTAGCTCTGTGTGACTGCCTATAATATTCCTAACTTAGCTGTCTATAGTAGTATATAATCTCTAGAAAATGAAGTTTTTGCTCACCCATAATCTGATTTTGCCTCAGAACTTTATTTATCATTCAGTGAGAATTACATTTGAATTTTCCTGTTGCTTAAGTTTTCATTTGATTTCATGTAGGTACCATCTGGCAAACAAAAAATGAGTTAGAATGACCTTTTGCACTGTGTTTACCTGTGTCATGGGCCAAAAAAAAAAAAAAAAAAAAAGAACGTATTTTTCTCTAGTTACTGTGTATTTAAAGTGAATTCATAGCAGACAGAAAAATCCAACCAAGGATCTAATATATACAGATTCCAAAGTTTTTAATTGTAAAGATCCTAGTTTGCAAATAATTTTTAATACACCAGACTCATTGTAAATTGTCATTTTCATTATTTTTATTCTATATTTCCTGCTTTCTCTGGTCGTACTTTAACTTTGACTCATGTTAATATATGTGGACAGTCCGAAGGAAAATAGGCTTTTCATGAGCAAAAGCATCTATAAGGCTTATAGATCAGAAATCAGAAAACTAGAGATTCCTGTGGTCTCCACTTCCTTTCAATCCAACCTCTAAGTCACTAACCCCTTATACACACACACACCTTGAGGTACTGGAGATTGAACCTAGAGCTTTTGCACTAAGGTACATCCCTAACCCCTTTTTTTATTTTGATACAGGATGTCATTAAGTCTTTAAATTGCCCAGGCTGTGCTGGAACTTGGAATCCTCCCACCTCAGCCTCTCGAGTGCTGGGGTTACAGGCCTACACCACTACACTCAGCTCTTCATTTTCTTAAAAACTCCTTGTCTTTTTTTCATTTCTGCTTATGTTTTGAAGCACTCACTTCATCAGAACAATTCCAGGAGTTTCTGTACTAATCATTAGCCTGTATTCTCATCACCTACATATCAGGCTCTGCTGCACTGTCCTTTGCCCCTTCTGGTGATTGATGCTGCTAACTGAATCATCATCACCTTTGCTCCTTAAGATGGCATGCAAAGTCCTTTGTACTCCGACCAAACTCTGCCTGCCTCCCAGTCTTCTCTACCTGGAATGGCATTTCAGTAGTTTTGAAAATTCTGTTTATTATTCAAAACTAAGCTTCCACTCTGCTACAGAATTGACCTAATTCCTCTGTAAGACATTGCACTTTTTTAGGCACTATAAATCTCTTGCAATTTCAAATTTTACCAGTTTACATGTTTGTGTTCCCTGCTAAAATCATGCTTGCTGGGCCGGTGAGATGGCTCAGCAGCTTAAGCGCCTGCCCGGCAAGTGCGAGGGCCCGAGTTCGACTCCCGGAACCCACATACAAAAAAGGGGCCAGTGATATCGCTCAGTGGCACGGGCGCCTCCTGGCGCGCGAGGTCCTGAGGTCGACCCCCCAGTACCCACACACAAAAAAAATAAATAAATAAAATAAAATCATGCTTGCTGAGATTAGGCATTACCTTGTGCTGGTGGAATCATTCAGTATGAAATTAATAAATAGGTGAGTGTTACCTTGCAGCTTTCTCACAAATTTATGTGTAGTACAAAAAGGCAAAACTAGTAAATTAGATCTTAATACTAAACCAGGTGTGGTGGCCCATGCCTATAATCCCAGCACTCAGGAGGCTGAGGTAGGAGAATTGCTGCTAGTTTGAGGCCAGCCTGGGCTACAAAGTGAGTTCAAATCCAGCCTGAACTACATAGTGAGACCCTGTCTGAAAAAACAAAAACAAGCAAAAAACCAAACAACACCCCCAAAAAATAGCCTCCCAAGTGCTGGGATTACAGGCATGGGCCACCACGCCTGGCCATTTACCCATTTTAAATAATTCACTTGTTTATTGATGTGTAATAGCTCAATATGCCCTGTAGAAGGATATTTCAATCTGTTTTCAGCTGGGTATGGTGACATATGCCTATAATCTCAACTACTCGGGAGACTAGGATGGGTATATTACTTAAGCTCATGAATTTGAGATCAGCCCTGTCTCGAACAAAATCTTTTAGAACATGAGCCAGTACATATTTGAAAGGTACATTTTAGAAGAAAGTGACTTCGGGTATTAATTTTCTTTTTTTTTTTTTTAATTTTAAAGAGAAAACACCAAAAAATTTCAAAACAACATAATAGGAGTGTAACAATGGTTAATACATAACATATTGTTATCTTTAAATTAGTTACTCAGGGTACAAGATATCAGCATTTAATTGTCCAAACATTACTGGCACAAAACTTTCTCTTCAATGAACTAAGCAAAATTAGTAGTGTATCTATCTTACCCATCTTATATACAATTTTTTTCTTTTCCCTTCTTTCTTTCCCCCATTCCCCCATCCCAGTCTCTCTTTCCTTTTGACCAGTTTCTTTCTGCTTCACCATATCTATTATACATTTTTGATCTTATTTACTCTTTCAGTTTCTCACATTAGGGAGACAATATGATGTTTACACATGTGCGTCCGGTTTATTTCACTTATGAGTACTTTCTTGAGTTGCATCCATTTACCTATAAAAGTCTCCAGTTTATCCTTCTTTATGGCTGAATAGTACTCCATTGTATAAAAATACCACATCTTTTTTATCCATTTCTCGGTTGATGGGCATTTGGGTTGTTTCCAAGATCTGGCTATTACAGATTGTGCTGCTATAAACATGGGTGCACATATATCGCTGTGCTACGATGTTTTTAACTCTTCTGGGAAGATACCCAGAAGGAGAATAGCTGGATTAAATGGGACCTCCAATCCTAGTTTTTTGAGGAATCTCCACACTGATTTCCACAGTGGCTGTTCCAGTTGACATTCCCACCAACAGTGGAGAAAGGTTCCTTTTTCCCCACAGCCCCTCCAGCATTTGTTATTAGTTGATTTCTTGATAATAGCCATTCTTTCTGGGGTGAGATGGTATCTCAGTGTTGTTTTAATTTGCATCTCTCGAATGACCAGTGATGTTGCACATTTTTTTGTATATTTATTTGCCATTTGTATTTCTTTATCTGAGAAATGTGTATTCATCTCAGATGCCCATGTTTGGAGTGGGTCTTTAAATTTGGGAGGTTTGATTTTTTTGAGTTCTTTATATGTTCTCGATAGTAATCCTTTGTCTGAGGAACAGCTGGCAAACATTTCTTCCCACGTTGTGGGTTGTCTCTTCACTCTGTTAGTGGTTTCTCTTGCTGTGCAAAAGCTTTTTAATAAGGTGAGATCCCAGTTGTTGATTCTTTGGGATAGTTCCTGTGCAGTTGAGGTTTTATTCATAAAGTCTTTGCCTACACCAATGTCTTTAAGGATTTTACCTATCCTACCTTCCAGCAGATTTAATGTTTCTGTTTTAATATTTAGATCTCTGATCCACTTTGAATTTAGTTTAGTGCATGGTGAAAGATATGGGTCTAGTTTTTTTTTTTTTTTTTTTGTGGGTACCGGGGGGTCGACCTCAGGACCTCGTACGCCAACAGGCACCTGTGCCACTGAGCGATATCACCGGCCCCTCTTTCATATGTGGGATCCGGGAGTCGAACTCGGGCCCTCGCGCTTGCAAGGTAGGCGCTTACACCGCTGAACCATCTCACCGGCCCAATATGGGTCTAGTTTTAATCTTTGGCATGTGCATAGCCGGTTTTTCCAGCACCATTTATTAAAGAGGCTATCTTTCTTCCAGTGAATGTGTTTGGCACCTTTGTCAAATACAAGGTGGCTTAGTATGTCGGGACTTGTTTCAGCATCTTCTAATCTGTTCCATTGATCTTCGGGTCTGTTTTTTGCCAGTACCACACTGTTTTTATCACAGTAGCTTTATAGTATAATTTGAAGTCAGGGATCGTGATGCCCCCTGCCTTGCCTTTGTTGCCCAGAATTGCCTTTGCTATTCTAGGTCTCTTCTGATTCCAAATGAATTTTAGCATTGTTTTCTCTAATTCTGTGAGATATGCTGTTGGAATTTTGATCGGAATTGCATTAAATCTGTATAACAATTTTGGAAATATGACCATTATCACTATATTGGTTCTTCCTATCCAGGAGCAAGGGATATCTTTCCATTTTCTGATATCCTCTTCAATCTCCTTTTTCAGAGTACTGTAGTTTTCAGTGTAGAGGTCTTTTACATCCTTTGTGAGGTTGATTCCTAGGTATTTCATTTTTTTGGATGTTATTGTGAAAGGTATTGTTTCCCTAATTTCTCTTTCAGTAATTTTGTTATTTGTGTACAGAAAGGCTATTGATTTTTGAGTATTGACTTTGTATCCAGCTACACTACTGAATTTGCTTATTAAATCGAGCAATTTTTTAGTGGAGTTTTTGGGGTCTTCTATGTAGAGTATCATGTCATCTGCAAATAATGATAATTTAACTTCTTCCTTTCTAATCATTGTACCTTTTATTTCTTTCTCTTGTCTAATTGCTCTGGCTAAAGTTTCCAGGACTATGTTGAATAAGAGTAGGGACAGTGGACATCCTTGTCTTATTCCTGATTTTGGAGAGAAAGCTTTCAGTTTTTGTCCATTTAGTATGATATTGGCTGTTGGTTTGTCATAGATAGCTTTTATCAGATTAAGATAAAGACCATCTATTCCAATTTTCTGTAGGGTTTTTATCATGAATAGGTGCTGGACTTTGTCAAAAGCTTTTTCTGCATCTATTGAGATGGTCATATGATTTTTGTCTTTGGCTCTGTTAATATGGTGTATTACATTTATTGATTTACATATACTGAACCACCCCTGCATCCCTGGGATGAATCCAACTTGGTCATGCTGTATAATCTTCTTGATGATTTGTTGGATTCTGTTTGCCAGTATCTTATTGAGGATTTTTGCATCTATGTTCATTAGGAGATTGGCCTGTAGTTCTCTTTCTTAGTTGGGTCCTTCTCTGGTTTTGGTATCAGGGTAATGCTTGCTTCTAGGAATGAATTTGGGAGTATTGCTTCCCTTTCAATTTCATTAAAAAGTTTGAGAAGCAGTGGTGTTAGGTCTTCTCTAAATTTCTTATGGAATTCAGCAGTGAATCCATCAGGGCCTGGGCTTTCTTTGTTGGGAGGTTTTTAATTACATCTTCGATTTCACTGGTTGATATTGGTTTATTTAGGATTTTTAAATCTTCTTCATTCAACTTTGGTAATTCATATGTATCTAGGAAATCTGTCCATTTCTTCTGCATTTTCCATCTTATTACAATATAAATTTTCAAAATAGGTATAGATGATCTTCTGGATTTCCATAGGGTCCATCGTGATATCACCCTTTTCATTCTTAATTGCATGAATTTGAGTCTTTTCTTTTCTTTTATTAATAAGGTTGGATAAGGGTTTATCAATCTTATTTATTCTTTCAAAGAACCAACTCTTTGATTCAT
Organism: Erethizon dorsatum; assembly: GCA_028451465.1. NCBI lineage: Eukaryota > Metazoa > Chordata > Mammalia > Rodentia > Erethizontidae > Erethizon > Erethizon dorsatum. The sequence continues at coordinate 106,296,732 of CM051822.1, forward strand.
TGATACTTTGTATTGTTTTTTTAGTCTCCAATACGTCAATTTCTGCTCGGATCTTTATAATTTCCTCCCTTGTACGAGCTTTTGGCTTAGCCTGCTCTTCTTTTTCTAGAAGTTTGAGGTTCACCATTAAGTTGTTTATTTGCGCTTGCTCTATTTTCCTGATATAGGTATTTAATGCTATATATTTCCCTCTTAGGACTGCTTTCATTGTATCCCATAAGTTCTGGTATGTTGTACTGTCATTATCGTCCAGTTGTAGAAAGTGTCTAATTTCTTCAATTTCATCTGTGACCCATTGGTTGTTCAGGAGAGTGCTGTTTAATTTCCATGTGTTTAGGGAGTTCTTGTGATTTCTTTTGCCATTGATTTCCAATTTCATTGCACTATGGTCTGATAATATGCATGGGATAATTTCAATTCCTTTGCATTTACTTAAGCAGGTTTTTTGAGCTAGTATGTGGTCTATTTTAGAGAACGTCCCATGTACAGCTGAGAAGAATGTGCATTCTGATGTTGTGGGGTGGAACACTCTGTAGACATCTACTAAGTCCATTTGTTCAAAAGTTTGGTTCAGTTCTAATATTTCATTATTGATTTTTTTGTCTAGTTGATCTGTCTTTTTGTGACCTTGGAGTATTGAGATCCCCCAATATAATTGTATTAGTGCTTATTTTATTTTTCATGTCCTTTAATATTTGTTTTATGTACTTGGGTGCACTGGTATTTGTTGCATATATATTTATGATCGTTATCTCTTCCTCTTGGATTGTTCCCTTTACAAGGATGTAATGACCGTCTTTATCTCTGTGAATCATTCTTGGCTTGAAGTTCACTTTGTCTGCAAAAAGAATAGCTACCCCTGCTTTTTTCTGGGTTCCTGTTGCATGGAGTATTGTTTTCCATACTTTGACTTTCAGTCTATGAATTTCTTTCTGAATTAAATGTGTTTCTTGTATATAGCATATTGTTGGATCTTGCTTCTTGATCCATTTTGCCAGTCTGTGCCTTTTGATTGGTGAATTGAGACCATTAACATTGATGGTTAAAACTGATATGTATTGACTTATACTTATCATGTTATTTTCCTGTTGTTGGTTCCCCCTCTATTTTTCCCCCCTCCCTCTATTTAATTATGTGCCCTGCCTGGTGGATTCTTTCTGTTGGGGTTCCTGGGGTTGTAGTCCTTGTTATCTCTTTCTAGAATGTCCTTCAGAACATTTTGGAGTGCTGGTTTTCTGCTTATAAATTTTCTCAGATGTTCTTTGTCATGGAAGTATTTTACTTCTCCATCAGTTTTGAAAGATAGTTTTACGGGGTACATCAATCTGGGTTGAAGGTTATTTTCCTTTAGAACTTGAAACACATCATTCCAAGCTCTTCTTGACTTCAGGGTTTGTGCTGAAAAGTCCGCTGTGATTCTGATGGGCTTTCCTTTATAGGTGATTTGTTTCTTTTCTCTAACAGCTTTTAAGATTCTACTCTTAGGTTGCATTTCCAGAATCTTGACTATGATAGGCCTGGCTGAAGATACTTTTGATCATGGCTAATTGGAGTTCTATAAGCCTCACTTATCTGAACGTCAAATTCTTTTTCTCCACCAGGGAAATTTTCTGTGATAATGTCTGTGAACAGTGTTCTGATGTCATTTATGCTATTTCCTGCTTTTTCATTGACTCCAATCAATCTTAAGTTATTCTTCTTTGCATCATCTGCCAGCTGCTGGATTGATTTTTCATTGTCCCTTGCTATTTTTAAGAATTCTCTCTTTTCATGCTCACTAATTGCAAGCCTGTCTTCTATATCTGAGATCCTGTCCTCACATTGGCTTAATCTGCTACAAATACTTTCAATGGAATTTTTGTTCTCCTGGCTATCTGCTTGAATCTGCTTTATGGAGTCCATTTCTTTCCTATGCTGAGCATTCGTGGCTTCCATCATTTCCTTAAGCTCGTCTATTTTTTTGTCTGTGTCTGCTCTAGTGTCCTTAAGCATGGCCTTCATTGTGGACATTATCTCTGCTATTATCTGAGAAATTATTTCTGATTTAAATTTTTCCAGAGCCTCATTCAACTGCTTTGTTGTTACAACTTCAGAGATGTCAGGTGGGTGGCTTTTGGTTTGTCCCACCTCGTTGCCCTCCGGGTTTGCCTTTGCTGAACTGGATGTGTGGGGTTGCATCTTGTTTAAGTGTCGTCTCCTTTTCTTTTCTTTCTGTAGTTTAATTCCTGGGGTGATATTTGTAAATTGCCTATGGTAGGTTGCTTTATTGCTAGTATTTCAAACTCTTAGGAGATGGCTACTTCTCTGAGGTATCTTCCAGGTGTAGCTTATTTTTGGGTTTTGAGCCTGCTGCAAGATCGTACCTCTTCAATTTGTTGGAGATAAGAAGTTGCTGCCTGTTTGGCCCACTCCTTGGTTCTTTGGTTCTGTGCCACAGTATTTTCTGTGATCCTTAGACAGTCTCGGTCTTGAAATACCAGGAAGAAAAGCACCAGTCAGTGTGTCCTTCACGGCCAGTGCTTCTCTGTACTGTGATGTCTCACGTTCCTCTGCAGAGGTCCCCGCTGGAGCCGTGGATGGAGTGGTGCCGCCCTGAGTTCCAAGTTCAGCTGCTGCCCCCCCTATGGCGCCCAGCTAGTTGCTGTCTCGCGTGCCTGACAGCTGGGCATCAGCACTCACTGCTAGTCAGTGTGTCCTTCACGGCCGCTGCTTCTCTGCACCACTGCTTCTCGCGTTCCTCCGCGGAGGCCCCCAGGGGCACTGGCAGTCACCACGTGTCCACAGATTTGAACTGCTTCTGTCGTGCCAGGATTCCCAAAACAGGGAATGGGTGCCGGTGGCCACCTCCTTCTTCTTTGTCATAGTTTTTCTCTTCACTTTCTCTGTGAGGCCTGAACTGAGCTTCAGATCTTTCCTGGGCCCAGGGGAGCCACTACCCTCTTTCTTGTCCTCCTCCAGGCACTATATTCCAGTGTCTGGACGGTGACTTTTGGAGAGGTTCACTGCCTGCTTCTTACAAATCTGCCGTCTTTTTCCGGAACTGGTCCTTTCTTCTTCAGTTGCCATGATATTCTGAGAGTGGTATCATCTCTAAACTTCTGTTAAAACTACTGTGAGTACAGGAGAGAGTCCTCAGTCCCTCAAGCTTAGAAAGCCCCTTGGATTATGCAGGGCCCGTTCTCTGTATTGTATGAGCAGAGGCGTTGCCAGGTGGTTGGAGGGGACAAAGACATTTTTCATATTTATAAATGGAAATATGTGCTTTATGCCTGGTCCATCCCTACAGTCTTTAAGCATTTGTGTCCTGCTATCAGAGTGTGGGCAATGCTTTCAGATGTACTCGACTGTCCGTTGGCCGGCAGTGTGTACAGAGAGGTTTCCTAACTGAGAACAGAGCACCCCTGACTGAAGAGATGGAGAGGCCAGTCTCATCTTGCTCAGGGCCTTTGTTTACGGCCAGCTCAGAGCAGCAGCCTTGAGAAGATACCTAAGGTGCAGGGGGAATTATTAGGAAGCCTGCCTGGTGCAGGAATGTTCTTTTCCTATGTTTCTCCTTTTAGTCTAATTTTTTTTTGTGTATGAGTAGCGGGGATTAAACTCAGGACCTCGCATGCCAGCAGGCACCCGTGCCGCTGAGCGATATCACCGGCTGTTTTTTCCTGTATGGGTACCGGGAGTCGAACTCAGGACCTCACGCTTGCTAGGCAGGACCTTATGCCACTGAGCTATCTCACTGGCCCCTTCCAGTCTAATTTTGACAATTTTTTCTCATTGTCATTCTCAGACATAAGGGCTACCACCACCGTATCTACCCCAAGAGGTAAGAATCCTCTCAAACATGCCTGTGGCTCCCTCTCTCTTCTGGATAAAATATGGCCTTGGAAATCAAAGAACGAGGGTAGAGGGGCCCCTGCCTAACCCACGTCTCTGTTGGCTGGGCAAGTACAAAGCAGAATCTCAGAAGGCCAAGATTCTGCTCTGGTATTTGGTGGAGGGTGACTTTGCTCCAGAGGCGACCTGATCCAGTGCTCAGGGAAGATCCATCAGGAGGAGTCCTACAAGAATCAGTAATTCCACTTAGACTTGCACTGAGGCAGGAGTGGCAGATACTTGAGCCCTGCTCCTCCAAGAAGAGTTCTATTCCTGTCCCTTGCTAAAAGAGCCCTGCCTGTCTCAGAGCATTCCTCAAGCAATGGCTGAGCTCTTAGGGTTTTGCTGCCAGTGGCATTTTGTTCACTTGACCCTTTAGAAAGAGCATCCCATGTTTTGACTCATTGTGGTGCTGGTGGGCTTTCCAGTCCCAGCCTAGGACATGTGCTAAGGGGAAAGTGTGAGTATCGTGGGAGAAGGAAATGTCTGTGCTGACATTTATCTGCTGTTATCACCCTGGTACATGAGTCTTGACTTGAGTGACAGCTTAGCATGAGTGCAGTCCAGTAGAACAAGTGACAAGGCTGGAGTTGTGTAGTGTGCCATTAATGCAGACTGCCATGACAGTGTGCAGGCCTCCAGCTCTGCTCTCAGGGGTGACAGGTAGGAGCTATAGCCGCAGTTCAGTGACTGCACCCCTGAAGGAGGCCTCTGATAAGGGCTTCCAGCATCTTTTATGAGAGCAGATGGTGTCTTCTTTCTCTGGGACATCTGTCTGAGCTCATCATTCCCTCCCTTTTGCTCTATCTCACAGCAGAGGATACATTTCCGCCCTCTGCTTCACTGATGTGCACAGAGCATGTGCACGTGTGGACGCAAGCACAGGTGTATGCAGGTGCCCTTCTGCTCGGTAGGGGTGGAGAGGGCTCTGCTTCCTTTGACTACTCCCTCAAACACCCTGCCATCCTGCAGGTCTCATCAGTACACAGAGGAGACATAGACAATGATGCGGGAAAGAGAGAGAGGGACTTTTCTGGAGCTTTAGTTAGCACTAATCTTGATTCTGTCATGGAGCACTCTCTGTTGCCTTTGGCTCCAACTATCAGAGCACGGGCAATGATTTTGGACATGAGGTTTGGGTTGGCAGAAGGAAGGGCAGAGCCTCAGAAACTGAGAGAAGAAAATCCCAGACTCAAGAGACAGGCTCAACCTGATCAGCATCAGGGCCCTTGTTCTTTGCATGAATGTATCTTCATGGTGGCTAAAGTCTAGAAAAGGAAGTGGTCACTTTCCTGTCCTTGGGCCTTAAAGCTGCATGAGAAACTTGGACACTGGGAAGTGGTCTTGGCTTCGTAGCCATTACATGGCCTTGATGTTCTTCAGAGAAACAGAAGCAAATGTAAAACCATGTGTCCTCCCTAGGAAGTGATTCCAGTTTGGCCCTGAGGCTGGTGAACGGAGGGGACCGCTGTCAGGGCCGCATCAAGGTCCTGTACCAGGGTTCCTGGGGCACTGTGTGCTATGACAGCTGGGACACCAATGATGCCAACGTGGTGTGCAGGCAGCTGGGCTGTGGCTGGCCCGTGTCTGCTCCAGGAAATGCCCGGTTTGGTCAAGGTTCCGGGCCGATTGTCCTGGATGATGTGGCCTGCTCAGGTTATGAATCCTACCTGTGGAACTGTCCCCACCATGGGTGGCTCTCCCACAACTGTGGACACCAGGAGGATGCAGGAGTCATCTGCACTGGTAAGCTCCTGGGACACCTGGGTCTTCCTCCTTGAATAAGCTTCCATCAGGGGCCCTCGCTCTGCACTCAGAACTTCATTTTGGTATTGATCATCACTGGGCTCCGTGGTGGGTTGTGAAGTTATCCAACTAAGCACCAACCCATTCAGTTCCCCAGCACAGCTCCTCCTACTTGTGCAGAGGTGTGTACTTTCCTGAGGCAGCTGACCTTGCAGGCCAATGCCATGCCCTCTAGTGAGAGAAACAGCATGCTCAGTAAATGTCCTGGTACACATATGGCTCCAACGTTGGTTTGGAGGTAACGGGGCACTAGTGCGAAGACTCTATAGATGCACCATCCAAAAGGCATGTATAGCTGGCATTTTCTGTTCCTCTGGGATCAGCCCAGCTATTGGGAGCTACCATTCTATACAGCACCCAAGCATTCTTTGGAGGTATAGCACCTTTGGGGATGTGATTCACACACTTTCCCCTCACCTTGGTGCTCCAGTCATTTGGGGACTTGCAGTTGACTGCACAATTCGGTATCAATTATTACTACACGGGGGAAGTAGGGACATAAGGTAAGTTGTGGGCCTGACAGAAAGGCAGAGAGAGGTTTGCCATGAAAGAGCTAAGGCAGAGCAATCTGGAGCATCACAGCAGGAGGGATCTCTGGAACCCATATAGGACATCAGACTTGTCAGTGTGAGGTCAGATTGTAAGTGTTTCGACCAATCCATCACCTAGGAAAAGTTTTGCCTGCTTTCTCATGTGTTAGCAAGGGCAGCAGAGGCATGGCCATGATTTCTTACCTGTGCAAGGCGGGAATGAGTATGAGGCACTGAGGTGTAGGCCACAGGAATGGGGACCAGAATGGGCTCCCTGAACATTGGAGAGATGGAGAATTCATTCAGCCAGCATCCAGCCAGAGGCATGTGCAGAGCAACAGCTCAGCCCATAAATACACCGAGCCTCTTGTCACCTGTCACCTTCCTTCTCTTTTGCACAGGTGCCCAGCCTCCATCCACCACCATATTAGGTGAGTTGTAGCGTGCTAACTTTGGATGTACCTGATCTTCTTCTTCTCCTCTAAAGTCTTTTTTTACTCCTGGCAATGCTATGGGACATGTTACTCTCCCTCTTTGTAAGTGTGACACCAGGAGGGTGGCTCTTGCCTGCAATTTGGATTCACAGTCACCTTCTTCTGATTGACTCATCTGAGTTTCCAAGACTTTCTTTGATAAAGAACCTGTTAGTATCTCTTCTAGTTCAAAACAGTAGCCCAATGTTGAGTAAGCTTTGGTCTTTTCTTCTTCAGCTGCCATGACATTCTGAGAGTGGTATCGTCTCTAAACTTCTGTTAAAACTACTGTGAGCACAGGAGAGAGCCTTCAGTCACTCAAGCTTAGAAAGCCCCTTGGTTTATTCAGGGCCCGTTTTCTGTATTGTATGAGCAGAGGTGTTGCCATGTGGTTGGAGGGGACAAAGACATTTTTTGTATTTATAAATGGAAATATGTGCTTTATGTCTGGTCCATTCCTACAATCTTTAAGCATTTGTGTCCTGCTATCAGAGTGTGGGCAATGCTTTCAGATGTACTCGACTGTCCGTTGGCCGGCAGTGTGTACAGAGAGGTTTCCTAACTGAGAACAGAGCACCCCTGACTGAAGAGATGGAGAGGCCAGTCTCATCTTGCTCAGGGCCTTTGTTTATGGCCAGCTCAGAGCAGCAACTTTGAGAAGATACCTAAGGTGCAGTGGGAATTGTTAGGAAGCCTGGCTGGTGCAGGTATTTTGTTTTTCTATGTTTTTCCTTGGAGTATAATTTTAACTATTCTCTCTTGTTGCCAATTGCAGACGTATGGCCTATCACCACCGCATCCACCCCTAGAGGTAAGAATCCTCTCTAACATGCCTGTGGCTCCCTCTCTCTTCTGGATAAAATATGGCCTTGGAAATCAAAGAATGAGGGTAGAGGGGCCCCTGCCTAACCCATGTCTCTGTGGGCTGGGTGAGTACAAAGTAGAGTCTCAGAAGGCCAAGGTTCTGGTCTGGTATTTGTTGGAGGGTGACTTCGCTCCACAGGCGTCCTGATCCAGAACTCAAGGAAGATGCATCAGGAGGAGCCTTGTAGGAATCAATAATTCCATCTATACTTGCATTGAGGCAGGAATGACAGATGCTTTAGCCCTGTTCCTCCAAGAAAAGCTATGTTTCTGAGCCTTGCTGAAAGAGCCCTGCCTGTCTCAGAGCATTCCTCAGGCAATGGCTGAGCTCTTAGAGTTTGCAGCCAGTGGCATTTTGTTCACTTGACCTTTTAGAAAGAACATCCCGTGTTTTGACCCATTGTGGTGCTGGTGGGCTCTCCGGTCCCAGCCTAGGACATGTGCTAAACCAAAGACTGAGTATCGTGGGAGAAGGAAAATTCTGCGCTGACATTTATCTGGTGTTATCACCCTGGTACATGAGTCTTGACTTGAGTCACAGGTTAGCTTGAGTGCGATCCAGTAGAACAAGTGACAAGGCTGGAGTTGCGTAGGGTGCCATTAATGCAGACTGCCACGACAGTGTGCAGGCCTCCAGCTCTGCTCTGAGGGGTGAGAGGTAGGAGCTATAGCCACAGTTCAGTGACTGCACCCCTGAAGAAGGGCTCTGATATGGGCTTCCAGCATCTTTTATGAGAGCAGATGGTGTCTTCTTTCTCTGGGACATCTTTCCAAGCTCATCATTCCCTCCCTTTTGCTCGGTCTCACAGCAGAGGATCCGTTTCTGACCTGTGCTTCACCGATGTGCACACCGCATGTGCACGTGTGGATGCAAGCACCGGTGTATGCAGGTGCCCTCCTGCTCGGTAGGGGTGGAGAGGGCTCTGCTTCCTTTGACTACTCCCTCAAATACTCTGCCGTTCTGCAAGTCTCATCAGTACACAGAGGAGACACAGACAGCGATGCGGGAAAGAGAGAGAGGGATGTTTCTGGTGTTTTAGTTACAACTAATTTTGATTCTGTCATGGAGCACTCTCTGTTGCTTCTACTCCAACTATCAGAGCCCGGGCATTGATATTGGACATGAGGTTTGGGTCAGCAGAAGGAAGCGCAGAGCCTCAGAAACTGAAAGGAGAAAATCCCAGACTCAAGAGACAGGCTCAACATGATCGGCATCAGGGCCTTTCTTCTATGAGTGAACTCATGATCATAACGGCCCCTGGTCTAGGCAGGGAGGAAGTCACTTTGCTTTTCTTTGTGCCATTAAGCTGCATGAGAAACTCAGACACTGGGAAGTGGTCTTGGCTTTGTAGCAACTACAGAGCCTTGATGTTCTTCAGAGAAACAGAAGCAAATGTAAGACCATGTGTCCTCCCTAGGAAGTGATTCCGGTTTGGCCCTGAGGCTGGTGAACGGAGGGGACCGCTGTCAGGGCCGTGTGGAGGTCCTGTACCAGGGTTCCTGGGGCACCGTGTGCGATGACAGCTGGGACACCAACGATGCCAACGTGGTGTGCAGGCAGCTGGGCTGTGGCTGGGCCGTGTCTGCTCCAGGAAGTGCCCGGTTTGGTCAAGGTTCCGGGCCAATTGTCCTGGATGATGTGACCTGCTCAGGTCATGAATCCTACCTGTGGAACTGTCCCCACCGTGGGTGGCTCTCCCACAACTGTGGACACCAGGAGGATGCAGGAGTCATCTGCACAGGTAAGCTCCCGGGACACCTGGGTCTTCCTCCTTGAATAAGCTTCCATCAGGGGACCTGGCTCTGCACTGAGAACTTTATTTTGGCATCGATCATCACTGGGCTCCATGGTGGGTTGTGAAGTTATCCAACTAAGCACCAATCTATTCAGGTCCCCAGCACAGCTCCTCCTGCTTGTGCAGAGGTGTGTACTTTCCTGAGGCAGCTGACCTTGCAGGCCAATGCCATGCCCTCTAGTGAGAGAAACAGCATGCTCAGTAAATGTCCTGGTACACATATGGCTCCAACATTGGTTTGGAGGTAAGTGGGCTCCAGTGTGAAGATTCTACAGATGCACCATCCAGAGGACAGATATTGTTAGCATTTTATGTTGCTCTGGGATCCTTCCAGCTATTGGGAGCTTCCAATCTCTATACCTCCCAGCCTTCTTTGGAGGAATAGCACCTTTGCAGTTGTGATTCACACACTTTTCCTTCTCCTTGATGCTCTAGTCATTTGGCGATTCCTGCAGGTAACTGTGCAGTTTGGGTTCACTTTTTACTACACAGGGGAAGTGGAAACATAAGGTAATTTGTGGGCCTGACAGAAAGGCAGAGAGAGGTTTGCCATGAAAGAGCTATGGCAGAGCAATCTGGAGCATCACAGCAGGAGGGATCTCTGGAACTCATACAGGACTTCAGAATTGTCAGTGTGTGGTCGGATTGTCAGTGTGTCCACCAGCTGCTTGCCTAGGAAAGGTTTTTCCTGCTTTCCTGTGTGTTAGCAAGGGCACCAGAGGCATGGCCGTGATTTCTTGTGTGGGCAAGAAAGGAGTGAGCTTGAGGCACTGAGGTGTAGGTCACAGGTGTGGGGACCAGACGGGGCTCCATGAAAATTGAATGAGGGAGGAGGGATTCAGCCAGTATCCAGCCAGAGGCATGTGCAGAGCAACAGCTCATATAATAAATACATCAAGCATCTTGTCACCTGTGTGCCTGGTGTCTAACCTTCCTTCTCTTTTGCACAGGTGCCCAGCCTCCATCCACCACCATATTAGGTGAGTTATAGCGTGCTAACTTTGGATGTAGCTGATCTTCTGCTTGTCCTCTAAAGTCTTTTTTTACTCCTGGCAATGCTATGGGACATGTTACTCTCCCTCTTTGTAAGTGTGACACCAGGAGGGTGGCTCTTGCCTGCAATTTGGATTCACAGTCACCTTCCTCTGATTGACTCATCTGAGTTTCCAAGACTTTCTTTGAAAAAGAACCTGTTAGTATCTCTTCTAGTTCAAAACAGTAGCCCAATGTTGAGTAAGCTTTGGTCCTTTCTTCTTCAGCTGCCATGATGTTCTGAGAGTGGTGTAGTCTCTAAACTTCTGTTAAAACTACTGTGAGTACAGGAGAGAGTCCTCAGTCTCTCAAGCTTAGAAAGTCCCTTGGATTATGCAGGGCCCCTTCTTCTGTGTTGTATGAGCAGAGGTGTTGCCACGTGGTTGGAGCGGGACAAAGACGTTTTTCATATTTATAAATGGAAATACTTGCCTTATGCCTGGTGCATCCCTACAGTCTTTAAGCATTTGTGTCCTGCTATCAGAGTGTGGGCAATGCTTTCAGATGTACTCGACTGTCCGTTGGCCGGCAGTGTGTACAGAGAGGTTTCCTAACTGAGAACAGAGCACCCCTGACTGAAGAGATGGAGAGGCCAGTCTCATCTTGCTCAGGGCCTTTGTTTATGGCCTGCTCAGAGCAGCAACCTTGAGAACATATCTAAGGTGCAGGGGGAATTGTTAGGAAGCCTGTCTGGTGCAGGAATTTTATTTTCCTATGTTTTTCCTTGGAGTCTTATTTTAACCATTCTTTCTTTTCGCCATTTGTAGACGTATGGCCTATCACCACCACATCCACCCCAAGAGGTAAGAGTCCTCTCTAACATGCCTGTGGCTCCCTCTGTCTTCTGGATAAAATATTGCCTTGGAAATCAAAGAATGAGGGTGAAGGAGCCCCTGCCTAAGCCACGTCTCTGTGGCCTCAGCAAATACAAAGCAGAGTCTCAGAAGGCCAATGTTCTGGTCTGATATTAAGTGGAGGGTGACTTTGCTCCAGAGGCGTCCTGATCCAGTGTGCAGGGAAGATCCTCATGAATCGGATTAGGACAAGTCTTGCAAGAATAAGAAATTCTACCTAGACTTGCACTGAGGCAGGAGTGGCTGATACTTGAGCCCTGCTCCTCCAAGAAGAGCTCTGTTTCCGTCCCTTGCTGAAAGAGCCCTGCGTGTCTCAGAGCATTCCTCAGGCAATGGCTGAGCTCTTAGGGTTTGCAGCCAGTGGCATTTTGTTTACTTGACCTTTTAGAAAGAGCATCCCATGTTTTGACCCATTGTGGTGCTGGTGGGCTTTCCAGTCCCAGCCTAGGACCAGTGCGATGCTGGAAGAGTGAGAATCGTGGGAGAAGGAAAATTCTGTGCTGACATTTATCTGGTGTTATCACTCTGGTACCTGAGTCTTGACTTGAGTTACAGGTTAGCATGAGTGCGGTACAGTTCAACCACAGTGACACGGCTGGAGTTGTGCTGTGTGCCATTAATGCTGAGTGTCACCACAGTGTGCAGGCCTCCAGGTCTGCTCTGAGGGGTGAGAGGTAGGAGCTATTGCCACTGTTGAGTGACTGCACCCCTGAAGAAGGGCTCTGATATGGGCTTCCAGCATCTTTTATGAGAGCAGACGGTGGCTTCTTTCTCTGGGACATCTGTCCAAGCTCATCATTCCCTCCCTTTTGCTCTGTCTCACAGCAGAGGATCCATTTCTGCCCTCTGCTTCACTGATGTGCACACAGCATGTACAAGTGTGGACACAAGCACAGGTGTATGCAGGTGTCCTCCTGCTCGGTAGGGGTGGAGAGGGCTCTGCTTCCTTTGACTACTCCCTCAGACACCGTGCCATCCTGCAGGTCCCATCAGTACACAGAGGAGACACAGACAGTGATGCGGGAAAGAGAGAGGGGGATGTTTCTGGTGCTTTAGTTACCACTAATCTTGATTCTGTCATGGAGCATTTTCTGTTGCCTTTACTCCAACTATCAGGGCTCCGGCAATGATTTTGGACATGAGGTTTGGGTCGGCAGAAGGAAGGGCAGAGCCTCAGAAACTGAGAGGAGAAAATCCCAGACTCAACAGACAGGCTCAACCTGATTGGGATCAGGGTCCTCGTTGTATGCATGAATGTATCTTCATGGTGGATTCAAGCCTAGAAAGGGAGGTGGTCACTTTCCTGTCCTTGGGCCTTTAAGCTACATGAGAAACTCATACACTGGGAAGTGGTCTTCGATTCGTAGCCACTACATGGCCTTGATGTTCTTCAGAGAAACAGAAGCAAATGTAAAACCATGTGTCCTCCCTAGGAAGTGATTCCAGTTTGGCCCAGAGGCTGGTGAACGGAGGGGACCGCTGTCAGGGCCGTGTGGAGGTCCTGTACCAGGGTTCCTGGGGCACCGTGTGCGATGACAGCTGGGACACCAGTGATGCCAACGTGGTGTGCAGGCAGCTGGGCTGTGGCTGGGCCGTGTCTGCTCCAGGAAGTGCCTGGTTTGGTCAAGGTTCTGGGCCAATTGTCCTGGATGATGTGGCCTGCTCAGGTCATGAATCCTACCTGTGGAACTGTCCCCACCGCAGATGGCTCTCCCACAACTGTGGACACCATGAGGATGCTGGAGTCATCTGCTCATGTGAGCCACCAAAAATTATGTCCTGTCTTCCTCTGGTGGACTTGTTTTTCAAAAAATGTTTCTTCCAGTTTCTTATTTGTCTGTCCCAATTCCTTGAGTTCTCCCTTGATATTCAGTAAGAATCAGTTTTAGTGCTTGGAAAGGTGTTAGTAGTTAGTGGTCAGTGAGGACAGGAGACAGAATGAAGTTGAACATTCAGCCCCTCACTGAGGCAGTGCAGGCAGCACAAGGCAGAAGTCTTGGTCTCCTGGGTTTCCCGCTCTGTGGGCCCTGGGTACAGGTGAATTAGATGCAGCACAGGGGGTGAGGGAAGGACTATCTCACAGAATAGAGTCTCAGTCAAAATTCTCTGCTGAGGAATGGCGGAATTATCCAAAGTCCCCAATAGAAGAGTCTCTAACTGGAGGCCCCTGGGCTAGGAAAGCAGGTGTTTCTATGAGCATGGCTGGTTCATGGTGCAGGTTGAAGGGGGGTGTTGTCTTTAACCACTACCCCCTCCAGGTAGCCACAGTGACTATCTGGGCAGAAGTGTGGTGTTTGATGGGAAATCCTACAAGACTTGGAGGGTCATGTGCAGGAATGTGACCTAAGGCTGGGCTCCATCTTAGCTGAATCAGTGAACAACTAAAAAACATACAAGGCTGAAGGGAAATTTGCTTCAACTTCGTCACCACATCCAGACACCAGACACAGTTTATTAACTTGAGGCTGGGAGTAGAGGACAGGATCTGCCTGGAGCATCTCTTAGAGACTTTGGATGGCAAGCAGCTCCTCCTCTAAGGCAAAGCATGCATGACTCCATACCTAACCTGACCAGTGTCTTCCTCCTGCATCTACTTTTGCCACTTCCCAGGCAACACATCTGATCTGCTTTCTCTTTTTCACAGATGTCCCGCAGCAGTCCACCCCCATTCCAGGTCAGTCCTCCTGCCTCTTAATCCCTGGTGAACATATTCCTTTTCTTCCCTCCATGGCCCCATCTGGAAGCAATGAGAGGGAAGTTTCCCTGCCCTCATTAAGGCTAAAGGGTGGTCAGCCTGAGCCCCCAACACGTTCATCCTTCTGTCCACCCCCGTGAGGTAAGAAAATTCCAGCTCCTAACCTGGGCTGCTCAGTAGCAGTCACCCAGTGCTTTTGGTGGTTGATGAAAGATTTGTCCTGGACTGTGTCTCGTAGGAGGCTTTATCTGAGCCAGGAGTGACTGGGAAGACACAACATGTCACATATGCCAGGCACAGACTGAGTGATGCTGAAGGACCATCCTTCAGAAGAGAATTGTAGATGCCTTTTGAGGACCGGGCCATTCATTGCCTTCATGGTAGACACTCCAGGCACAGTCTTACCATGCAGGTTCTCCAGGATGTTTTTCTGCCACAGAGATTTTCTGACTCCTCTCTTTGTGATCCCAGCCACAGATCCCTAGACCCAAGTCTGACCCAGCAAGGTCCCTTCCTCCTATCTTCTAATCTGGCTTTCTTTTTCTCTCCAGATTGGTGGTATCCAACAACTCCTGATGATGGTAAGCATCTGTGAATTGTGCCCTACTCTCAGCATTCAGTAGTCTGAACTACACATCTGTGGGAAATTCCTGGTTCTTGCTTGAATCTGTGACTGCTTGTCACTTCATATATCATGAAGGATTCCACTCACCTGTGGGTTGTATTGCACTGTAAAGGGGATCTGTGAGTCAAGGTGCCCTTGGTTTGCAAGCGACACGAACCTGACTCAGTCTCCTAGCTAGCAAGGAAATCATTGGCTCACATTTGTAGGACATTCATTGTTGGATCTGGAGCTTCAGATGCAGCTGAATCCAGAAGTTCTGAGACTGCCTGTCTCTCTAGGCTTTTTATGCCCACTGTGCATGTGGGGTTCATTATCAGCTTGCTTTTTGGACATTAGGGAAGAAAACTGTTATTAGGCCTCTCTCTCCCACCAGAACAGTCTCTTCCCATATCACTGGCTATAAGTCCTGGGAAGACTCTAATTAACTGACTTAGTAATGGTGCCTTCTCCAGAGCTCTCTCTGTGTGCTCTGATTGTCTGGACAAGGTTTCAAGTCCACCTTTATATTCTCTAGCAGAGAGGAGAGCATGTGGGTACCAGGCTTTTCTTGAACCTCATAGGTTGCAGTATTTGTGGTTTTTGTTTATTAGGAAGGAATATTTGTGTTTTAATTAAAAAGGACAGAATTTTTAGTACACAGAAAACACATGTATGTTTAGTAGTGATTCTTTCATTAATATTATTTCCCTTTCATTATTTTATTTTGGTTAAATGTATTCATAACATAAAATTTACCACTTTACATGTGCATGTGCGTGTGTGTGTGCATGTGTGTGTGTGTGTGTGAGATGGTGGGGCTGGGGAATGAATCCAGGGTTTTGTGCATGCTAGGCAAATGCTTTACTTTTGAATGATATTCCCAGCACCCAAATTTACCACTTCAAATTGTACCATTTACAATTTAAATTTACCATTTAATAAGTTACAGCTGCACAATTCCATGGCATTAAGCACATAAACAATTTGGTGCAACCACCACTCCATTCTAGTTCCAGAAATGCTTTCTCATCCCACACCAAAACCAGCCATGCCTCATTCCTCTTTTCACTCAGCTCCTGACAAACATCGGTTTGCTTTGAGTTTCTATAATTTTGCCTATTGTGTACATGTCATATGTGTGGAACCATTGCTTTCTTGTCTGGCTTATTTTGTTTCACATGTTTTCAAGGCTCATGTACATTTTAGCATGTAGGAGCGAGCACATCATTTCTTATTATTGCCAAATAGCATTCATGGATGAGCTCCTGAGCATGGTGCCCATGGTCTAGGAAGGGAAGGAGGTCACAATCTTTTTCCTTTGTCTCAAACCTTTATGAGAGAACTTAGGCACTGGAAGTAGTTTTGGCTGAACCGGCACTATGTGGCCTTAAAATCCTCCCTGAGAACAGAATAAAGTGAAAAATCATTGTGTCCTCCCTAGATTTAATTCCAGTTTGGCTCTGAGGCTTGTGAATGGAACCAACTTCTGTCAGGGCCGTGTGGAGGTCCTTTACCAGGGTTCCTGGGGCACCGTGTGCGATGACAGCTGGGACACCAACGATGCCAACATGATGTGCAGGCAGCTGGGCTGTGGCTGGGCTGTGTCTGCTCCAGGAAATGCCTGGTTTGGTCAAGGTTCCGGGCCAATTGTCCTGGATGATGTGGCTTGCTCAGGTCATGAATCCTACCTGTGGAACTGTCCCCACCGTGGGTGGCTGTCCCACAACTGTGGACACCATGAGGACGCTGGAGTCATCTGCTCAGGTGACAATACAATTGCTCTCTATTTTATTGGGTGGTTTTCCTCAAGAAGGGGTCCTTTGCCCCAGCACCCTCTCACTGTGAGCTTCTCTTGGAGATGGGTGTTCTGTCACCTGCAATGGCAAATCTCTGATGTCTCTGAACTTGCTGGGTGTGACGCCCCTGGTTCCTTAGGTTTGTCCCTACAGCAGAAGAGAATTTAACCTAATCTAAGAATGTAAGAACAAACTCCCCTGCCACTGCTTTGGAGACTAGGTTTATATCTGCTGCTTAGCTTTCCTGGTGCATCTCAGGGATAGTTTCCAAGTGACAAGGGGGAATGGCCTTAACATTTGTCCTGCTTATCATCTTGAGTGACCTGTTCCAGTACATCTGAGCTCTGAAACTCACTCGTGTTTTCATCTCTTCCGTGCAGATGTATGAACTCCCTTTACAACAACAGGTAAGTTCACCTTTTCTTCTTAAGAGAATAGACTTAAAGGGTTTTATTTCTTATAGTATCTCTAAAGATTTGGAAGGAAGAAGGGAGACAGATAATAAATCAACCATTTCAAGCTGGGCACAGTGGCACACACTTGTAATCCCAGTACTCAGGAGGCTGAGGCAGGAGAATTGCCATGAGTTCAAGACTAGCCTGGACTACATGGTAGGTTCAAGACCTGCCTGAACTATATAGTGAGACTCTGTCTCAAAAAACAAGCACATTAATTAATTAATTAACAAACAAGTAATCATGCTTTTCCATATAATTTCACAATATGAGTATGTTTTAAAAGCCTTCCACTGCTCTTAAAAAGTGGTATGGCTACTTTTTTGTGTCATTAAAACTTCTTTCACCATCATTTTCAATGCCTGTATTGTATTCTATTATGCAGCCATGCCACAATTTAGGCTACATTTCCAGTCCCTTTATTTTTTACATTTGAGACAGGGTCTCGTGAAGATGCTAAGTTTCCTGGGCTGGGCTCAAACTTGTGATCCTCTGCCTCAGCCTCCCAGAGTGCTGGGGTTACAGGTGTGTGCCACCATGCCCAGCTTGTTATTGCATCTTTATTACCTAGCATTGTGTCTAACATTCAAGAAATACTTGTTGAAAGAAAGAACGAATACATAATTGCTATTAGTATTTTGGTGAATATTCTGGAAACATACATATAGACAATAGAACATTCTAATATCTCATAACATTATTCCCACTTCAGGGAATATAATAAATATTTTTTTCTGTGGCCTTAAACTTAGTGTTTTTATGGCATTGAAATTATTTCTATGCAATAAGGCTTAACAACTGCATAGTTTTCCATTGTATGGTTACATCGTAATTTAGTTAAACAATTATTAATTGTAGGATGAATGAATGAAGTTATGTAATTAAGTATCCAGTTATATAATTAAGTCAAGTTTTAAAGTGTGGAGGATGAAACCATGAAGTTCTTACCCTAAAGATGATTGCTTGTCATGAAATACCTGAAGACAATGGGGACATCCCCCTCTCTCTCCTTTATAGTACCCTCTGTGAATTGTGGCGGCTTCTTATTCAATGCCAGTGGGACATTCTCCAGCCCATCCTACCCTGGATACTACCCCAACAATGCCTTGTGTGTTTGGCAAATAGAAGTGCGCTCTGGTTATTGCATAAACCTGGGCTTCACCGACCTGCAGTAAGTCTCACCCGATCACCCCGTGAAGAGTGAGTCTTCCCTGGCACGCCTGCTGGTTTAGGCTATGTCTTGAGCTGGGATGCTTTTCACTCTTGTATACTATTCATAAGCAATGGTGATGCTTTGATCCCTACTGGGAAATTGCAGGGAAGCCCGTTGATCTGATGGAGAAAGAGCTAGCAGGTACATGTGTATTCAGCAGCATCACTCATAATGTCCAAACTGCCTACAAAATAGAGGAACAATAGGAACTTCAATGTTGACTTTGGTATATATTTTCTGTGCAGGTTGGAGGGGCACAGTCCTTGTTTAGATTATGTTGAAATCTTCGATGGATCACTGAATAGCAATAATTTGCTAGGGAGGATCTGCACCGACAGCAGGCAAATATTCACATCTTCTTACAACCAAATGACTGTTCGATTCCGAAGTGATATCAGTTTCCAAAATACTGGCTTTTTTGCTTGGTATAACTCCTTTCCCAGAGGTATGTGCAAACCAGCCCTGAGCAGTGGGGCTTGGTGGGTTTCGCCAGCCTCTCATGGATGCACTGTGGTTCCCCAGGGGAAAGCAAAGAGGGGCTTTGGTGACACTTTGTCCATTCTCCCTATTTTACAGCTGACGTATATGAGCCTCAGGAGGGATAGGTCTTTGGCCAAGGAAGTCAAATATACAGAATAGGAGACCCACCTGGCCTTGGGTTTGATACCAAATCCCTGGGGACTTGGGGACTCTCATTGCTGAGCCAGCACTCCCCACCTGGAAGACATGGGTCCGAGCTCTGTGATGTCTGGAGCCCTTTCCAGCTTTACACGGCTCCAGTGTCTCTGCTCTGATGTTTAAACGCTTCTGTTTGGAATGGGGAAAGGCCTGTGCAGTATTGGGCCTTTGAAATATGTTGTGGGACACAGTTGTCATCTTCTACTGCATGCATCTTTCAGATGCCAGCTTGAGATTGGCCAACGGAAGCTCCTACTGCGCCAGGCGTGTGGAAGTTTACCATGGCGGCAGGTGGGGGACTGTTTGTGATGACCTCTGGAGCATACATGATGCACAGGTGATCTGCAGACAGCTGGGGTGTGGAGATGCACGGCAAGCCACAACAAATGCCTACTTTGGCTATGGCTCTGGTCCTATTACCCTGGATAATGTGGAATGCTTGGGGACAGAATCCACTCTCTGGCAGTGCCGGAGCCAAGACTGGTTCTCCCACAACTGTGGCCACCATGAAGATGCCGGTGTCATCTGTGCAGGTATGAAAAGATGTCATGAAAGGCCCATTTCCCCTGTAACCCACTATAAAGTGAAAGTTTGAGGCCAGTGTCTGCTGGTGTCTGTGGCTCAGATCTGGTGGTGAGAGTGGTGGAAACTTTTTAGCGGGTGCCCTTGGCCTTCCACTTCAGAAGACCATGCAGGGGCCACTTTATCTTTGACCAGTTTAGGGGCTCTGGGGTGTCATGCTGGCTATATGACCTTTAGCAATGATTCAACTTCTCTAAGCTTCACTTTTCTCATTTATTAAATGGGCACAGTCATGATAGCACTTGCTTCCAATGGCAATTGGGATGATCTTAGAAAAATTCTGGGCAAGTAGAAAATTATGGTGGTTGTGACTTCGGCTGTGATGCTGATGACCCCCAAATAATTATGGGGCTGTGAAAGCAGCTGGGAAGCCCACTTAAGCATACTCCTAATCACAGTAACTCAGTGGGCCACAGATAGGGTCAGATTATGAGTCACTGGGTGTGTGCCTGCTTTGTGCTGGCCACTCTTCCCAGCTAGTTTTGTAACCTATGTACTTCTATTTAATTTTAGGAAACTACACACCAACAACAAGTAAGTACCTATGATTTCCGTTTTACTTTCTGGGTCTCCAGGTCTCTCAGCTATTGTAGCCTAGACTTTGTGGGATGTGTTGGTCACTCTCCCAAGGGTTTGCCCATCATGTCTTCCCTGGCAGGCTGCATCCCCTACAGTGGATATCTCAACCCCAGTAGATCCCAGGATGGTTTGCCCCTCTTGGTCTTTTAGTGACCTGGCTGATCAAGATTCAGAGCGCCAGTTAGTCCCCAGGAGAGGCCTGCCACCTGTATGACCTGCCTGTCCCTCCCCTGACACCAGACCCTCTCCAGTAGAGCCAAATAGAGCCTGCATCATCATGGAGTATGTGGTGTAATGGGCAGCAGTCCCTCCTCATCTGCTCCAGCCAGCTACTCTTAGCACACTCCTTGCTCCTTGGTACCTTCTTCTCCATCACCATCCTCAGTGCCTCTCACTCCTGGCTTCCCATAGCAGCAATTTCAGGTTCATCTTTTCCCACCATTCTCCACAAAACAGCCAGGGGGTGTCTTTGAAAACGTGGGTGTCACTCCCAGCCCAATTGTTAGTTCCAGCCTCAGCCTTCAAGGGCTCTGAGGACTCAGGGCCTTTTATGATTCAATCCCGTGTTCTGTGCCCTCCTTGCCATCCACACAGAAGTCCCCAAGTCTCTCATACTGGGCCCCTTTGCATGTGCTGTTTCCGGTGCCTGGAACACCCCTTCCTCCCTCTGCCAATCCCTGTTTCCTGCCCTCTATTCCCCATGAAGTCTGGATCAGGAGCCAAACCTCTGGCTCCCATCCCCGGGCTTTCCTCTGTCTCAGCCACATTTTATAACATGTCATCATCTCCTCCACACTGTGAGAATCCTGGGTCAGTCCCCACTGTAAACCCAGGGCTGATGTTGTATCTGGCACAGATGAGCCAGCAGTCAACAATTGCTTTGAAGATACCAAAAAGCTAATCATGATTTTCTTTGTCAACAGCTCCTTTTCCCACCGTGAGCCATCCAAACAGTAAGTTCTGAGCTCCTTGACAAATCTGTGGTGGAAATGCTTGAATCTCCCCCTTCTCTGTCCCTCAGTGATGAGGACACTGTGGAGGGCTGATGGGAATGGCTAAGGGAAAGCTCATCTAAGCACAGTCACCCCGGGAGGGTGTCTCCCCTGACCCTTGGTGGATGGTCCAGGCCCAGGGCACCTCTTGTTGTGTCCCTGCCTTGGAGATTGTGTAAAACATTTTCCCAGGTGACTGTGCAGTCACCAGCATTTCATTGTCCTTACAGCAAACTATTCCTGTGGAGGCTTCCTGTCCCAATCATCAGGGCTCTTTTCTAGTCCCTTCTACCCTGGGAACTATCCAAACAATGCCAGATGTGTGTGGGACATTGAGGCCCCAAACAACTACCTCGTGACTGTCATCTTCATGGATGTCCAGTGAGTATGTGGATGCAAAGCAGAATGCATTGGGGACCCCGCAGAAATTTAGAAAGAGAAGACAGGGTACTTAGAAATTCAGGGGAGATGTTTGTGTAGGTGACATTTTTTATTATGGGCTTAAATTTTGACTTAGCCTAGCAGTAGTTTATGGGGAGTGGTAATAGAATGGGGAGTACAGCCCTGGAGTGGACAAGGGCTCTGATTTCAAGTTCCAGATCTTCCACTAATTTGCCACGGGAAGTCAGGCATCTTCCCTGAGCCTCAGTCAAAAGAAGGGAATGAAATATCTGTTCTTCTCATCTCACTGATTACTGAGAAGATCGTAAGAGTATGTCAAAATACTTGGAAAATGTTACCCAGTGGAAGGGAGGGAATGTTGTTAGGAGCAACGATGGTCTTACAGGGAGTAATGTAAACAAGCCTATTAACCACATCCATTTTGTTGAACTCTTTTTTTTACCACTCCTTCCTTTCTCTCATAAGTTCCTGAGGTTGGGCAGAGGGGGATATTGCTGCTGCTACAAACATTAGGCTATCTGTTCTTCCCCCAATTATAAGTAGAAATCCATTATTTTAAACAGAGGAGACATCACCAAAAAATGGATTAATATATGATGTATTCAAGGAGGAGGTTGGCAAGCTGACCATGGAAAGGCATCAGAGTTTTCTAGAATCCTGGACAAGGGGGTACCATACTTACTTCTCTAACAACTATCACTGAACAAAATAGTTATCTCTCTTGATTTCTGTTTGCAGAAATCTTGGAGTCTCTGCCTTGATAATTCAGTTGGAGTTTTGCAAGAGATACATGATCTGAATCTCCTTGTCACTGCAATATAATGGCTACACCCAGAGCTCCTGATTCCTAGGGGACAGGGATGTCCCTGGCTATTCTTTATCTGGCATACCAATAACAGTGACCACCACCACTCTTGACATCATATAAAGCACTTCAGTTTTTGCTATTTTATTGGAGACTCACAACTGCCTTCTTCAATATGCATGGACAGGATTATTTCACTTTTGTACATAAGAAACTTGAATTTCAGAAGGTTATTTTACTTGCCTGATATTTATTTCTTCAATTATGTATTTCTATCATTATGAACTGATGGATATATATTTCACTCTCTAGGAGAAGCAGGGAGTCTTTAATGAAAGAAAAATGGTCTAAGTCGAATATGCACCCTTCCTTTTATAATTCAAAGGGTTTTTAGGAGAGGGCTATAGATTTTGTATGTGTGATTCTAAAGGCTGGATGAGGACCCAGGCGATCATGGGAAAACAAATCCCACTTGATTTAAGGAAATCTGCTCTTTTCAATGATGAACTTTTTTTAGCGTTTGGAAGACAAAAGTCTGACCTCCTCCCTGACCCTGAGATCTGTCCCCCTGTATCAGACTCTGGACAGAAGCAGAACTAACACTGTGTGTTCTGTCTCTACAGGCTTGAAGGTGGCTGCAACTTTGATTATATTGAGGTTTTTGATGGCCCCCACCATAGTTCCCCTCTCATTTCTAAGATCTGTGATGGGTTTAGGGGCTCCTTCACCTCAACGTCAAACTTCATGTCCGTTCGCTTCATCAGTGATTTCAGTGTCACACGGAGAGGATTCCAGGCTGAGTACTACTCCACCTTCACTAATGACAACACTCGTAAGTTTCCTGTGAGAACGCTTGGTTCAGAATGGGGACATCACTGAGAGCCTTCTGCCGCTCAACTGTACTGTGGTTGTGAAATACAAAATTAGATCAGCCCCATCAGGGCCCCAGGGCTTGATTTCCTGCCTAGCCAGGCCATGGACACTGGATCCTGGGACTCTAGCTGCTGGATACGAGGTCAAGGGCCAGCACTGGATGATTGGCAGTGTATTAGTCTTATTGTAGTCAGCAAAGAGGAAGTAGAAGGTGCAAGATTATACTTTCAGCAGATAGCAAGAAGTCACTGCCACAGGCAGAAATGACCACCTGACTTGAAGCTTTGTGACCTTTGTTGAATGTGGGGCACTGGGCATGTCCTGAGACCTGACATACTAGACCTCCATCTGAAGATTCATGGAGCTGGTCACAGCCACTTCCAGGAGAGGTCATGTGGCTGCCATCTGAGATATTATATGGACTGACGTATACATTGATCAAGGGCTGGGCAAAATGATGTCCAAGGCCTTTTAAGCAGTCAGGATTTGAAGCATTGACTTTCTCCATAGCTTAATGAACTTACTTCATGACATCACCAAAATTTGACTGTAGAGTACTTAACTTTGTGAATAAATCGTAATATGGCAAAACATTTCACTTATTTAAAATCTTGCTTCATATTGACCATCAGGGACATCCTAAGTCTATATGCCTTCTTTGGACTTTCATGAGGATGGGGCTGACTTGTGTCAAGGGGCACTTGGGGGTTGCAATATTATATATTCTATTCATGCACCCTACATGCTAACCATGTGCGTTAGCTGTCTTTATCTGTGCTCCTTTATATGAAAAAGCACCTAGTAGGACTTTCGGGGCTTGGGGACACTGACCAAGTGTATTATCTGCCCTTGTCCATCAGATCTGTTTTGTCTGCCAAATCACATGCAAGCCAGTGTGAGCAGGACCTACCTCCAATCCCTGGGCTATTTGGCCAGTGACCTCGTCATTTCCGGCTGGAACAGGAGCTACCAGTGTCAGCCCCAGATAACGTGGAGTCACGTAATATTCACAATTCCCTACTCGGGCTGTGGCACCATCAGGCAGGTAAGCCTGGAACTGCTCTCTCCATTTCCTCTTGAGCATGCTTTCTTACAGTGATACACAGCACGTATCTTGAATACTTGGGATCCTGATGTTACAGTTTTGGTGGAATCAGAGCACAGTCAGAGCAAGGGAAGATAGAAATCTTTGGGATCATGATATAGCTACAGCTACTTCCAAATAGGAGGGAGTAGAAGGGGAGAAGGAAGCTGAGTGAGCAATTTCTCTGGCTGTCTTACAGAGAGGCCACCTGGTGAGCTGCCACTCCCACCAGCAATAACAAGAGCAGCTCCAGGTCAGTTCTGAGTTTTATAGGGCCTGAAGCTTGTACAGCGTGGGGCTGAGATGAGTGAGAATGGCATTAAACCATTTAAGCCTCATTAAACCAAAGAATGCATATATATCTTAGTTTCCTAAGCTTTACAGAAGCACATGGCAATGCAAACACATTGCTAAGCCTTAGAGAGAGCCTGTTCACTCATTAGTGTCACAATTAATTGGTTTCTGTAGCTACCATTTGTTGAGCTGTCACCATTGAGGGTGACCAACCATCGTGGTTTGCCTGAAACTGCAGATTTTAGCACAGGATGTCCTATGTCCCAGGAAATCCTTCAGTCCTGGGTATATAGGGACAGTTGTCATTCTGCAAGTGGCAGATGCTGTGATTAGTCCAAATCCCACTCCCCCAATTTCTCAAGTATTTGCCTATTGTCATCTTTGCTTTAAAAATGGGAAAGTGAGCTGAGAGAGACCAAGCATGTTGCCCAAGGCCATTCAGCCATGAAGGGATAGGGCTGACAGCAGAATCTGAGAATCTCAAGAAACTTATGCTGAGTGAAAGGAGTCATGCTCTGTGACTCCATTTATATTGATAAACATGCAGTTACAGAAAGATTATCCATGGCTGTTTGCTACCAGGTTGGAGGAATGGCTGCCAAGAGTAGGAGGACATTGTGGGATAATAGAAATCTTCCATGATAGTGGTTACATTGTCAAACCATTGAAAGTACAGTACATTTATCCCAGGTGTGTTTAATTTTAAATTAGAAATTCTAAGTTCTGAATGTTTGCCTGACACCTAAATAACCATTTCAAGATTTTGTGTTAAGGACCAAAAAAGTGATAGTACTTTTATTTGGCTTAGGATTGCAGGTCATTCATAGTATGAAGTGTTCACATTGTACAATGTATGTGGGGCACACAAGGTCAGCCAGGGTCATGTTCCTGCACCAGAAATATAGTGACCACTTGTCATGTGGCAGTCGCTATGCTAGGTGCTAAGATGATGTTGTTCACTACCTGCAAACATGTTCCTGCTCTTTTGCCCCTCAAGAAACAGAGGGGAAGGGGACACTCATTTCACCAACTAGATCCCACTGGCCGTGAGCACCTGTGTCTGAGGAACTGCAATGGCCACATGGTCACCCAGCTCCCTTAATCAGATCTTGTATGTAACAGGTCTCCTTTGAGAGGAATTTGCTGGGTCAGGTAGACTTACTTGCAGGGAAGAGTGTGTACCAGTCATGCCATGAAAGTGGTTTGTTCTACCTGGCTTTTATATTTCATCCTGTAAACTAATCATGTTGGGTCCTGGTTTGTCATGAGTTTAGCCCCTGGGAGTCAGTCCACCAACAGTGATCATTGCTTCAGAAGCAACCTTGTCCAGTATCCTAACCAGCCAGCAATAGAGTTTTGCCCTTACTATGTGTATGGCTAAAATGGGAAGCTTTCTCTTCCTTTGTTTCATTTAAAGATTAAGGCTGCCTTACATCTTAGGACTTCTGTTTGGGTCACTAATGGTGTTATCTTCCTGTTCATTCTTGCAAAAGTACTTATGGCGTGCTGGAACTCAAAACATGTGGGTCTGGGAAAGGTTTGCTTCTGACCATCATAGAACTTGAGAGGAGGAGAAATCCCACAGTCCCCAGTGGGGCAGTGACACTCTTGTGCTCACCTCCAGAGCTGGGTGATCACAATCATGAATCTTCTGGGAGGTCTTGTTCCCTGTGTCCTCTTGGCCATTTGGACTGACAGCTCCCTGCCTTGTCCTCCACTCATCCTAGCACTTCCATAGGGCTGCTGGCCCCTGTTCCTTTCATTCATTCCATTAATACCTACAGATGCCACCAATGCTCTTGGTGACGCTATGTCAAGCCCTCAAGAAAGAATGTTTAGACATCATCTTTTCTGTAAGATGGCCACAGCTCCCAAGGATCTTTCCCATTCTTGGAAAAGTCATTTTCAAGAGATGATGGGCACATCACATACCATGAGGGACCAAGATTCTTAGGAATTTGCTGGTTAGTGAAAGGCATAGTAGCAAATGGTCCTGTAGTACAGGGAAGTGGGACAGGAATGGCTCTAGGGTGCCATGACCCACACAATTGTCCCAATCCCAGAGGTCAACACCTGCTGCTGGTATAACTCTGGATCTCTATGGCTTCCAACTCCCACGGTGTCAATCACCAAGCTGCAGCAGTTACCAGTCAAACAAGTTACAAAGTAGTTAAAAATGATCTCACCAGACCGCCCTTGATGAGTATGTGACTTCTTCCCCTGTGACCCCCAGCAACAGTGAGAATGAAACAGAATATTCTGTTCTGAGCCTTGAAACATGGAGTCCAAACTCATGGCAGCTCAGGAGACCATTCACACACACCAATCTTGCCAGTGAGGAAGAGTAATGACTGGCCCACACCAGTGTCCCCATCATGTGGTAGAGGAAGTAGAGGAGGAAGTTTTCTAGTTGAGCTGGTCATCCAGGCCAGACAATAGTAGCCATAGGAGCAGGCATTGACCATCTGTGTGTGGTTCTGGGAACATTCTGAAGTTTGTGGAGTCATTTCTTTCTTATTATAAATCAAATCAACAATGAAATTCTCTTACCAGATGACATTTGCCTCACTCTGCTCTCCTGCCTGCCACTCCTAGGTTGATAATGACACCATCAGCTATACCGACTTCCTCAAAGCAGCTGTTTCAAATGGCATCATCAAAAGGAAAAAAGACCTCAACATTCACGTCAGCTGCAAGATGCTCCAGAACACCTGGGTCAATACCATGTACATTACTAATGACACCATTGAGATCCAGGAAGTCCAGTATGGCAATTTCAACGTGAACATTTCTTTCTATACATCCCCTTCCTTCTTATATCCTGTGACCCACAGCCCATACTATGTGGACCTGGATCAGAACTTGTATCTTCAGGCTGAAATCCTCCATTCTGATGCCTCCCTGGCCTTATTTGTGGACACTTGTGTGGCTTCACCATACCCCCATGACTTCTCATCTTTGACTTATGATCTCATCCGGAGAGGGTAAGGACTGCTTTTATAGGATAGATTTAAACCTTTGCCTGATAATTCAAACATAAGTAGCCTGTAAGGCTCAGAGTGCAGATTTTAGTTAACTGAATTTCCTAGGACCTGAAGCTCAGCTAGACCCCTTTCAATTGTAATATCCTGTGACTTACCTTTTGAGAACCTTTCTTGCCATGTCCTGGACAACATCACTGATTAGAAGAGCAGGATTTTCATCATCTCCGGTTAACATGTGGGAAGAATGGAATGACACACCAGTGGTCATTTAATAGGTTGGCTGTAAACTGTGATTAGAGTCTAGGTGACCAAACTCTATCCTTTGGTTTAAACTACTTGTGTGTAATG
The DNA here is from genome assembly GCA_028451465.1 of Erethizon dorsatum. NCBI lineage: Eukaryota > Metazoa > Chordata > Mammalia > Rodentia > Erethizontidae > Erethizon > Erethizon dorsatum. The sequence continues at coordinate 106,324,341 of CM051822.1, forward strand.
GGAAAGCCATTGGTTTGGGAGCAGAACAAGGTTGAAACCCATACTTCTTTGAGCCAGTTTCCTCACCTGTCAATTGTGATAGTGATACCCACCCTATAAGTCTTTCTAATTACAAGAAAAAGAGTGGATGGACCCTAAGCTCATCCAGCAGATGATCCACAGGATCATTGCATTGAGGAGCTCTTGGTAACTTCCATGGGCCTGGAAAGTTCTCCAGTTCAGCTCAGGTAGTGCAGGGGTCAGGACAATGTACCCAGACTGGCTGCTCTGCCCTGCTCCAGCTTCCCAGATGAGGCACTCTGCAGAGGTGGGTGAGACTCTCCTGCTTTCCCTGAAGGGGTCCCGAGAAGCCAAGACCAATCCCTGCTCTGTATTCTCCACTGGTGACGGCACTACACTTCTTGACTTTCAATATGGCCTTTAATATCTTAGTAGCCATTGCCTCTTAAGAGAAATTATATGAACAAGGGAAGGCGTGCTGCTAGGAATGAAGGGTGAGGATTGAATTTCACACTTCCCCAAGATACTAAAAGCAGCATCTCTTTCTAGGCACAGTTTGAATATGTGTCAGTTCAGTAAACAGTGGTAAGGCTCATCTTGTCTGTAGTCTATGCAGTTGGTTCAAATAGCAGCTGCCCCCTAGCAACAAAGATGGAAAGAAAGCTTACCCAGATCCTCTCTCTCCATATAGTAACAAGTTGGCATTTAAGTGGATACAAAATGATTGAAATGAATGCAAATGAGTGAGCAATTTCATGTCCTGCCAAAAGATTTTTTCTATAGGTGACATTCTGCCACCTATCTGGTGATGCAATTTTATGGAAGGAGGGGGAGCTAACTGCATGTGAAGCAGAGAAATCCACTGAGGGGTGCTACTTAAAGATGCTGGTGATGTACCAGAGTTCCCTGGCCTGTTTCACAAATGCCCTACCTCTGAACAAGCCTCTGGGTTTTTCTCTTGCGCCTTGGCGACTAAGGAGGCTGCTGTGGAACAAACAAAGAAATCTGACTATTTGAGAACAGCTGAGGTGAAAGTAGAAGCAGGAAGTAAGCTTTGCAAGACAGAGGAGGGAGGGTGAGCAGACCTAGGCCAACTTTCTGGGACAGCCAGGCTGTCCTGTGACCATGGCCATTCACCCCTGAGACGTCCCTGCCCTATGGTCCCCAGGCCAGCTTACCTTGCTTTTCTCTTGCCTCGTTATTCAAAGCCCCACCATTATAACTGCACATGGTTTATCATGGGAAAATGCACCCTCATTCATATCTAACAAAATTCCTTAAGCAGGTTCTTAAATTGTTTTCCTTCTACCACCAGCTGGGATGAGGGAATGAGGAAGGAATTCCACCAAGGTAATGAGGAAGTGCTTGGATACTGGAGTTGGAGGCCTGTGTGGCCCTCAGGCAGTTGTGGAAAACACAGCTGCACAGGGCTCAGGAGAGGCCCAGTGGCTCAGGAGAGAAAGGCCCAGGGAGAAGGAGAAGCAGGCAGGCCAGGGAACACTAAAATTGCCCGACATGTACCCAAATATCACTTTGCGTGGCCCTGCAACCAGGAAAGGGAATGAGAAATTATCTTCTTTCCTGCCCTGTCTTTGGCCTGCTCCTAGGCTGCAAACTTGAGCCACTTCTCTGACTTGCCTGGCTTACTTGGGGCCAGAGAGCACACGCCCTTACTTGAACCCTAACCCTCTGTGCTGTATGAGGCCTGCTTGTCTGCCTGGAAAGCCCAGGGGGGCTTGCTATTGGAGGATGCTAGTGATGCACCAGACCTGCTGGGGTCTCTGCATCCCCGGCAGTGAGTGTGTGATCAGCGTGGTCTTCAGAAAAGAAGTGAGGTGGCTCGGGAGGCTGGGCAGCCTGGGTGGGTTACCCACGCCGTGCTATGCCTGGGCAGAGTTTAACCCTGAAGGCATACAGACCTGTGGAGTTCCACAGGTCATGACAAATTCAGTGCCTTGGTAAGAACTAACAGGTTAATTTTCTTTTCTTCCAGGTGCATAAAGGATGAAACCTTCCAAATCTACTCCCAACCGTCTCCCCGCATTGTCCGCTTGAAATTCAAATCCTTCCACTTCCTGAATTGCTTCCCTTCAGTGTACCTGCAGTGTAAACTGGTGGTGTGCAGAGCGTACGACTACTCTTCCCGGTGCTACAGAGGCTGTGTTGTGAGATCCAAGAGAGACGTGGGCTCCTACCAAGAAAAAGTGGATGTCGTCCTGGGACCCATCCAGCAGCAAGTCCCCCCAGAGGAGAAGAAGAGCCTGGGTAGGTGATCACCCACAGACGACCCTGCTGCCCGCTGAAGCCCAGGCCCATGACACTCGTGGAATTAAGATGCTTCTGTTGGTGTTATGTTACAATCCGAATGTGCCGGGCACGCTGTGCTATGCCTGGGCAGAGAGTTTAACCCAGAAGGCAGGTAGACCTCATGCTTTATCCTCTGGGTTCTGAATTCCTGGAACCCATGCTTCTCATGCTGAAAATGAAAATGCTAACACTTACCTCTTATGACTGTTGAGAGGGTTAAATAAAGTAATGTTAATTAAACTTTCTTGACCCTTGGCTGGTGTATGTCATTGGGTACTTTATGAACAAGAGCTTGTTACTATTGGCATTGTCACCCATATTAACAACTTCAATGATACTAGTATTCCTCATTGTGATAACACCAAGTGATGACACCAGGCATAGGGACATCAGGGTCAGGCTGGCCATGAGACTGCATATGTGGATGCACGTGAGGATGAGGAAATATTCCCAGGATTCTCAGGGTGATTTGCAGGATTCCTGGCCGAGGTTGGGGCCAGGTCTGCAGATATGGCAACCATAGTTATGGGGACAGGGATGGGCTAGCAGTAGTGACCACAAACCCTCCCCTTGGTCAGGGCATCAGGCGTATTTAACAGCTCCCTCCCTTCATGCCCAGTATTAGACATGTCCCCTTGGCCAGTTGATTTTCAATTATTTCCTTAGTCATTCATTCGGTGAATATTTATCAAATGCCTATTGTGTGCCAGGAAACAAATAAACAGATATAGATCAAAATCTCTGTCCTTGAGGAGCTCGCACTCCAATGGGACAAGGTACAGTTAGAATAGACCTAGTGCATGCTACATCTGATAGCATCAGAGGTATGGAGAGAAGGACAGCAGCACAGGGGAAAGGAGTCACCCGTGTTACCTTCTCTCCTCTCCCTTTATTCCCTGTAGGCACTTTGGTAGCTCAGGTCTTGGCTAATTTCTTCCCTGGGAGTCTTGTAATCATTTCCCAACTGGTCTAAAATGCCCCAATTCTCTCTCCCATCCATTGTAACCTCAGGCCAGAATTGTTCCCCTAAAGTCCAGCTCTGAGTTCCTGCTCAAAAACCTTTCTTTGATTCACTGGCCAACAAGACAAGGTGAAATAAAACTCTCCCACACAACACTTAGCTGGCCTTTTGGGTATGACCTCAGTTTCCCTTTTGTCACTTCCCTCTCCCATTTCTTTATGTATTCCCACCAAATAGTTCATCTGATGGGCACAACAATCCTTACTTGTCTCCCCTCCCCTTCTCCTCTGGGTTCTGTCCTGGTCCCAACTCTTTTCTTGGTGTCCTCTTCTCCCAGGCCTGGCGGCATTGGAAGTGGAGAAGCTGGGCAGCTCCCAGGGGAGCTATCACAGCACTGCCGTTGCTGCAGGAGTCTTCCTAGCCTTGGTCCTGGCTGTGGCAGCCTTCACACTGGGGAGGACACGTAGCACCAGTGGCTATCCCCGGAGCACTAAGATGTGAAGCCAGGAGAATGCGCTCAGACATTGGGCCTGTGTGCACAGGCAACCTGAGATGATGGAAGAAATGAGGGCACAGAACTGGGCACCCAGGAGCACCCTGACTTAGTTTCTCTTGGCACAAGTGTATGATAAGGTGAGCTGAGGTGGCAGTGAAGAGAGGTGGGGGCCAGGTTCTTCTTAGATCCATAGACTCCAGGCTGGGAAGAATGTCACAGATAAATGGTGCCAATGTCTACGACCCCACATGCAGCTATAAGCCAAACGCTGGTAGTAGCAGAACTTTCTCTAGATAGAATTTCTTTTCTGATCTTTTATAAATCAGTTTCTTAGTGTATAGTATAAATCTCAGCCTTTCCTTACAATAAAGCAAGCTAAATAAAGCATCTTTTTCAATGCAAGTGACTTGGTTGGCCAGTGTTTCCAGTCATTCACCTATGAACCGGATCCCCTCAAATTAAGCAGACAGCTAGGGTGAGATGTAAGCAGGAACCATAAAAGGTGAAGGGCTCTGCTCTCTGACCTCCAGAAGCCCCTAAGGAGTGGCTACTTTGTCCTTCCAGTATTCTTGGGAATGAGAAGTCTTCAGCATCTGTGGGATGCAGGCTGTGCCCCTGAGCCTTTCTGGGGGGACTGAGGAACTAGGGATTGTGGGACAATTTCCCATTTTCCCTGCCATGATCACCCACATTCACCTTTACCTTCCAAGCAGGGAGGTCAAGGAAAGCTGGAAGGGTCACCCTATGGGGACAGACCTGCCCTGAAAAGCAATAGCAATGCAGTGAAATGCAAGCATCAGCCTGGGGTCAGCTCTGAGCAGATGTGGACCTGCTCAGAGCCCAGTGACCCTGTGTTGAGCCCTCAGAGGATGGCAGACCCTCAGAGGGATGGCAGACATATAGACACTGTATCCCACAGGTGAGGATAACAGCAAAGCCTGGACATGGGGCATGTGCCTATTTTGAGTTGTGTCCTGTTCCCTTCTGGGGAACATCTGCCTTCCGGTTTCTTCCAAGCAGAGCAGCATCACTCCCCACCATCATCACCTTCCTGCCATCCCATTTGTGGAGGCCAGAGGGCGCTGGAGCTCAATTTTTGTGGCATTTTGTTTTGGGGACTTCATTACAATACTTGGTTACTACAAAACCAAACATCTAGTTTTAACTGGAATATGGGGAAATTGGAAGGCACTGAAAATGGTGACGGGAGAAGGGGAGTAACATTTCTGTGGAGCAATTTGAGGGTAACTATTAATTTAAACATGTGTGCTCTTTAACCAACAATTCCATTTCTAGGAAAATATACTAAGAAAGTCATTTATGTCTGTAGAGAACTTCATAGAATTTTATTCCTTACTCTATTGTCTACAATGAGGAGAAGGAATAGGATTTCCTGCTTGTTTAATATCAAATGCATATTGCCTTTATAATAACAATACTAAAACTATTATTATGGAAGGGAGAAAAACAAAGCATGGGATTGAATTTTTCCAAAATGGATGGTAGAATATTTTCTTACACAGAAAAAGCCAAAAACATGTCATTCACTTCGCATACTTTGCGGAGAGTGCCTGCCACACTGTAAGGTCACACAAAGGTCCCTTGAAGCCAGCACTGTGTTAGTAGCTAAGATAGCATGAAGGAGTGACAGACAGAATCATTTTTAATAGATGTATTGATCATTCCTGTGAAAAGAGCCCTTGCTGAATTTAAGTATCTATGGAAAGTAATTAATATCAGTATCTCAGATCTATCTTTTATACAATGCAATGTTCAGTTCAAACTTGTGGCTAAATTAATGAATGAAAACTAATTTATTATGAGTTTTGTTGTGACTCTCCAATCTATATGTAAATCAAAGAGGCAGTAAAATAGTTTCAATGTTATTAAGCGGATTTTGTGGATAATCTACTTTTGGAGAAACTCCACCAAGTGGGATTCAAGAGTATAATAAACTTCTGGTTTTTATGGCAAAAAAAAAAAAAAAAAAAAAAAAAAACAAAAAACACCCAAAAAAACCAATACTTGGTTTCTTTGGTTGCCAGTTGTTGTCCAGTACAGGAAGCTTTTCCATTTGTTTGTTTGTTTGTTTGTTTGTTTTTCTGCCACTGCTACCCTTCTTCTGCTCTAAGGAAACAGGATCTGATTCTCTTCTTTAAAAACAGATTAATAGGGCCGGTGAGATGGCTCAGCGGCTTAAGCACCTGCCTGGCAAGCGCGAGGGCCCGAGTTCGACTCCCGGATCCCACATACGAAAAAGGGGCCGGTGATATCGCTCAGCGGCACGGGCGCCTGCTGGCGCGTGAGGTCCTGAGGTCGACCCCCCGGTACCCACACACACACAAAAAAAAACAGATTAATAAGTAGCTTTCCCTTCTGCCACTGCTCCTACCACATGCCAAAGGTGGCCTCCCAGCAGCCCCTACAGATACTGTCCCCTTCAGCTGGTCCCTGGCTCAAGGACACCTGAAGTGGCCAGCCTGGGGTTTTGCTCAGAGGAAAACTCACATCCTGAAAGTTTTGGTGGCATCAAGTGGCTTCCGGGGTGTTCTACTCATGGACAGCTCTGGTCATTTGCTCCAGGACAAGATGAATTTGATGTCAGAGTCTCCTCCCAATGGGCTGTGTTGGTCTGGACGCATAGTATGGGGTGTGTGTGCTGACAGAGAGAGAGAGAAAATCATTTTGGAGAGGCCATAGGCAGGGAATGCTACATGTTCAGAAATTTTGCAGGTGAGTTGTTAAACAGCCATCACAAAAAATTAAATTTAGTGAGTTATATTAAGAACAAAGGTAACACACCCTCAAAATTCAGTTTCTAATTATTTGACTCCATTTGACTGTGGTCTTTTCCCCAGGGTTATTTACATATAGCATATGTGTCTGATGGAAATACTATCTACTGCTGAATGACCACCCATCTCTTCCCAACTCCATACAGTGGCACCATATTGCTAGCATAAAATGGCTATGAGAAAATATTTACATCACTGAAATCACGCTACAAATAAGGGATTCCCCATTTCCAGAGCTTTTCGGTCAATATTTCCCAATATACGTGGCCCATAGTTCACTCATAAAGGGTCCATACACTAGGAAATCTTGGCAAAACCTTCAGGTGTTTGCCACTATGTTGAAATGTCCTCTATTTTCATTACATCTTATGACAAGTACCTGTATCTTAGTAGATCTGGAATCTAATTTTACCTGGACCAGGAGATGCCTTGGCAAACTCCCCAGGATCTAAGGGAAAGTCCAGGTAGGCCAGCTGTGGGCTCCTGGGGAGGGGTAAGATGTCCAGGTACAGGTTAGAGGCAGGTCAAGGACAGGGAGCAGAAGGTGGGGTTGTGGCATGGAAGATTTTGAGGCCTCACCTTATCTACCCTCATCTAGGCCCAGCCCCATATGCCCTCTCTTCCTCCTCTTAGCCATGCAAAACTCTGAAGCTCCGAAGCTCCGAAGCTCCAGCTTTGGATCACTGACCTGATGTTTACCTCCAGATAACAGTTCCCTTTCTCCTGGAACTCTATACTTACAAGAGGCCAGGAACCTGTACTGTTTGTCCATGTCCTGAAATGAGGACCAGCATCCCAGCCAGAACCTTCCAGAGGCTGAATCTCCAAGAGTGAGTGATGGACCCATGAAAAGCAGGGCCACCATACGGAGTTATGACACATGGCATTGAGCTCTAAGATCCACAGAGTTAGCAGTGAACCTCTTACAGGGGTGAAAGTTTTCAAAATTTGCTCCATCATCATTTATAGCCTACTGGGGAGCTCTTTGAGGGCAAAGTGGTGTTGAGCCTTGGTGGGTACCCAGGCTTTCCTGTGATCTAATGAGGTCAACATCTCTCCTCAAGAAACCTCCTCCTCCCCTCGCACCCAGTACGATCTTCTGTATTTAAGGTTGAAGGTGGCGAATATTGGAGGACTGAGGATCGACCTGAGGTGTCAGCTGATGCTACCAACCTCATACTCTGCCTGCTTATGAAGGCTGGGTGCCTGAAATATCAGGCGCTCAAAAGGAATAGAGACCTGCATCTTCCTCCCATACTGATGATTCTGCATGATGTTAGGAGAGAGCAGAGTCAATGGGGAGGGATCAGGAAGCTGCTAGAAGTTTGAACCTGGAAGATCATGTGAAAGGTCCTCCTGTTAGGTTTGGTAGGGGACCTGGTTGACTCCTGTTGCATGGGAAAAGCCATCTGGTCATAAAATCTGTATCCCTCCCTGCTGCTTTAATAATGGACTTTCGTTTTCATTTATATTCCTTCAGTGACTTTGCTAGTAGGACCAACTTGGGCCTATTTACTGGGACTTTCCCATTTTAGCACTGAAATTTCCACGTAGTGGATCCCCTTAGACAAATCAGGATGGCTGGTCACCCTAGACTCAAGGGAGTGAGGCTGCAGGGCAGAGGTCTTGTCTGCACCTAATGCAGGAGACTGGAAGGAGTCTGAGGTCAGACACTTGGCCAAATGTGCAACGCACAAAGATATCTGAGACCTTCCTTGATCACCCAGGTAGAGGATTTTTCAAGACTATCCTTGACTCAGGTAGACGTCTGGGTCATTTTATTGATTTTGGCTCCTAGAGAGAGAACCGGATGGATGAGAAGATCTCAAGTTTTATTGAGGGCTGGAGAGAGACCATGAGTTTCATAAGCATATGGGTAAGCATGCACGTGTGTGCTTGTGTACTGGTGCATTAGTTTGCTAGGGCTGCCACAGACTAAGTGGTTTAAGCAACAAAACCTGTATTACAACTCTGAAGGCCAGAATTCCAAGGTCAAGGTGCAGGCAGTGTTGATTTCTTCTGGCTTATAGATGACTGCCCTCTTCCTATGTCCTAACATGTTCTTTCCTCTGTGTGTGTCTGTGTCCTAATTCTTGTTCTTATAAAGATGCCAGTCATATTGGATTTGGGGACACTCTAATGCCTCATTTAACCTTAGTTGTTTCCCTTTTTGTGGTACATCTGATTGAACCCAGAAACCTGTTCTTCGTACTGAACTATGTCGACACCCCTTATTTTTTATTTTGAGACAGGGACTTGCTAAGTCACTAAATTCTGCAGGTTAAGCTCAAATCTGTGATCCGCTGCCCCACTCTCTCAGGGTTCTGGGATTATAGGCATGCACCACCACACTTGCCTCTTAATTATCTTCTTAAAGATTCTATCTTCAAAGACAGTCACATTCTGAGGTATTTAGAGTAGGACCTCAGCATATGGATCTTGTGTGGGGAGGGGCACAATACTGCCCATAACACCTGGAAAATGTCTTCAAGCATTGCTTGCAGCACTGAATTAGGAATGTGCATGGTTCATTCTGCGCAGTGTAGGCAGAAACAGCAGTCTTTGCCCTGCAGGAGAAATGGAAAAGGGAATGTCTTGGGGACAGAGGGACACCTAGTGGTGAGTTGGGTGTTTCAAGACTCCGAAGTTAAGGGAATTCTGTTCCAGGAAAAGATTCCTGGATGTGCAGGTTCTGGTCTGAGTCCCTTGTGAAGGACAGTCTACCTCAGAAACAAAAGAAGTGGTTTGGAGTTGTCTTCTCATTTCAGAGGGAGGGCTAGAGACCACAGTTGGGCTGCATCAGCAAGGCTGTGGGCAGCAAGATCAACCCTAGGGAGCATAGATGACCAAGCCTGGGTCTTGTTTTAGCATTTTTCTCACTGTTGTAAATAGTGTGTAAATATGTGCCCACTTCTTCCTGTAGCATGGAGGGTGAAATTGACATCCTGGAGATAAAGGCTGATGAACTGGAAGTATTTCAGATTGAGTAAAATATAAAAATAGGTGCAAAGAAATAGAGAAAGACTTAGCTGTATTTTAAAGTATTTTTCAAATTTTAGCCTCACTTGCGGTGCTTCTTTCTGTCAGTCTAGCGTGGTTGGCCAGTTTGCAGTCTTCCCCATGCCCTGCTGTGATGCTGAGGGAGGTTACTCTCTAGCCATTCTAGACAACTTCCAGCACTCAGCGCCAAAAGATAACAGATGGCATATGAAAAGAGAAAACAAAAAGCCCAGGTGCAAGCAGAAGGGCAAGGTGTCCAAGGTCCGAAAATATTGGTGAAACCCCAAGTGGTGAGCTGGGCTGAAGCTCAGCCAGCAGTGCCAGCTGGATGCTCCCTCAGGGCAGGGAAACTCACTAGTCAGTCCACTAGTCCACTGAAGGGGATGCACCCACCCAATTAGCTGAGAGAGGCTGATAAAATCTCACCAGTCTCAGGGACACTCAGCCCAGGTGCTCATCTCTGGCCAGACCTGCCCCCTCTCCACCATCACTGCAGCACAGTTCCATTGGCTCTGGACTATGGGTCTTGGAAGGAGCCCAGTGGAGGCCCCTGTGAAACCACTGAGCCCAGAAGAGGAGAATGTAGGGTGGAGGATGGGGAAGAGCCAGAGCAGAGGAAGTAGGGAGAGACAAAAGAAAGTTCATTAATAAAATGCCTTCCACTCCAAATGGGCCTGTAAATCAAAATTACACAATGTTTGATGAATAAAATGCTAAGAATAAAAACCAGTGAAATCAGCAATCAGATCAAAAATTCACTCTGGATTTGTTTTGCAATTTTTCTATTGAAGTACAATTCAAATAGCATAAAATTAACCACTTTAAATTATGGAATTCCATGATATTTAGCACCATCACAGTATTATGCATTCTCCTCCTCTTTCTGGTTTCACAAGTATTTTTCATTATGCCTAAATAAAACCTCATACCCAGTCAGCAGTCTTCCCCATTGTCTTCCTCCAAGCCCTGCAACCACTGATCTGCTTTCTGGGTCAGCGAAGGTACCTGTTCACTCCAGATTAACTTTAAGAAACGTTCCTGCAAAGAATTTGACAAGAATGTTAAGCAAGACCAAAGGTATCACTGAAAGTATAATGTTAGTTTTTAAAAGTTATTTTGAAACAATTTCAAATAAACATTGCAAGAAGAGTACAAAGAACACCCATACACAAGTAAAGCAGATTTGTTCTGCTGGCATCTCACTGCATTGCCCTCCCACCTGCTCTCCATCTCTGTTTATACCCATTTTCATTACTCTTTTTTCTGAACCATTTGAGAGTAAGCTACAGATAAGCTGCCCTTAATATCCGAATAAACCAACATGCATTTCCACAATGACACCTTTCTACATCATCATCAATTCTAGAAATAAATTCTGGTGAGACTCTCAGGTCAAGGTCACAGCCAACTGTCCCTCAGGATGTCGCTTTGTTTGCAAGGTTCAGGATTCCACTCAGAAATAGATATTCCTGTAGCTATCATGTTTCTTCAGTACCAGACTTTCTGAAAGAGGTCTCAGTCTTTCCCTGCCTTTCTTGTCTTTGAGCGATAGAGTGCGGGCTTTGGAGCCCATGGGAGGGCCCTCCACTTGGGTCCATCTGATGTTTCCTGCGGTGGGTCGGTCTTGCGTTTTTGGCAGGAATATTACAGGGGTACATGATGTCCACACATCCCACCTGTGGGAGTCTTAAATTTGACCAACTGCTCATGTTAATGGCTGTTAGTATATTTGGTTTTCATTTTGAGATTTTGCCAATATGCTTTTTTCCTTTTAGCTAGCATATCAATTACTTCACATTATTACCCATTTTTTGTGTGTTTGGTATGTCGTACATTAGATATTCAATACATTTATATTGAATATAAAGGTTTATATTCTTGACCAGGATTTCTCATTTCTTCTTTTCCTTGGGCCTGGTGACTATCATGCTAATTCTGTTTCTATGAGTTCAAATATTTTAGATTCCACATATAAGTGACATTTGTCTTTCTGTGTCTGGCTTACTTCACTTAGCATGATATCCTCCCCATTCATTCTTATTGTTAAAATGGCAGTATTTCTTTTTAAAGACTGAATAATATTTGTGTGTGTGTGTGTGTGTGTGTGTGTGTGTGTGTGTGTTTGACATTCTTTATCCATTCTATCAACAATGGACATTTACTGTGATCCAAATTTTTAGGACCCTCCATACTGTTTTTTTGTAATGGCCATACCATTTCACGTTTCCACCAAGAGTGTATAAGACTTCTCTTGTCCTCATATCCTTGCTATCTTTTATCTTTTTGATAGATGATCATCCAAATAGATGCAAAGTGATACCTTGTTATTTTGACTGGGATTTCTTTGAAATTAGTGATGTTGAACACCTTTTCATATATCTGTTAGTCATTTGTATGTCTTCTTTGGAAAATTGACCATTTAGATCCTTTTCCCATTTTTAACTGAGTTATTTATTTATGTTTTTGTTTTTGCTTTTGAGTTATATGAAATCCTTACTTATTTTTGGATATTCTACATGTTTGGTGAAATTTGCCTATGAAACCATCTGATCCTGAGCTTTTCTTTTTTGGTAGTATTTTTCATTACTCACTCAATTTCCTTATGTGTTGTTGGTTTAGTCAGGCTTTCTATTTCTTTTTGATTCAATTTTGGTCAGTTTTGTGTTTTTTGGAAATTCCCCACTTCTTTTAGAGTGTCTAATATTTTGATGTATAATTGTTAATAATTGTTCTTTGTATTTCTGTGGGCTCAGTTGTAATGAACTTTTTATTTCTGATTTTATGAGTCCTCTCTGTTTTTTCCCTTAGTTTTCCTAAGGCTTTGCTGATTTTGTTTATCTTTCCAATATATCATTTCAGTTTTTAAAGTTGACTTACCACTCTCTATTCTTTTTGCTATAATCTTCATTATATCCTCCCATCTGCCAAATTTGGGTTTAATTTAGTCTTCTTTCTCTAGTTGAGGAATAAAATTAGGTTGTTTATTTAGGATCTTTCTTCTTTTTTCATTTAGTCATTTATTGTGATAAATTTCCCTCTTAGTACTGTTTTTGTTGTATCCCTTAAGTTTTGATACATTGTGTTTTTACTGGGGGGCCAAAGAGGTTGTGAGATATTTTCTAATTTCATTTTTTATTTCTTCTTTGATCTAATACTTGTTTGTGAGTATATATATGTATATATATATACACATATATATATAATTTTATATATGTATAAATTTTACCACTTTCTACTATTAATTTCTAGTTTCATTCCATTGTGATGGGTGGAGATGTTTGTAATGATTTTAATCTTCTTAAAGTCTTATGACTTCTTTTGTGACTTAGCATGTTATTTCTCCTAGAGAAAGTTCTGTGTGCATACTTCAGGAGAATAAGTATTCTGTTATTGGGTGGAATGTTCTGCACGTTTATTAGGTTCTTTTGATTTATATGGTTGTTCAGTTCTATTATTTCTTTATTAACTTTGTGCCCTAATGACCTCCCCATTAGAGAATATTGAAGTCTCTTATCATTGTATTGTGATTTATACTTTCAGATTTACTAATATTTGCTTTGTATATTTAGGTTTTTTAATGTTGGGTGCACTCATCTATTTATAATTGTCATTTTTTCTGTTGAATCGATCCATTTATCATTATGTAATATACTTCATCTCTTAGAATATCTTTTTCCACACTTTCACTTTTGCCTACATATGTCCTGGGCCCATTTAAGGTTCAGTCTTTTATAGGTATCATATAGTGGAACCTTTTTTTTAATATCATTTTTTAATCTATTCAGCTACTCTGTCTTTTGATGGAACTAACAGTTTGACCATGTTCAAATTACTACCAGATGTTTTATCTCAGCATCCTCCACCTTGGTCACCCATCATCAAATATAAGTCCTGTCTGACCTCACAGTACTCTTGTGAGTCTTAGATAGGACCAAGTTAAAACCTGAATAGGCTCTAAGAATGGAATCGGTGATGAGGTCTGTTTGCAAAGCAATTCAAAATAAAACTTACACCACATCTTGAATAAAAGGAACTGTATTCCTTTGACTTTTCCAATAATGACATCTGTAATTCTTCAAAATGCTGTCCCTTAACTTGCAGCTGTGGCTGTGGAGTTACCCAGGAGAATGAGAAAGGGTAAAGCTGATTGCTCATGACTCTTCCTTTGCTTGGAGGGAGCTGTGGTCCTGAAAGAGCTGAGGATGAAAACCCCACTGAGAACAGAAGCCAGAAAGAATCCCGGCCCGTCAGAGGAGGCTGTAGGTCCTGTGGAAAGTTCAGTGCCTTCCCAGCTCTGTGAGGAACTGCTGAGACAGAAAAACTGAGGGATCCTGCATGCTTCAGATGAAAATAATAAATGAATGTGTTATGCTTCTCAAATGCTGAATGTGCTGCCTTAGACTCAGCATCAGTTTTTTGGTTTTCTGAGAAAAAAATCCTCATTTGTTCTAGATGCCCAAAAATGCTTCCCTCATGCCCATACCTGGCACTCAGTTTGACCCAGAAATTAGGCCCATTCCATGTCCTGCTTAGGCTCTGGTTGTCCCCACTCCCCCTGGTCCCACAGCTCAATGTATAATGAGCACTTCAGTTTTACACTAAGTAGCTCAGGAATAAGAAATAGCCCAGTCAAGCTCACAATTCGGAACAATGACTCAGGTCATGGATAGTGGACAGCCATCTTCTGTCTTGGTCTGGAAAGAAAGAGCTTGGGCTGACCCCCTCCAGGTTCTCTATGGGCTCTACTGTACTGATTTGATGAAGTCAGTGCTAGCCATGAAATTCCTACAGAATGGCTATGAGTTGGTGGCTGGTTATGAGTGAGGTCTAGAGCAAGTGTGAGGATCATGGGTGAGGAGCTCACAGCTATTATAGGAACTGCACAGTGATCAGACCTCATGGCAAAATGGCCATGGGATGTTTAATGACTTAGCCGATAGTTGTTAACCACCAGAAGGAAAGCCACCTAACCTATGCTGACCACAGATGCATGAGGAACCCAGTGGTTTTAGTCACTTTCTTGTCACTGAGACACAACATTCAACACTTGCAACTTAAAGGAAAAGTTATTTTGGCTCATGATTACAGTCCCTGGTCAGCTGGCTCCATAGCAGGATCAGCATGGTAGAAGGGCCTGGGCAGAGGAAAGCTGCTCACAAAAGCAGAGAGTGAGGGAAGGAGCCAGAGAGGGAGATATACCTCTCCAGAAAAATATACCTCTCCAGAAAGATAAACCTTTCCAGATCATAACCCCAGTGACCTGTCTCTTCTGATCAGCCCTTACCTCCTAACAGCAAGTCAGCTATATCATCCCAATGATTCATTCACCTTCCAAAAGTCCCACCTATGAGGCATTGTGCAGTAGCTGACCCCCTTGGATCATGGCTGCAGAGGCCTCTGAGTGCCTGAATGGCTGAGCACTATGAAATAAATCTCAAATCAGTTCCCTAGCTGGTCTTCTTGAGCAGGGTGCTCTGGGGCTCTCTTTTCAAATAAAGTCTTTCAGTTTTGAATCTTTGAGCCTGGGAAGAGCAGGGTGATAGGATGCTCTCAAGATATCCTTCCTATTGTCCTGATGCGAAGTATTTGACTTCTTTTTAGTGCTAATCTTTTTAGCAACCAAGCATTCCTCTGCTCAACTTTATGAGCCATTTCTTTCTGACAAAATTAAAAACTTTTTAAATTGGGCTTTTCTCCTGTTTCTCAGTGTAAATCTCACTAAAAGCAACAAGTATTACTTATGCTACACCCTGCAATGTTGACTGCCTTGAACCTTCCTGTCAAATTATCTGCCACCCTTAATCTCTCACAAAGTCTCAGGACATGAGCAAAATGTGGATAAACTTTCTACCAGAGCGTAAAACACATGGTCTTGAATCCAACAAAATTTCCTGAGCCACTTGCATTTTTATCACAATCTTCTGATCTTCATAGCTCTCACCTGAATCTCCCATCGAGCTCAGTTTATAGCATTTTAAGGGCTTCTCTAGTCTGCATCTTCAAACCTTTCCAAACTCCTCCTGCAAACTGGATCCAAAAGCTTCTAAATGAAAATTAGGTATAGTCACAGCAATGATTTCACCTCTGATACCAAAATCTGTCTCACTCACTTTCTCATCACTGGGACACAGTACCCAACACCCAAAACTTAGAGAAGAGGTTTATTTTGCCTCATGTAGTCCCTGGCTCAGTTTCAGGAGTTTCAATCTATGTTCAGCAGGTTCAACACAGAAATGGATGTCATGGTGAAGTGGCATAATGTAGGAAAGCTGCTCACGTCATGGTTGCTTGGAAGCAGAGAGAGAAGGGAGGAGCGAGGGAGAGAGTTTACCTTTCCAGGTCATGCGCCTAGTGACCTGGCTCTTCTAACAATTCCCCGCCCTCTAACTGCAAGTCGGTTATATCACCCCTCATGCTTCAATCACTGTCCAAAATCCCCACCTATGAGGACATGAGGTCTTTGGGGACATTCTTGATCTAAAACATAACACTCATGCTTCAATCACTGTCCAAAATCCCCACCTATGAGGACATGAGGTCTTTGGGGACATTCTTGATCTAAAACATAACACTACCCACAACCAGGAGCACCACCCAGCTCAGCCCCACCTGAATTGCTAACCCGCAGAATTAGAACCTTGATTATTGTATTAAGCCACTAAAATTAGGGATGATTTTTTTTTCACAGAAATAGGTAACTGATACAGATCCCAGACAAAAAAGAGGAGGCAGAGGACTGCTCCCAGTTGGACTAGGTGAGGTCAGGAAGACTTAGCGAGGTTGAGATCTGAAAGCTTTTTAATTGCCAGAAACCAGGAAGCCTCAGCAACTGGGTCTTCCTTTGAGGACACTAGGAGATAGGGCAGGGGAAGCCGAAGTAGGGAAGGAGCCTGGGGCACAGCATGCAGAAGAAATAAGGACGAGGACCCTTGCATACCCTGGGCAATAAAACTTTAATAATTATGAGGAGCAGCTTTACCCCCACACACCTTGCAGGCATTCCCTTCTTGCATGTGGTAGGTATTGATCATATCACTGGAGTGGATTCCCCGAGATATAAAATCCTGGTTCATGAGCATGAGGTCTCCAGGGAATTCAGCTAAGGGAAGGAGATTTCGGTTTGTTAGGCCTGTGATGGACCGTTCCAGTGTCTTTATGGGAAGGAAAGGTTTGCAATCATTTGGTTGGCGTGGTAAACATTTTTTTGCTTCATCTGACTCAAAAACAACG